>JAPQRN010000010.1:18000567-18017202 GCA_037367275.1 Coranthus polyacanthus
AAGAAAAAAGGGACAAATTTAAGGACAATTTCACTCATGTTTATTCTCATAGAAAACATGACATGTCATTTTTCTTCCACAATCCTGATCTGCATTAACTCAAGAGACATTTGGTAAGTTATATTTAAAAATAGATATCAACTACCAGAATTTCCAATTATTTAGAGATTTGAAATTGCAATGTCAGAAACAAAGGATTCTCTAATTCCCATGTCTTAGCATTTTAAGACTTTTGAAAGAATGATTTGAAAGACATTTTAATACCAATTAAATATTTTCCTTGGGAATTCTGCAAATTCACATTTTATTATTTTATCAACCAGTATTTAGCAGCATGTCCTACTATGTAAGGTTGCTAGCTGATGGTGGCAGACTTGAGTTGTTTGTCTCCACTACTTACTTTGATATGAAACTCCAGGTTTTCATCCATAGAGTAGATATAGTTGAAGATATCTTGCACTATCCTGGGGATGATGCCCATTGCATCTGTGTCATGGAGGTTCCCCTGGTGACATACAACAAATTCATTTAGTGGAGAATCTCATTCCGAAATAAGCACTACCTGTTGGTAAAAGTCATACTTACCTCCATGGTGTGTGTTTTGCCAGACGAGGTCTGCCCATATGCAAAAATTGTTCCATTGTATCCCTCCAAAACATCTGAAAGACAACATGTGGAATTTGTTAAAACTAGGGATGCACCAAACTGACTTTTCCAGTTCTGATCCTATACCAGTGTTTAGTTAAAAGCTGTATGCCTTACTTTATGGAAGAGACTGGGATCATTCTTTGATGTGTAAAACAACATCAGACTTGACTTTAAATGCTGCTTTCAAATTTTGTTAGACAATATCTAAAACACACTGTGCATAAGCCAGACTTTGTCCAACTACAAGTCAAATTACAGGGATTGACAAGGAGTATTTTTTCTGCGCACTTCATGGATTCCCATGCTGCTCCATGCTACTGCTGTGCTGGGTGTGCACTGATCTGTGTCACCTACAAGCAACAGGTACAGGTCTACAGTGCTCAGCTGACACATGACATAGTAGTCGCTTGTAGACTGTAAACATAGAATAACATAGAACTGAGCTGAATAGATGAACCTATGGATCAGAGCCACTGTCCCTGATACCTGATCCAGCCATTTAGGTCAGTATCTGATATCAGTAGGGGATCAGTGCATCCACAGTTAAAACAAGTGTTTAAAGATCTGGTTGGTGATATTTTAAAAAGGCTGTTGGTTGTGTACATGAGTCTTGTGTAGCGTCCACTCTGCTCTGGCTTTTTAACTTCTGAAAATGGAAACTTTTGCTGATGCCATTTCAGTTTGTAAATGCTGGAGTTGCGTTGTAATGTGGTCAGACAAAAACTGAGACTTTTGGAAACGATGATGTGGATTTGCCTTTGCCTTCTGATTGGAGCTTATCAGTCACTAGGTATCTTTCTCTGATTTGTCTTAGACCTTTCATGTGACCCTTTCCAGAAGAAAGCAAGACATCGCCTTTGACTACCAACTGTTAATTCGGCGTAGACACTGAATTGCAGGCGATTCTGTCATTCTTAGCAGCTGTTCTCGAGTTAAATTCTGTATTTTTTGAGCTATTATTGAAGCAATATACTACAATCCCCTGGAGCTGATAACGACACACATTTCAGGTGTGTTAGAATGTTTAGAGATTATTTCTGAAACTATGCAGAAACGCTAATGTGGACAAAGATTGTTTTTATTTTAAAATGAAAACGTATTAGTGTGGATGGAGCCTTACTGTTAACAAACATGAGAGCTCACCTTTTACAATCTTCTGGGCGCAGGCGTTGTACACTTGTTCCTGTGTAGTACTTGACTGAAACACTCTGTCGAACATGTACGGTTTGCCCTGGAAAAAACAGAAGAGGAAGAGTTAAATAGCGCCCACAAACCAAAACAAAGCCCATTATCATGTTAAATTTTCAAATGTGGAGCACATTAAGTCATTTAAACTGTAGAGTTTAGCAGCCAGCCATTGACACTTATTTCAATGAACTCCAATAAGCAAATGCCTTTAAAAATATGTTTAATTAACAAAGAGGTGCAGCGAGATTTTATGAATATAGTAATAGGATATAGTAATAGGGTTCAATTGATATGTTTTTAGTCCCACTACAGATATGGATTATTAATAATCAAGGAGACTGATAAGAATGATATTTGGAACTGATTTACAAGTTTAAAACATCTTTAAGGAACACAAAACTCTGAATTTGCATTTAAGCGGACTGTCAAGTACTCAAAAAAAAACAAACTACAATTCAATATTTCAGACAGTGCTGTGGGTGGAATATTGAGACCATAAAGTGGACAGCCAAAGAAGTACATTTCAAAATTAATTTTATTGGATATCGATTAATAAAAATATGATGCCAATAACAGGAAAAAGTGAATATCAGCTCCAATAATCGGTCATGGCTGATAACGAGTCTATCCCTAAAGATGACATTTACTAGTGGCAGTGGCCGATGTTTATCTGTTGTTATAAAAACAGCTCAATGGCCCTTGTTGTGTGATGAACTCCATGTTGCTTAGATAATAAGTAGGTGGGGACACTAGACAACAGTTAATTTAGGTCAAGTTCATTCATGTAAATGGTGAGTTTAGCCTGCTAGCGGTTAGAGCGCAAGTAGATAGCAACAAAACAACATGAAGAGAAAGTAAACAAATAAAAAACATTGGTATCTGCACTGGCTATTGGCCACATTGTTATTTTAACCATTAATGGTAGAATTTCAGGATCAGAGAATCTATACGTAAAACTGATTTTATTCATAGTTACTTATAATATGTGAAGTAGCACTGATGACTAATTTTGGCAAAGAAAGTTTATTGTTTAGTGTAAAATACCCTGACTCTATTACTTATCGGTCAATATATTGATTGGTCCCTAATATTGGTATCAGCCACAAAAATCCAGTTTTGGTCCAGCTCTAAAGATAAAGTAATGAAGTTCCGCTTCGGGATCTGAACCAGGGATGACTCAACATGTCATAATTCAATCTTCTCAACTTAAAGCAAGCTGTGCCAGCTGCTCTAATTAACCTTTAAAACTTATCATCCCTGTGCTTTACATAAAGTTCTCTCCTCCCATTTGAACTCCTCTGAAATAATCTCGACACAGCATTTATAAAGGACTAAACTATTCTAACAGGTCCTGAACTTTTACCAGTGGCTTAGGAAATAGCCCGCTTCAAACAAGCGCCGTGTGTTGCTGGTTGTGATATCCCACAGGCTCGTCAAGACTTCAAAGCCCCACTCCAGTGAGATAGCAATCAATAGCTGGATTTAGGAAGGCAGCCGTGGGGCAAAAAAAACTGATGCTACAAGCAATTCTACAGTTCAAGTAAGACTGTATGCCGTCTTTGGGGGATTCAAGTCTCAGTTGAGTCATCTCTAGCCTGATGGGTGTGGTTTGAACTGCGCTGTGCATTAGAGTTGAAGCACAACACTGCCCCATCCACTTGGCTGCAAAACATAGACGCTTTGCAGAGCACTGTTTACTGGCAGGGTTAGTGTTTACACCTGTACGTCCCCCTCCCCAAGGTCGAGAATGTTGACAAGTAGCTGGTGTGACAGCACTGATTAAATCTTTCTAGGCTGATGCCGTGACACATGTAAACACATTTACAACTCAAGGTGAAACCATAAATATATCGAAGATCCTAGCTTTGACTTTGTATGCATTTTTAATTTCTCCCTAGTTTTTTTAATATTAGTAGGACCCAATAGGTATAAAAACTAAGCATCATCTTTGAACATGACGTAGTTTTTGAAACAACTGATGTCCTCATATGAGGACAATGTTTATTTTACTGTGTAACACCAATGTGTAACAAAGCCCTGAACATGGTAGTGGAAACGTAACATTTCAAACAAAGCAACACAGCAAAAACAATGGAAGCCTGTTTGGGCCACATAAAAAGTAGGCACATGTCATAATGATGGGAACATATTCCATCCATACAACCGTAGTATCTCATAATTATGAGATAACTCACATTTAAAGGGACACTAAATCATAATTAAGATAAACTAAGTTATAGGTACGAGATAGCAAGGCATAATTATGAGACACTACATGATAATTATGAGATAATTAGTTTCTCATATTGTGACAATACTAATGTATTTTGATAAAGTATCTCATTATTTTGAGATACTATCTTGTTTTTGAGAAAACTTATTATCATAAGATACTATATCATTATTTTGACTTAATGAATCTCTTTTTCCATCGAAGTTACCATTGGCCACTGTGAACACATCATGTAACTATTAATTAGGGCTGCACGACTTGGTGAAAAAGCCATACTGTGATTTTGCGACTGCGATTTCAGTCCACTTGCTTGGTTATCAAAGAAAATGCGGATTACTCATTTAGAAATGCCATGTCAAACATACAAACTTAAACTAGCAGAAAAAATACAACTTAAAAAATGTTTGTGACTTTCATTTTGAGATTAATTGCACAGCCCTACTATTAATTTTCATTGTTCCATATTCCAAACTAGGACTGGCTCATTTCATCCCTATTAGTCTGTTGCTGTCTTGGACTCCTCTGTATCATAACTGAGTTTGACACCATCTTCTTTTTACACAGATTAGTGTATTGTGCTTTTGCTAACACCAGAAGACACAGTAAAGTGTCTACTAATGAGGACAACAGGTCTAAGTTAAGCACAAGTATAAGGTGCAGCAAACCCAAAATATTACTTTGTCATATGCAAACACAGGCACCCAGAACTCTAACTAACCATTACAGCTGAGATGTCCTCAAAGTGCACCCATAATCCCCCCCCCCCACACACACTGACATACGGCCACATCTAAAGCGGAGCTCCGTGCAAAGCACAGCAGACCAGCAGCATCTTAAGACGCTGATAATTCACTCCAGCTAGCCACATCCTGGAAATTAACCCTGGCCAGAACAAAGAGCGCTGAGCCACTATCGGGCCTGCCAGACACTGCCAGCAAACAATAGCACAGCTCACTGCTGCTACTGGCCTCGTTACCTACACTTCTGTCTAATGGGATTACTCACTGAAAATGTAATTACAACGAATATATTGTTAGTAGTATTCATAAGTGCTCTGTCATGATGACTTTGCTGTGACTCTGTTCAGTCTAAGCTGTTCACGGTAACGCAGAGACAGACAGTCCAAGGTTATTCTGCAGCATGTACATGATTCTCTGGAATAAAATCTAATTGGATTGGAGTTGCTAGGCAGAAAAGGTCAGTATATTATTGTTACCGATACGGGTTCATTGGCAACTTTACGCCTTGGTCCATAGTTGGCAGAAAACAAACAGGTGTAGATTGTTTATATGTTACTTACTTGTATTTGAACACTTTATCTCTTTAATTCTTCTCTCTCTGTTATCTCTGACGCATCTACAGGACTAGATAAATGTAGTTGAGTCATGTTAAGGATAGAGTATGTAAATAAGAGATGTGACTATGGTTGGGTATTGGTCAAACTGTTTCAATACCAGTTCCTTTTTTTAAAAGATCAATTTTAACACAAGGAAAATTACGTTACACATTATGGTACAAATCTGTAGTTTTCAGGTCCTCTGAATTTTTATGCAGTCCAAGCCATTTCATAACATGACAAATATAAACCTATATGTTGCAGGCATTTCTAAGGATGTGAGGGTGGTTCTGTGGGCTGGACTGTACCTTTCATAAGTATGCTGAGTAATTGCCACAGGTGTGGCACAAATTGTGATCTGTTGTATTTTGACCGTGACGGTTAGCATGTAACAGTAGCTGTTTTAACAAGAGAAACACACACCAGCAGAGACATTTTTCCTGAAAGCGGTTCTCAAAAAGCACCAGAGTTTTGTCTTTTTCCTCTAATCTCTGTGTCTATACTCTGCTCCTGTCACTTAACTTATATTAATAAGAAGGGAAATCTTTTGTTCAATGGCAACATCAGTGCATCGCAGCAGAGCTACACCTCCACCTCAATGGACTGAGAGATGTTGTCAGAAAAGCACCAAACTTTCATCTCTTTGTTTCTAGTCTTCGGTTTTATATTGGACATTTGCCTATATGGTTTCCTGTTTTTTGTATTTACAAATAAAAGGATTGGCATACCAACTACAAGTTGTTTAGTCCTTTGACCACTTTTTGGTGACACCAGAGGTTACAAAAATACTTTGAAAGCATGCGGTGTACGCTGATCCATATGTCATTTATGAGCAAACAAAAAGACACGTCATCACACCATATATCACAATGCGGTTTAACTTAAGTTGTATGTTTAAAAAAATAAACCTATTTACCATAACTCGAAGTTGTCTGATGGCATACTGTCAATAAATGAAAATGTATGAAGCTGACTGACAATATGGCTCTATTGCTTCAAATGGTGAATAACAGCACTGTCCAAACTTCCATACTCCACTAATATTAATTTTAGATGGACCAAGTACTAATTCAGTTTCATTTATATAGCATTACATCACAACACAAAATCATCTCAAGGCACTTAACATAATAAGGTCAAGACCTTACAATATTACAGAAAAATGCAACAAATCCCCTGAGAGCAAGCACTTGGCGGCAGTGGGAAGGAAAAAGTCCTTTAATAGAAAAAGCCTGCAAAGTGAGTGTTGCTTCATGGGTAGTTTTTAGCATTAATGTTGCTAGGCTAGTTTGTGTATTTAAGGCTGTTGATACAGATTCTTTTTCGTCTGTGAGCATTAAACATGTTCATTTAGTCCTCTGCAGGAGTTTGTGTAACAAAGCAACAGCACAAAATGCAACATTACAGATCTTTTATGTTATTATGAGAATGGTGAAAAAGTAGGTTCAGTTCACTATGGAACTGTGGCTTGACAAACTAAGTAATTCATGGGAAACGGCATGTTTGTGTAACATTACAGCCAATAAGCAGCATTACCAGATCTTGGTACAAGCAGCTATAATCTTTAGGTATCAAAATTAGCTGCAACAAGGCATTTTTCAATCCTCAAAAATAGTATCCAAGCAAACTGGTCAGTGAGATAACAATATCAAAGTTCGGTACCCAGTCCTATATGTGACATGTTAGGAAAAAAATGTTATCGCTTTTATGAGCACACTGACAGCAAAGTAACAGATGCATGAATTATTCACCTGCTGTGTGCTCACACTGCACTGACAAACCTAGCTTGGCAAACCTCACTATTTGTGACACCCATACTACCTCATATGGAAACTTCATCTCCCTTACTTTAAGACTAGCTGGACTGAGGGACTGAGCAAGGGAGTCCTACAGTAGTATGCTCTAGGAGACAAACTTGCTGAGTAACACAACATCAATGCTGTATCATAGTGATAAAGCTGCTTGACAGACATCTTTAGAACAGACAGTGTAGTAAGCCTCACTATGGCCTGTGAGGCTTCAGCCCTAATACAGGGTCCACACCCTAGATTGTTTCAAAATGGATAAAAATATAAGCTAAGTGAGTCAGCCACCCTGGATAAGAGCATCTGCAAAATAAAGTACATCGCCATAATAATAATGTCCCTCCCCACCCAGGGAAATCGCCTAGCGCCAAGCCAACTGCCTGCTCTGATTGGTGGAACAGCTGGTTACCAGGAGAGAAAACACAGGGGGATTAGCCAGGAAGCCTCTGCTGGTACTGCTTATGGGCAATGTAAGTGTTTTACTTCTCAAAGCAGATGCATCAGCATAGGCTACCATGCTACTGGCCCGCAACACTTGTGTGTTTGACAATGTGCACTGGTATTTGGCACTATGACTGGCCCTCTGAACTGGGCTGGGACACTATCATGACTGGGGAGAACAGACTTGCACTGTATTAGTTAAAACCCCAAGGTCAGTCTCAGCAAAACTATTCAAAGACTCACCACAGCTATAACCATCTTTTCTCGTTTGCATGACTGAAAATGAATAGCCTTGTTGCTTCCTACATTCACCACCTAAATTTGTAGTTTTACTCAAAAACAAAGTGATTCATCTCCACTCTTGCTTCTAACTGTTTACACATGGAATTCAAGATCTGTTTCTATTGCCTTGTAAACTTTTCATTGCTTTACTAAGATATGTGGGCATATTATAAAGGACACCAAAGTCCACCAAGTCATTCACAGCATGTGGCTATGGAAAACTAATGTTTAACCAGGACCTGCCATTCACTTGACACTCTTAGCATGTAGAGACGTGAAATATCAGCCTGGCTTTTAAGATGTTATGATTCTTAATTACTACAATCATACAGGAAGGCAGATGAAAAGACCAACTTTTTCCATTTGTGTATGACATTCAGCCCTGCCACACAGTTATGAGGTAGAGAAATGCGATGACAAGAAAGTGTCTTTTTTATATATAAATGATGACAAAGCATCAAGTGCACATCACAGCTTTGTCTTTTAAGTAAAACAGAGGCAATGTGCCACTGCTTTAGTAGAGGAATTTCCTTCTTTTGTCACAGTGGAAATTGTGCTCATGCCATTATCCTAGTGGTCTTTATCACTACAGGGCGTGTTAAACCAAAGAAAACATTTAGATCCCCAACTGAAGATCCAAATGATAACATACCCGATTACTCAAAGCTGACATATTTATTTGAAGCTGACAACGTGTCCGGTCACCGAGGGCCATTGGAAAACCACTGGCCTGTATGGTATCTAAACATTTCTATGGATGCCAATGAAAACACTTTGTCTTTGCGTTTCTTGATCTCAATTAAAACGCAGTTTTCGATCTTAACCACTCTTAATAATTTCTACTTGGTCTTAAGTAGGGTCGGTTATGTAGCCAGCTGGTCAGCTAGTAAATGTTAGCTTTAATTAAGCAGCAGTATTAAAACTAGCCAGCTAGCCAAGGCCGGCTAATCTGTCAACTACCAGCTGGCCTAGCTTGCTAGCCAACAGTCTGTTAGCCACTACCAAATCAAAGCTGGCTTACGCTTTATTGCTGACACAAACTGTTCATAATTAATAGCTTTATCGTTACATATACTCCACTTTAGATTATTTAATGTCACAATTCAATGCAGCGAATAATGTGCTGTCTATGTTGTGCAGAAGTGGCAGGCTAACTCTGGCGACATTTTAACCCGTGCCAGCCGATATGTTTGTGGCTTTGTTGAATGACAGTTCGCTAGCCATGACAGGGCAACTGCGAATAGTGACATTTTAACAACACCAAATAGGGCTGGGTTTTTCAAATAGGAAATTGAATGCTACTGATGACTGCCCATACTATTGAGATTGAATCAGTAACAAGTTACATTTATTTGAGTGTTTAGGTGGCGCCAGAAGTTGGCTGCAGCTGAGGGCCAGCGGAACAACGCAACGGTGAACAGGTCAGTCTGTGCTAACGTTAGCTAACAAGCTAAGGTGCTAACTACCGTAGCTACAGGACAATCAAAAATGGCGTACTGCTGACTGTGCCGGGGGGCTCTGTCAAACAAATAGCTAAATCCCTTTAACACAATGTAACTCACCGCGATAACGACAGTGTCTTCCCCTTGAAACTTGGGAATGTATCTGTCGCCTCTGGTCACCTCGGAGCTGTTGAGGGGCCTAAAACGGCACATCACTTTGATGGTGCACTCCGCCGGGTCGGCCATCTTCCACGGTTTACGAATGGAAATTCACCAATAAAATAGAAGTATATCCTAGATCCCAGGGGCGGCCGTGGGGGACGAAAAGGGAGGCCGAACCCCTCTGTCCCAATCTCAGGTTCCGGAAAGGACTATTATCTAGCGGGCATTCAACAAAAATCCTTGTTTTGCGCTCAATCACTTCCCCCTCCTGTTAGGAAGCCATGATACCGGTGGATCAGCGGCTGGCCACCTCACCCCTCCTGCTGCTGTGGATGTGGATCACGATGACGTCACCTCGGCGCTGCCCTCCTGTATTATTATAATGTCATCCTCAAACACAAACACTACAATAACCAAGACACGTTTATTTGTACAACACCTTCCACAAATCGACCATTTCATGCTTTTCATGAAGAAAAATGAAGATGTACATAGATAGACATAGATGTAAAAGACACAAGGCGGTACACAAAGACCTACAGTCAGTGGGAAAATATAAGATAAAGTTGGAAATGAAAGTTCCCAAATAGGCTACATGTTGCACAAATATCGAAGCCCATTTCTAGCACTGCGATGAAAGAAAGATACCCTATCTCAAAATGAGGACGTATTCCAAAATATTATTTAGTAATTCAAAATAATGAGGTAGTTTTCCGACGCAATGACTTAGTAACTAAAAAAATAACACTTTCTCAAAATAATGACATAATAATCATGTCGTATCTCAAAGTGATATTAAATATGAGTTGTAATAGTTTAATATCAGCCTCTAAAAGCAATGAAACATGTTAAACAGTTTTATAGTTTACCCCAGGACATTTGCTTGGTTCTTGAAAATGCAGAATAAAGTGCCTATAATTTCTTTCTTTAGAACCTATTTAACACTGTGGTCAAGCATTGTTAAAACAAAACTAATTGCTAAGACGTAACAGACATGTTACGCTGAATTACAAGGAAATGTGTGTGAAATTAAAAACCAGATAACTTGAATTTTTCCTGATGCACAGTCATGAAAAGCAGCTCGTTAGATTTGAATGTCTGAATTATGAAGTTTCAATGAAACCTTTTTTTGTCTGAGCTGGTTTATGTGGAATACTGGGAACACTAGCCCTCTTGTTTGAACCAAATGAGGATATGACTGTAGCCTGTGACACAGTTGTCCTAAAGACCGTACGCTGTGCAATCTGCAGCTGTGAGTCTTCCTCCTAAGTAAAAATGCATCAGGTCTGACTTCACTCAACAGATGTCATAATGGAGGATGGAAAAAAAAAAAGCCAGGGCAAACAGTTAAGTGGCTGAACACATTTTCTGGCCACTCCCTGAAACAGTGAGCAATATCCTTTTTCATGCTGGAGTGCTGAGCTAATCCGAATACCAGTTCGACTTGTGTGTCTACCGAGGGAGCCCAAGGGTGTGGCGCCGCTGTCTGAGCTAACAGGGAGGGCAGGTTGTCATTGAAGAACAAGTCCCCAAAGACCACATTGTCTACTGCTCCCTATGAATGAGACCAGCAGAATGAAAGGAGGGGTTAATAATGGAGTTATTCAGTAATATGAGCTACCTCGATACTCTTTTTTTATCACATTCTACCATTTACTTTACGATGGGAAAGCTGGCTGAAGTGCGCATTTGTGCTACTAATTTGTACATTAACAGCATTCCAGATCCCTCCCACCAGACCTAACCAAGTGTGTACCAAGAGCTCAGCGTCTAACTAAGCCTATTAATTGACAGCTGTCTGACAGTACTGCTTGTACCCTGTAGATTTGCTTTCATGTTTACATAAGGCCGCAGACGAAGATCAATTTTATGACTGAAAATACATCAGTTTCAAATGTCTGCAGTGCATTACCACATGACAATGTAATGAAAAAGAAGAAACATTTATAGGCATTAAGTGCTGGAATAATAATAAAAATCTGGATTTCTGCTTGTCTTTTAGGCTTTGTGAACAAAAATTGCACAAGGTGGGTTTGGGATAGATAACTTAAATATACTGAGAAATTACAATGACAGGTACCAACACATGTTAAGGGACTTGAGATAAACAGCTGGTGGTGCTAATTCTCCACTCAGGTGCCGCTAAAGGTCCAGTGTGTAAGATTTAGGGGGATTTAGGAGGATCTAATTCAAGACATGGAATATAATATTCATAATTCTGTTTTCATTAGTTTATAATCACACAAAAATGAGAATTAGAATGAGCCACGTTTCTACAGTAGCTCCGAATGGACTTGCTCTTATTTTTTCCTGTTTTTAGTGGGATGTATCCAGCGTTAAGGTGCATATCAGTGTCTGTAATTACACCACTAGATGTCACTGAACCTCAGAGTAAACCATGCAGTAAACCCAACAGATGAAGAGGAGGAACTTGTATTTTGGCCATCACCATGTTGGCTCTATGGAGCCACGGGAGATGTTTGGACAAAAGGGCAGAGCAATGGGGGGATGGGTGAGTTAATGCTGAATGCTACCTTGCTGACTTGGTAAAACAGTAAACTTCATCAAATATTTGTGTAACAAAGTCATTTGACAGTCTTGTTAGTGTAACATATTAACCACAACTACAGTCAAGCTGTCTCTCAGGAATCCTTTTTTTTTATTCAATAAGCAGAGGTTTTTATTCAATAAGCAGAGATCCGAAAGTCCAATTTGGTAGCTAAGAGCTGCCATACACACATGTCAATCAAAGCCCAACATGAAAGAAATCAAAGCTTTCAATTCACCCTAAAATCTTATTAACGGAGGAATAATATAAAGATGGACCAAAACACTTATTAGAGGGTCCAAATAAAATGAAGGAGACCAGAATGACTTGTGGAAAAAGTACTGACTTTTTTTTTTATTTCTAGAGAGAAGTTCAAGTCAGTCAGTCAATGGGAGCCAGGACTTTTTGGAGCAGCATCTAGTGGCTGTCAGTGGTATTACATTTTAACATACTTCTGCACTAGCTTCACTTTGAAGTTGTGGTGATGACATCAGTTGAAGGTGGTGGAATATGATGAAGAAATAGTGATGGAAATATGACATTTTCTGTTTGTTTCATCCAGCCATTGTTATAGATGGATAAAGACAATTATTACAATCGTGCAAAATAATTGCGGATAGTGCCAATAATTAGACATATACAAGAGTGATGTTGGCATGTATACATGTTACATTTCCAAACCTTCGGCTTCTCCCTGCTCCAAACTACTGTTATCGGATCAGACTTTAAAAATCCAATCAGTCAGATTATATTTATAACATACAGTACTGTTTCTTAGGCCACTATTAGGTTTATTGTTTTAGCAAGGTTATGACCATACATTTGCTTTTCTCAGTGTCTGTATCAAAATACAATTGGAATATACACGAAATAAAACAAAAATAAAAAACAAAAATTTTAAAGCAGTTTCTACAGATCAAAGTGGCAAGTATTTGGTGTGACATCCATACCCATTCTAAAATGTGTTCATTATATGTCATAAACAGAAATTCAATTCATGTATATATTTGATTTGTGTATGGATTATTTGCTTATAAATTAAAATATAACTATTTTATTTCTACATATACAGTATTTACATATATTGTAGAAAGAAAAATCATGTTCATATAATGTATTGCAACACAGTTGTCAAAGTCTGTTAATGTTACTTTATTAACAAAATCCTTCAGGGAGATTATGGGTGAAGGTGAGTCATATTCATGGAGATGGTAAGGATTCAATATTTTTTATACTTCATACTTTTTTTTTCCACAAAACAACTTTTTTAAATCATTAGACATCTTAAAACAAGCATTAATATGTTTGTGTATGCTATGTTTTGTGTGTAGCATATTAGACTTGCAGGTCATACAAGTTGCTGTTGCTCAACTACATCAACTACATTGTCAGTTCAACACTGGCTTCGCTGTCTCCCCTTTCCCTCATCTTTGGGTGGTCAGCAGGACGACAAAGAATGGACAAACGCTACACCACAAAAGAAAAAGTTGAAAGGATAAGGCTAGACAGTATTTTGTAATATTGAAATATAGTAATGCAATTGCTGCCATTGATCTGTCATAAAAAAAAACACACTGCAGAGTCTCCAGAAAAGCAGAGAAGTCTTCTGTGAACACTGACCTGTGTGAAGGTTCCTGGTGTCAAACACATCTGTCCAGCTGCCCATAGCGGCACCATGAGAACAGAGGACAGAGTCATGACCCAACCTAATGCGTACGCCCAGTCAGGGTAAACATACCAGTCGTTAATCCTGAGGTGTTGATAATCAACCAGGTACAAGATAAAGGAGATCTGTGAACAGGTCCCAATCAATTACAACTGGTCATGTTAACATCTGCCCCCACAACATGTTGTGAGGGAGTTCCTCAGGGCAATCGTTTGGGTCCTTTACTCTTTCATTTTGTATCAATGATCATCCAAAATGTATAAATACTCAAATTGTGTAACAATTAACTCAACAGTGAATCAACAATATAGTTTTAAGCAGCAAATCTGGAAAATTCAGCATGTAAATATTGTAAACTGTAATGTTTAGATGTTTGTGACTCACCAGTGCCAACACAGGGATGATATACTTCCAGCACAGTTTGAAGAAAACTGATGGTCTTTGCCCTGTCATGTCTTCAATGATGTTAATAAAACGGTCAACACCTGAAGTTCAACATACTATACTGTACATTATTCTGATTCCAATTTAGGATAAACAATCTGATATAAACATGTGGTTACATACAGGTGTGCTGCTAGATTAACTAGAGCAATTCACAAATCAAACAGGACAATAGTCATAGAATACAATTACCTGCAGCTATGACCAAAACACATGTTTTATGAGGTCACAGCAGCCTTGACCTTTGACCATCAAAGTCTTTCCAGTTCATTCCAAGTGAATTTTGCTAAATGTGTGCCAAATGTAAAGACATTCTGTCAAGCTTTTCCTGAGATATCATGTTTTGAACGTTATGACTGACTACTACTACCATATTATGCAGCCCATTGGGCAAATGCAAACTGCTGTACATGCATGTCATATAAACTGATAATTAACAAAGTAATCTCAGACTGTTTTTGCAGTTGTAGTTGCAGTTTTACAGATGTTTTTATCCTTGTGTTCTTGGGGAAAATGCTTTTTGGGCCATGGGGATTTTTTTTCCAATACCATGAGTGGCCACTGTAGGAATTGAGGACAGTTCTGAGTGGTGCATCCCTGGTTTGGCCCAGCTACTACAAATAATGGGCTGTCACTGGGTCATTGCTCTACAGGTGGAGTTGACCAATCAGATGTTCCAGGTGAGTGGCAGCTTCCCTCGGTTTCAGTTTTTACAGGAAACACAAATATGTAAATGCAAATAATTGCACCCCTCTACCCATTTGAATAGCCACTGGGGGTTAAAATTGTGATTTAAGAAATACTGTACTAGTTGTTGAAATACCGATAGAGCTTGATAAAGTCTGAAGTTTTGTGACCAAGTTCACCCATGTTCCTGCGTTAAAGCATGGCTCTGAAAACTGGTGGTTTTGATCTGTTTCACGATGACTTCCCACTGAAACGTTTTCTTGCGATTAGCACAGCACACCATTCCTGATTTTTCCGCACATTTAGATCTATAATTTGTGTGGATTTTCTCAAAGCTGTGGTACAAAAAGAAATGCATCAAATATCAGGCACATGGTTATTCATGCCATCATTAGGGCCTGAGCCCTATTGTATGTGTAGCATTACATTAAATGTTTATGCTCAATTTCAACTGTCTAACTAGCAATTTACTCACCTTGAATTTTAACTAACTCCTCCTAGAGATTTTATTCAGTCAACTTCAAATTTGGTCAGTCCAGTCTGAAAACGTTGGAGATTAAAAGTTATGGAAATGGTGAGTTTTCGGGATACTATACGTTCAGGACGGGGCACTGAATTTTGATGTCCATGAAACATGAGATGGTTATAACTCAGCTGTACATCATCCAATCTGCACCAAACTTCACATGTATGATGAGAGTCCCACCCTGAATGGAATAGCACAACGATATTGACTGCTGTTCCTGTTGCCACCTCCTGGCAACAGGAACTCAGCCTCACGACACAAACGTTGTCCGATTGATGTGAAATTTGCAGTGTGTTCTACAGATGATGTACAGTGATGCAAAGTATAATTGGTGGGTGGTCTCTAGTGCCACCTATCACTAACAGGATGTAAGGCTAATGGCACAAACATTGCCTGATTGACCTGAAATTTGCACAGTGTGTTCTACACATGATATACAGTGAAGTGACATACACTTGGTGGGAGTTCTCTAGCGCTGCATTGTGGACACTGGAAATGACATTTACATCCAATTTGCTATGTCCTCAACGGCTGGACCTGATGATGCCTACATATTCGCGGTGGTAAAACCCCTCACCCACAGACCGCCCTGACTTGCGTGGGGGGGGCGAGGGCCTGTCCCCAACTGCTTGCAGTTGCTAGTTAAATTTAGCATTTTGTCAGTGGACAGAATCTAATTACAGAAAAAACACCTGAGGCACAGTTATGAAAAAATAGTCAGGTCACATCATCAGAGAGTTTGTTTTTGTTATGCTTACCAAAAATCCATGCCACAGCTACACAATGAGAGAAACCTGTGAAACACTGAACAGCTCTGGTAGAACCATAATAATCGATCAGCTGGAATATGTAAAGCCCACCCTGCAGATGATATGATAAAATACTTTAAAAATATATTTGATGAGTTGTTTGCATGTTGGATGTTGGTTCACTATTTTTTTTTTTTTACCTCAGTGACCAACATCAGATGTAGAAGGAAGAAGGATGAACAGATGACAAGGGCAAAGATCTCATTTCTTCCCGATTTGCGAAACAGCTTCGGAAACAAGTCGCTCACAGAGGTGATAAAAGACTCGACTGTCACAAACTGGGGATAAAACAAAATGAATTTGAATTAATTTTATTATCAGAGTTGTGTACATTATGAACAAACAGGTAATAAATATAGGTAGTAATATCTGACATGTGTGTCGACACTGAGGAAAATGAGCATGAGGAAAAAGCAGA
>JAPQRN010000010.1:18018863-18037000 GCA_037367275.1 Coranthus polyacanthus
AGCACCATGTTCGTGATGGTTGAAAGTGAATGTTAGTTGCATGATAACACCTGACTTTCTATATGTTTCAAAATGTTGTCAGTAATCAGTTGAGAGGTTTGTTGTGTTGAAGAAACTGGTCTTTGACACTGGTCTAATGTATTTGAACTTCAGGTGTTGACCGTATTATTAACATCATTAAGGACATGACAGGGCACACACCATCAGTTTTCTTCAAACTGTGCTGGAAATATATCATCCCTCTTCTGTCACTGGTGAGTCAGAACCTTTTTTAAAGCACACACTGCATCCTGTAGAAGTTGAATCCTTTTTATGCTTTTCTGATGTGCTTTATCCTGTATCTGGTCAGGATGTATCAACACCTAAGTCAATAATAATGATAATAATAATAATATAATAATAATATGATTGCATTTTAAGAAGTGATTTAAAGGTCTTTGATTAAGTAAGTTGGGAATTTATGTTTGAGATTTTTAATTAATTTAACTTAATTACTTAATTGGTTTAGACAGGAAATTTAGCTCATGGTTACAAGCAATCTATAGTAACCCGACAACAAGAGTTAAAACAAAGATTTACAATACAAAGAGGAACTAGACAGGGAGACCCTCTCTCCCCTCTTCTATTCGCTATATATATATATTGTATGTAAGTATTAGCAGTAGCAATCAGACAAAATGAAGAGATAAAAGGGATACAACTAGGAAAAGAAATGCATAAATTGGCACTATATGCTGATGATATAATAGTTTATCTGACATCACTGGGGGAATCAGTGCATAAATGAATGGAAACGAATATATTAAAGTTTCAGGATATAAATGAAACAGAAATAAATCTTAATCATTTATAATGAGGTGAGCATCATTAGCAGAGAAGAGAATTGAATGAGCTATGTTTATTCACCAGCACTGGGTTGCTTCAGCTAAGGTCAAGAGTTTACATGCTAGTAACGTTTGAAGGGTTGCACCAGCTGAAATAGTTCCATCATAAGTATACATACGTGTCAATATTGTCTTATCATTTTGAAAGGTGGGTGATAATTTCTACTCACGCTTTTGTTTTCCAAGAGCCTAAATACAGGATGCAGGACTACTGATATTACTAGCGACAGGTGGCAGACTTGCAACCTGACACAGCCCAATGCCTGTGAAAGTACACTAACATCAATATAGTATTAGACGATGATACAAGATCAACAAAACTGGAAACTTGACTAAAGTTAACATTTAGGCACTAACGTTAAAGTCTTGGAAAGTGTTGTTAATTATGAAGCGATGATGTGAAGATTATGAAGAGAACTCTGCAGACACCGTCTTACTTGTATATAAAAGGTTTATTACAGATCAATCGGGTACCATGGATCACCCGGAGAAGACCAGAAGCCAATATGGAATCCTCTGGCTTATCTAAACAGTACGCAGACCTCCTTATCTGGAGGCCTCTAGCTATACATACAAAACCCTTTATGTCATATATAAGGCAAAGGTTCAGATACTACAAAAGTAAATAGGAAACAACTATCTAATTAGCAAAGTTGCTACAAAGCTACTACACACTACTACTAACAGTTTGTCAGTGTAGGCTGTCATTAGCATGTTTCCTTTAACTTTACAATTTCAACTGTCTAATAGTAGAGTGTTCTTATATTATTATATTATTCACCCTATGTAGAATAGTTCTAATTGATGGTTTCACCACTCAATGTCAGCTTTACATTAAAGTGCACTATGGAAGATGCTTGAGTTTATGTGGGGTACATTTTGTGATGAGAGCTGGTTGTTTGTTGACATTAGGTAACTCCATTGTTAAGCTAACTGCCGACATCCATAACAGCCACTATACAGTCATTTCTCTGTCGAGGTTTCAGATTTTAAATCCTAATTCTTTGTCCTAGCATAGCAAAGTGTTCAGAGTCAGTTAGGTATGACAGACAACAAAGGTAATAAAGCAATGTTCAATGCTTTGATGCTAAGAAACACTGCATTAAGATTAGTGCCTCGCACAACTTGCTGCAGGAAATCTAAATATTTTGGTTGGTCTTTACTACTTTCAAAGTAGTTAGGAACCTCACATCTCTGTAGTGTTAAACTAGTTTCAGTGTATCATTTAATGTGGAGCTTTACGTCCGAACTTAAGCCACAGGATCTGATGATTTGTTTCTTTGTGTATTTTCAAAAAACACACCTGTTCACAGATCTCCTTCATCCTGTACCTGGTTGATTATCAACACCTCAGGATTAATGACCGGTACGTTTACCCTGACTGGGCGTACGTATTAGGTTGGACCATGACTCTGTCCTCTGTTCTCATGGTGCCGCTGTGGGCAGCTGCACAGATGTGTTTGACACCAGGAACCTTCACACAGGTCAGTGTTCAGAGAAGACTTCTCTGCTTCCTGGAGACTCTGCAGTGTGGTTTTTATGGCAGATCCAGCAAATCCCACTCTGTGGACACACAATGTCTTGAGTGCCATGAAGATGTGTAAACCTAATCCCACTGTTGTGTGTTTTCCAGCGTTTGTCCACCCTTTGTCGTGCTGATGAAGATTTGAAGTCAAGGAGGAGAAACTCGGCAGAAGATATGACTATGGAACTGACGGCGTCTGCAGTAACGACTTAATCTGACCCGCAGAGTCCAGTAGCCGATCACCATCCAACAGCACCATTTAAGTCAGGGCTTCTCAAACTTTTGCAACATAAATCCTGTTTCTGATTGTTAAAACATTTGCGAGGGTCCACCTTCTCAAATAAATGAGAAAAAAACATGACAAAAAAAGGAGAAAAGGGCTGTGAGCTGTGATGACCAAAATAAATATTCTGCTCATCACGGTCTGCCATTATGAATCTGAATTTAATGGATATTAATATATATCATTTCCTCAACACACACCACGAGCACAGAATCAGTTTTTCATTTCAAACACAAATTTTTCCATTTTGTGCTACATTTGAACTAGTGAAGAGCAGCAAAACACATCTGTCTCTACTGGGTGTGTCGTTATTGTTACGTGGTGATATTCAAATATAGCTGGTCGTTGAAATTCTGCATTTTAATTTGATCCACCGGTGGGTCATGGCCCCCTGGTTGATTTAAGTCAATAATCAATGCTGAACCATCAAAGTGCATCAATGCACTCAATCGTGGTCTACGGGGGTTTTAACCACATGTATAGAAGGAGTTAGCATGTTCTCCAAACCGGTTGTAAATAGAAACTTGTGAATGGAATGTGATATGTATGTGCTATATGTATTTCATCCAAAATCTACTGTTACCGCCTAAGGTGACAGTTTAATGACCATTAATAAGCTTTTTGTACCAATATCTGTACATTTATATATATTAGCCATGTTTCTTGTTGGATTCCTTCAGTTTTTCTTTAGGTTTTATTGTTTTACTGACTTCTTTTTTTTTTTAAATCATGACCGACTATAGCCTGTAGCACAGTATATTCTCAGATGAAAAAGAAATTCAATAAATGAAGACAAAGCTGTTTCAAGTGCATTAGTTTTCCCCAGGACTTAGGAACCTTTGAAAGAACTGCCTAAAAAAGGAACTTTAGAGGGTTTGCACCGCTGAACTTTCCTGATTGGTCATTTTATTTCAGCCAACATTTTTAAAATGCTGTAACTCTTTACATCCACGGTATTGTGCCTCGACACATTACCATGTAGTTAGAGAAGAAAGTGTGACAGGCTTTATGGTATAGATTCATGCAAAAATTCTGTGTAAAAAAATGCATCGCTGCATCGATAGCTTTAACGGAGTCAGTTCTGTTCAGATATGTACATGACTTTAGTTTTCATTTCCATCAATGTTTATTAAGTTGAACAAGTTTTCAAAGTTGGTAACAGTACAAGTCACTGTTAACAGTGTCCTCAGTGCTTGTTTCCTCAGTGCTGATAAAAATGTCTGAAATCCTCTGTCATTTCTTTTGAAAGAATCCCATAATTGAAGCTTGTTTCGTTCCTTTATTTGCGTTTGTTTTCTTCTGACTCTTCCTCTCATCCTCTTTGTTACTCGCCGGTAGTTTTGCTGGGGCAGAGTTTTTTGGAGTTTGTTTTGTGGCCTGAATGTCGTCTTCTGTTTCGGAATATGATTCACTCTCATAACCTTTCTCTGTGACTGCGGAGAGAAGACATACCAATGAGTGCAAAAGAACTCAACTCTTGTCACGTTTCCTGAGTCCACTGCAGATTAGACACATTAGGAGTGTATTTTCATGTTAATAAAATGGATTTTCAGTGGGTTTTCTTACCAATGCATCCTTCATCATCCACAAAAGTACGAGATTTAAGGACGCGTCTTCTTTTTCTGATATTTACCCCAGTACTCTCCAGCTGTAGAAGAAAATAAATGGAAGGCTTCAATCTCACATTCAGTGTTTAATACATAAAGAACTAGAGGAATACGTGGAATTGATATTTCCAGCTGTGATTCTGCTTCCTTTTATTTAGTTCCTTTCAGAAATGTCCTGTGGTGTAGAAATAAGGTCATACGGCACATTTACCTTAAAACCATCTATCATCTAAGCTTTCACTTAAACAACTAGTGAGTGACATTAACATAGTTCAGGTCTGAAACGAGTTCTCCGCTTTGCCTTAAAGGTGTTCCATCACTAAACTTTTAGTGTTTAGAGTATTTTAAACAAAGTAGCGAAAAGTCAACCTTTGTCACTTGTAAAGATGTCTTGTTTGAGGCAAAAGTCTGTCAAAAGACATGAAATGTCTGCTTTACAAAATATAAGAAATAAGCTTTATTTAAATTAATAAAAACAAAAACCCACTTGTCTCAATAACAAGTAACTGATGCTGAAAACTGGAATTCATTAAATTTAAAGCTCCAAAAGTAATGTTGTAATTTATTTCAGTCACATGTTTCACTTTAAACCCTCCTTTCTGAATGTGTGGCTGTGCAGCCTAGGCTGTATATTCACACTTACTTTGAGTCTGAGCCTTACTTTTAATATATGGAAATTATTTCTACCTCATTTTATCCTCTACTTATTTGATCATATTGTTGACTTTTAATTGTCACCTCCCCCAGACACAGTTTCTCCTCAGATCTGCGTCAATTCCATAGTGACCTATTTTGATTTCAAAACAGCTGCTTTCACCAAAAGCTGTGGACTTTGCATCCCTAAAATAAAAAATAAAAAATCATGGCTTCTACAAAACTTTTTACCTAACTTCCTGACTTTTCCAGGCCTGGAAAATGAGGTTGTAAAATTCCATGACTTCTCTAGGTTTTCCATGACTGTGTGAACCCTGTTAATATGCCATCATGAAGCGTGAGCTCTTACATGTGGACGTGCAGCAGATTCCACCTCTTTTTTAGGACTTGGTGATGCTTGTCGCGTGTCCATCTGTTGTGGAGAATCTGGAATGACTGGAGACATTGACAAATAGTTGAGTTTTGTAAAATATCCTATTTAAGACACTCAAATTTGATCCTGTTAATAAATCCTAACAATAAGTCGGACTTTGACAATGACTCATTTTACTCTTTAGATAGATTTTGGTCTTGATAGTTCAATAACCGCTCATAAAAATGAGTCTGATGTCAAAGTAACTTGTTTACCGTCTTCATCGCTGCTGTCGGGTTCTGGTTTTTTAATTCTTCGCCTCTTTTTCTTGTCCATTTTCTCCTCCTCACTGTCAGAGTCCTCGATTCGCTTAGTTTTACTGGAAGAAAACAAAGAATTTTATCTGAATATACATCACTTTTCACCTTTTCACCTAAACATTGTTGTCCGATTGAACACATTAATGCTGACACTTCTGCAACAGTAAGTCAACAGACATTTTAAACCATGAGTTAGTTAGTTTGGTTTAACATTTGTTCTGGAGGTACAGTACACCTTTATTTTGGGACAGAACAGAGATGACAGAAAATCCATACAACAAATGTCCCGGGTCAGACTCAAACCTGGGACATGGTGGTTCATGGAGCATCAAGTATTCCTTTGACAACCTCACCTCCTGGAGTCTTTCTTTGCATCCTTTGCTGCAGCTTGTTGTTTCTCAACTGTCTTTGAACTTGAATGTTGCTGCTCTGCTGTGGACCCAGATTGGGCCGATTCTTCCTCTTTTATGGGTTTGTCAGGTTTTTCTGAAGTAGTGAAAAAAAGGCAGGAAAGATATTCGTATCTGAACAGCTAGAACAGGGACATGTTTGGATCAATAATGTGCAGTCGTGCAATGTTCCTCTGAGGTTAAAGGCGGAAGAGGTGGCTGTGAACCTGGGAGAGGACAGTTTGAAGGTTCCCACACAGGCTGGTTTGTGTTTAAGAAACTACACAAAGAGAAAAACACACCTCAATTCTGTGTGTTACGTGTCAACATAACAGGCACTGAAATATCTACAAAGCCACTACTACTGACAGTTCAAGGTAAATACACTCATTGTTTTAGATACGAATAAGTCACTGCTCACCACAGAATCATTGAGGGGGCAAAGAAAGCGAAGGTCTGGATCCCAAAATTGAAAACCGAATGTCTACCCACCAAACAAATATCCCAATATTGCATCCAGCCCAAAATTTGTCATGTGCCTATTCTGTTTCCTTAACACGTCAAGTGGATTTGAAGCAAACCTTTGAAAAGTCGCAAAAAAAGAAAAACAGAGCAAATGTGAGTTATGTGCGTTTCCATAAACTAGTCTGTATCATATTGTCAGAACGTAACACTATAGGCTACGTTCCACATATCTGTAATAAACAGAGTAGAAGAAGTAGAACATCCTGCTGATGTTTTCCATCTAAAATGTCTGATGGTTTTTTCATGGATGAGACCGAGGAATAATTTGGTCTCCTCATCAGTCCACACTACCTGCATGTTTGTTTATGGGAATATCTAAGAAGATGCTGGGTATCATCACGAGAGTTAAATGTTCACTATGTCAGA
Organism: Coranthus polyacanthus; assembly: GCA_037367275.1. Taxonomy (NCBI): domain Eukaryota; kingdom Metazoa; phylum Chordata; class Actinopteri; order Kurtiformes; family Apogonidae; genus Coranthus; species Coranthus polyacanthus. Next base: position 18,025,769 of record JAPQRN010000010.1, read on the forward strand.
ACTTATGAGAAGAAAGTGTTTCCATCTCCCATTAAGCGCATCGACACTTTTTCAAACAAAAGCAAAAACCACCTCAAGCGAACATAAAAACCTTTTTGGGAAATGGATCAAGTTTTTTCAAATTTTATTGTTTGCATAAACGTTTTCAAATGCAAAACTTCAAAATGCACATTAAATATGTTATGGAAATGTATCCAGTGTGTTGAATCTCTGATGGTGTATACTCACTTGCTGGTTGATTCCCAAAGAAGTTCATCATGGGGTTGGCCTTTGCAGCTGGCTTGCTTTTTGGAGCATCAACCTAAAATAACAGAAAACAGTCATTATCAGCCCTAGTTTTTGCAAAATTTTGTACAAAGATATGGTAAAAGTTTTGTGACTGAATATATTTTTGCACACAAACTCTCCACCCCTTTATCTAAGTTTCCACAAATTTAGGGAAAATGCTGTAATAATACAGTTTTTAGTCAAATAACATCAAATATTCTTGGGGGAGGACCCCTCCCCCCGCACTAGAAACCACAGCATATGAGCCCCCAAAAACATGCCCTGAATATGGTGACATGTTTTCTGTTTTTACATGATATGTGCTTCAATTTCATGAAGGTCATGTACTCCCCCCCCCCCATTCTTTTAACTTTTTCCCCCCATCTTATTTTACATTTTTCTAACATTTATTTAACACAGAAAAACAATCAGGAATCAATAAGGGAACTGGTAACAAATGTGACCGATAAGCAGAGTGAACCATGTATCGATACGATCTCATCAATTCCCATCCCTAGCCACACAACACAAAGCCGTACCACAGGGGGAACTTCTTTGACCTCTGCTTTGACCTCTTTGCCACTGTCCTGGTTCTTCTGAGTCATTTTATTTGAAAACATTCCCATGATGCCTTTGGGTGGCTTGGTGGAAGGTTTCGAGGCCAGACTGGCGTCCCCGTTCACGGCAGGTTTTTTGCTCTCGGGCTGTGGCGTAGGAGTCTGCTGCAGTTCTCTGACCTGCTGCAGCTCCACAGACGACATGGGGACTGCAGTGGTACAGCGGATCGCACTGTATCTGCAAACCAACAACGACAAGTCAACACATTGTACTCACCTGTTCTTTACTTGAACTGAAGGGTAGCTACAGAAAACCAGAACTAGACAACGAAAACAGTGCTGAAAACGCTGCTCTATGGTGCCACAAATGTCATTTAAATACAATGTCTTTTCCTCAGTTGCATAAAGACTCTGATTATTGGTAAGTTTCAACCATTTGATCAATACAGAAGCTGAGAAAGGCCATAACTGCAGTTAGTTTTTAGTGCCATTATTGAGATAATGAGTTTACGATTTGTTTTAAGGGAATTTAGTATCTTGTATCCTTTCTTTTATTAACTGTATCATTTGTTACTTTTGTTATTTTTGTCTTGTATATTTGTATTTTGTGTTTTACATCATTTCAAATGACAGTCGTTTATGATCTGTGAGTTTAAAAAAATGTAGGGTAGGGCCATAAAACAATAATGATAACTATGGGAAATGTAATATTCATTATTGTGACACATTTTTTTAAACTTTCAGATAAAACACTTCAGTGTTTTGTTGTTTTATTTAATTCAACTCATTCATATTATGATGTTCAAAAAAGATTTTATCATTCTAATTTTTTTGAATGTTCTACCTCTAAATTTTTTGACAGGTTCCACTATTCGACAAGTGTTTGTCATGTTCAGAGCATAAAAAGTAATTTACAAACACAAAAGTGATGTAATGTTGTGAAATCCTTGTATACAATAAAGAAAGTGAACAAAATAAGCACTGTATTTTTGTCTTGTTGCATCTTCTACATGGTTTTCAGCTTATTGCATCTTTCACTTTGTTTTTATCTTGTATATGTCGTTTCTACTTGTTTTGTGTCTTTTATGAATAATTAAAAACCACAAATAACCAACAGGTTTCTTCAAATTTCACTCAGGACCATAAATGAGCCCGTTATCATGAGAAAACAAGCTTCGCTATGTCAAGATTACACAATAATTACTTCATGATCTCAAGATAACAGCATTAAAAATGACCTCTAGTGCTGCTGTTCTTGGCTTCAGTTGATCAATTTACCTGCTGCAGTTTTTCAGATTGTCTTTGACAGCATCGTAGTCCACACTGTAGAGGGGGCCGCTGTCTTTGAGCAAAGCCTTCTGGACACTGTACACATGAACACTGACAATCAGGCTCATCTTGGATTTGAAATCTGTAAAACAAAACAGGTGACGTTCAAGTTCCAAGTTGTCTCTCTTTCTATACACAGATTAATATGGACTACAGAGGAACATGGGGCATGGTGAGTTGAGAAAGATATCCACACACCTTCCAACTGCTCCTCTCTGACCACTGACACCTTGTGACTCTGAAATGAAGCACAACACAAATAAAATCAGACAAGAAACCAATACAGCGATTTCTAAACACACCACAATTTGTGAATATTGGTGCTGTTTCTCACCGTTTGGCCGTTGTCCACAAATTTCCCTGACACAAGGTAGGTGGCATGGAGCTGATCTGCACTTTCCTTCCTCTTGTGATCCAGATAATGGTAGAGCATTCTGAAAACAAGAAACGCTTTTCAGTTGGGTTGGAAATGTGTTATTATTTTGTTGAGCAGTACAACAGTTTTGGAGAAAAAAAAAATTCTAAGAGAGTAGCTATAAAAGCTACCTGACGCAAGTATTGGCATCAATATTAACAATTTAAAAGGATAACTCTTATATAGAAAGATGCATAGATAAAGGGTTTTCAATTTAATATGTGACGTTGCAGCTCCATTGTTTTGAGTTCAGTCACTGCAAAGAGAACAGTCTAATGTTTATGTTGTCTAGCAATGTCTCTGGTGTCAGTTTTAAGCAGGGTTCCTTCAAATATTTAGGTGGTTAATTAGTACAATAACAAAAACAACTACGCTAAGGATATGATAACATTGACTACAACAAAATGTGTGTAAAATACAAAATAGTACTTTTAAAATCTCTCTTTAAACAATGAATAAGACCTAAATATAAACCATGTATTGCTCTTTTTAGAGAAAATATGAATCAGTAAATCACAAGGACACAGAAATCACCACATAACAGGAAGAACTCAACTTATTCTAAAAGATAGAAACTTAACTTACTGTTTTGCTGTGTTGACATGTACTCCCAGAGTAAGACTCAGCCACTTGTAGGTTACCTGTTATATAGAAAAAGGTAGATTTTCATTCAAATTTAGTTTGCTACATGAATGGGGCAATGGAGATAAAAACACTATAGAGGTTTAGTAAGTTACCTTTATTTTGTCAGATTAAGTTAACTACAGTTAACGAGCTAAGCTAGCTGTAGTACGGTAGCTAGTTATGTGATAAACCTAGCAAGCAAATCTGTCATTGTACTTGTTTATTTCGACCACTTAACTCCATAAATATAAAACAAACACTACGCTTATCAAACTAAACAAAATGTCACCCGTGTCTTTTTTTCTTTGGAAATCGGTGAATCCTAGGACGTTCTTCGAGTTGGCGGCTGCTAGCGGTAGTTAATTGATACCGGCTACAAAACCTCAGTTTTGTTAAATTATTCACAGCCGAATTACTCTAAAGTCGCAACCAAACCAAACTACGTTGAAAGTCATACCGTGCTAGATTGATACATTACCCTTCATGCAATTAAACGTTAAAAGCACAGTTTTTCCAACACGATTCAACGGCTGGTTAAATCCAAGCTGGTTAGCGGCATTAGGTTCCTCAGAATAACGCCGGCAAGGGGGAGGATAATGTATAAAGAGCACACTTACTATCTTGTTGTGGTCGTTGACATATTCGTCGATATTATCCAAATAAAGTTCGTCCATATTTTTTATTTATCCCGTACAATGTGAACGTCTTCTTGGGGGAAAATTTGACTGCGCGGGAAGGTAGTTTATTTACTTCCTGTGAGGCGTCACGTGTATGGTCTTCTTTCCGGTGGGACGAGAGGCTGCCCTCTTCAGGCCGGGGGAGGATACTACAACTATTTGGTAAGCCCATTCAAAAAGAACTCCGCTTTTTCTTATGAAAATCAGAGATGGACAGTAATGAATAAATTCCTAGGACGTTTTATGAAAATAATAATGTAATTAAGTATGACTTGTAGGGGAGCTAAGAATTCTTGGAGAATGAAGTTAAGTTTAATACCAAAGTAAATATTTATACTGGGCTTGCCTGATGTCCAAGTTCACATTTTTCCATGTTCTGCTGTGTACTGACTGCATATTACTAAAAATAGATTTGAATTTTAGAATTTGAGTTAGCACCAAATTACAAAAGCTTAGTTCCTTAAAAAATGTTGTAATTTATTGAGAAATGATCTGGACATCACAAAGCCCAGCTAATTTAATTTCTTAATTTTCTTTAACGTAAATACAGAATTAAGGAGCTTTACATCAATTTAGTTCAATTTCAGTGATTTCTACTTTGGCCATGCTCTATAACCTATAAGAAAATAATACTGGTAGTACAGAATAAAATTGTATAATTAATCAGATTACTTGTTTTTTAATTAAAACATTAATAAGAAATCCCAACTTTTTGGAATCACTTAAAACTAAACGAAAATTGAGAAACGTTTATTTAGTCACGTCATACTACATGACAGAATAATATGGCAAAATGCACCAGGTTAAAGAGCTGTAATGTATGTTGTGTGTATAACAAGCTAAGTATTTACCTGCAGAATTTTCAGCAGGTAAAAAAGTATTTATTCATGAACTGACTGTTCTTTTAATGAAAACACATAACACTGCTGCCGTGGTGCAGGTTACTGTCATGTAACACATTTGTGACCCTTTTAACACCATTAGAAAACATAGCGTTCAGCTCTCAGCTCAGACTTCACAGCTCAACTTTGCAGACTTTTCTCTCAACTTTCATCATGAATTCCTCTATAAAACATTACTTGAACAATTTTGATTTTAAAAATTTAATTGCCTTGATGTTCAGATAAATCCTCATTCACCATTTTCCCTTCTTCTTAGACTTGTACTTTTAAATAACAAGAAAGCTGGATTTAATTAAATAGATTAAACTCAAAACTAAGATACTTCCCAAACTAAATGACTAAACTAAGAATCTAGAAAATGAGACAAATACCTCTAAAACAACCATTCCTGTTAAAGTATTCCAACGGAGAAAGCAACTTGGCAGGGCATATAAATAATGTGAGCTCCATAAACAACAGGCAGCTGTTATAAATGAGAACAAGAGGCTCCTCTGCAGGCTGCGGGGTACAAATCTGCAGCAGTTCATCACACTACAGTCAATCTAAATTTTGAATCGTAATGAGCCGCCGTGACACAGATATGCAGGACGGACAGCGCTGATATATTAAAGCTTCCACTGACCTCATGATCAATTGTGGAATCGCTAACAAATCACTGGTCAACACGGGGACAGCCTCTTCACAGCCTCGTCACTCGTCATAATTTGTCTGCATCAGGTGGAGCTCATTATGTAAATGGTCTGGTGAGGCTGCTCATACATCACACGTATGAGCATACATCTTAGAGTTTAGAAACATAAATCAGATGATGAGCAGAGGCATTAATGATGTGGCTGATGTGCTTTTTTTTTTGCATAGTTCCATTGTGCTATTAAAACAAAGTAATGTTAGACAGTAGACACTACAATAAAGACAAGTATTTGTCAAATGTTTGACAAAAGGCTTAAAAAAACCTCCCTTAGCACATCATTTTTCAAAGTGTAGGTGTCATTTTTCGAGACATGCGGGGTAGCCCGAAAGACACCAAGACAATGCCATGGTTATGGTTTGGTTGGGTTTGGGCATAAAAACAACTTGGTTAGAGTTAGGGAAAAAAAAGGTTGGGAAGGACTAAAATAGGAAAGACAAAGAGAGAAAATGCAAAAATAAACACAGCATGAAACAGGAAATGAACCCTGGTCTCCAAGGTTTTTGTAGCTTAACAGTGTCACCTGGTCTATGGACTTGCAGCGACTTATATCTGGTACCCTGCACATCAAAAAGTGATACTATAGAGGTACCCCGCAGCGTTGAAAATTGACGCCAAGGGCTCCTGACCAAGCGGCAGAATGTGTCAACTTGGGAGTGAGAACAGGTTTGTAATAACCCTTTTCCACTGAGACAGTTCCAGGGTCAGTTCCTAATCTCCAACCACTTATTTGTGTTTCATCAGCCAAAGAACTGACTGAAAACTGGTTCCAGAGTGGTCTAGAACAAGAACCACTTACATCACAGGCTGGGAGTGGGACTATCATCACCAACAGGACCGACTAAAACTGTGTGACCAGCATTTTTAGATGCATCCATTCACCTTTATAAGAAGATTTGTCCATCAGCTGGCCCCCATTATGTTTTAAATGCAATCTCTCGGGAACAGCTAGACAGATTGTCCTCAAATTTGGCACAAACTTTCACTTAGACTCAAAGATGAATTGATTAGATTTTGGTGGCCAAAGGTCAAAAGTCAAGATTGCTGTGACATTACAAAATATGGAAGTGAATCTATCTTGATTTAATTGACCACAAATCTGAAGCTTAAATAACAACATTCTCATCTGAAAAAAACATAAAACATTCTGTGAAACAACAACTGTGGTATTTTGAAAATTCTAATAGATAGTTTACAACAGTTAACGCTTTCTAACAGTGCCACATACAAACATATACAGACCTGCACCAAGACATAATGACTTTGCGGTGGCTCTTTAGCCAGTGGAAAATGAAACCAAGTTGAACCAACTTTGAACCAGCATTAACACAAGCCCAGAACCAGCACCAGTACCATGGGTTTGTGTTGGGGACTAATATAGGGAAAATGTGAGGACCACATTAATGCTGCCTATCATAACATAACAGTGATGTTTCTCTCCACCCTCCCTGAAGGAGACTGAGGTTTGATTACCAGAAAATGCAATAACCTTTTCAACTTCCATCACATCAGGGAGGAAATTGATGGCTCAGTGGTGTAGGTCATACCTGTGTGTGTGTGGGGGGGGTTTCCATGCCATTTGCGTCCAAACACCTACACAATCTCTGTTCAATCAGAGCACAATAACAGGGTCTGTCTTTAGCATTGATGACTCTGTGGTAGATTTCTCATCCACCGCTAAGGTCATACACAGGTATGATTCATCTACAATATAGAAAAACCATTGCATAATGGGAAATATAGGGCCCTGTCCTCAGCATCCTCCATTTTAGTTTCATCCGCTCATACTTTAATCTTATTTGAATGATCAGTAGTTATTTTTCCAGAACTGGTTATTTTGTCATATTCAGGAGATAAGAGCAAAATATTTCTCATGCATGAAAAAAAATGCTTTGTTGATATACATGGCATGAACTTCTTCAGTTTATCCGTTATGTGACTATTTATTATTATTAGTTATTTTTGGGGCATATGGTGTTTCACTTTCACTTTCAGAGCACAAATTTTAGGCAGGGGGGTTATACTGTTTGCAGCAGTTAATTTAGCACCAAGCATGTCTTAACCAAGGTGGTTTTCTCCATGTGTGTGAATTGAGAATGACAGAAGGAAGTTATCATAACATATTGATTACCAAGATGCTCTTCTTAATTTACTAAAGAGATCAAAGACAACCTGCAACCGACAACTAGGCCAAGTCACGCAATCCCTGCAGCAACAAAACATTGTTTCTTTTCTCGTCCTCTGGTTCTTTCCAGCGGACGGTGACTCCCGTAGCTGGATTTCACAGTCCATATCATCACCAGAGTCGTCCCTGGTCCTGAGGTCACTAATGGGAAGAGCACAGGGTCATATATACATATAGTGCACTGTGTTTCCCCAGTACTGCTAATGTTGGTTTAATTCAGTTCTATTTCATTTATATAGCCCAATATCACAAATCACAGATTCAACTCAATGGTATTTGCAATCTGTACAGTTTACAACCCCCTCTGTCCTTCAACCCTGGTTTTGACTAAGGAAAAACTCCCCCCAAAAATTCTTTAACGGGGGAAAAAAAATGTTGTGAGATCTCAGGAAGAGCAACAGAGGAGGGATCCCTCTTCCAGGACGGACACACAAGAGAATAAAGGCGGAGCAGCATTTAACTCACTGTCAGTCAGTGTCACACCTCCAGCATGGGGACCTGGACAAAAATAACACATCATACACAATGTCCATACTAAGACATTTTTGTTTTAAAACACAAAACTTTTGCTACATTTACCCGTAGCATCCACACTACTCCCACATTTTAAATTCCTGAAAATGGAGACTTTTGGAAATGCTGCCGAAACTCCAGGGCTGCATTATAATGTAAAGACAGACAAAAATGGGGAGAATGTGTCAACTTGGGAGTGGACGGAGATTGTTTTAATTTTAAAACACAATTTTAAAATGAAAAGGTATTAGTGTGACTGTAGCCTTAATGTAGGCAGTCCAGTTTGACCACCAGTTTGATTGTGGAAATTCAGTTGCACATCTCCATCTTTTTGATTTTGAAGTATTTTCACTGAAACTGCTATATTCCTCCTGTAACATCTCCGTGGTATGTGTTGCCATACACACGCCTAAAACCTACACTTATATTGCGAAATAACAAGCAAGCTATGTGTCCCACTCCCTCATCAGGTGTGCCCATGCACTACTTTGAGTTCTGAGCTAATTTGTGCTGCTCTTTGTAGATTGTGTTGGCCACTACTGAAACGAACTGACTGCTTCTGTTTTCATGAAGACACACATTGCTAGTAGATCACCCCCAGAGCTGAAAACTTCTGTTGCTGCTTGTTTTTGATCGTAGCCTCACGTTAATTTGCACTGCTTAGTCTATGTGGCCCCTGTTCTCTTGTAAACAAGGGTTTGGGTACTTTGCATGCGTGACATGAAAATAAAAGAATGAATCGACCACTCAATCAGTCAGTCTGTCGCTTGCAAGTGGCCTGGTTTTAATATGGGCACATGACATAAAAAACATAAAGCATGGCAAAAAACCACAACAGAATAATGTCTGTGCTTATTTGAGTCTCTTGTGCTTGGTATCTTTTTGTATAGAAAATTCTGCATTCAGCAAATGTCAAATGCACGTTGTTGAAAACATACTGTAATAAAAAAAAAAGTCTCAGATGAAGCCTGTAAACAAGCAAAACTTCACAATAGGGCGTGCAGACACAAGATCTGCTGTCAGTCAACTTCAATTATTTGTGAGCCAGACAATATCCAGACCTGTCAGGCAACTGTGATGTGCTAACAGAAAGTTTAGGAACTTTAACAAATGCGTAAACAAACCAGGCGGAATGTCGTTTCTTCAGTCTCTTCAGACCTTAGATGCTTGTATAAATGTTTGAGCAGGTGAGAAGCTCAATGCAGCACTTTGAAGATGTGCTTAATTATATGTCGGCATGAGAGAAAAGACAAGACAGAGTTCAATCCACGTCATACATTCTGCATCAGATGATTAATTTAGATATGTTGCCTTTATTTTGACACAGAGGATCAGCTACAATATTTATGACCAAGCAGCTCGGAGTCGTTTGTTGTGTGCTCTGCTCAGGAGCCGGTCAGCTCACACATGGCAACTTCTAATAGAAATGTCAAACAGAGGGTCAGCCTAGCGCAGCAGTGAAGGGAAAAATATTCCCCTAATGGTGATGAAGGAGAAGAATGATTGTCCAAAGATGGCGAGCAAATATCCTCACATGGATCACAGGGTTTTCACATGAAGAAACACAGCGTCTGTGATCTTCTTACTCTGACACCAAGGGTCAGATTTAGCTTTCCAACCTCCATCTTTTATACACAATGCCTGCATTTTAAATAGGATCAGATGTAAATGTAAAAACGTTACTTTTTCTTATGAAGCCAAGACTTAATACGGAGGGAAAAAAATGCAAATCCTTTTGAATTTTCTCTTTTTCTGCATAAATGTGGCCTGAAAGGTGATAGAATTTCCATACAAGTACTAAAACTACTCAAAGAGGCATCAGTTTAGCAAAATGAGACAAAAAGCTGACTCGTATTCATTTATTCATTGTGGAAAATGATCCAACCAAAAAGTTTTTGATTGTCGATTCATTTGAAGGGCAGATTAGAGTTCGGTATTTCAATCACATCTGAGTCTGGGGGGAAAAGAAACATCAAAGTCTGATAGACAGTGCAGGTTAGTGGAAGTGTGTCAAACTCAGTCTGGGCTGTTTTCAAGGCAGTCTTTTTCTCGTCTTAATTTTCGGACAAAATGCAATTTGTTAAATATGATCCATTTTTTGATTTTGCTCATGTGAACATTGCCAACAACCAATAGATGCGCTCTCTCCAACACCGGACAGGAAGCAGCAATGCATTATAAATGAAATCCTTGATGTCAGATGTTCGATTTAAGCAGAAATGCATCAACAGAATCCAGTTTGGTGTGGTTTCTGTCTGCAGAGAATTGATGGGAATGCTACACACTGATGGTGTAGTTTACTCTGCTCTGTTTTGCTCTTCTTCATGACCCCGATGAAGGCCACTAGCTGAAAAGTGCTGGTCTAGCTTTAATAAAGTTGTTCTATACTACAAGTGTACCTGGAATTCTTCCCGATCCCAAGTGCTTGCAGTTGCTAGTTCTTTTTGGTGTTCTAGACCTCAAATGAATATGGTGAATTTTAGTCACTAAATCCTCAGATCTGAGGATCTAACCTGATACTTACTGTTATGTAGAGATCAAGCTTGAACTCACACCAAAAAACAAACTCAGTTCAAAAGGAATCTCGTTGTAGTGAAATAGAGAAGATGATGGTGGAGGGTGTAAGATTGAGTTGGAAGTCTGCTAGTCTGTGACAGGACATATAGGGCCACATTGACAAAAGCATTGCACTGCTTTTGCAGCCACTGAAACAAACCACTAGTTTGGATCATATGTTGTTTCAAAAGCTTTTGTCTAGAATTTGTTTCTACAGCTCTTCAAACATTTCATTGCTGTGTCCATCTAATATGGCATTTCTGTTTGTTTCTTGTATTCATTTAGTGAATGTTGCAGTCTCTTTATTGATCTACCAACATCAACTTTTTTCCACCTCTCCCAAGTTCTAATGTTGTTCCATGTTTTAGAACACGACATACCAATGTTTTAGAACACAACATACCCACGTTTTAGAACACGACATACCCATGTTTTAGAACACGACATACCAATGTTTTAGAACACAACATACCCACGTTTTAGAACACGACATACCCATGTTTTAGAACACGACATACC
>JAPQRN010000010.1:18043316-18053644 GCA_037367275.1 Coranthus polyacanthus
GATCAAAGTGAAACATCAGGAAATGTGGACCCAACGAGACACAGTAGCTGAGATAGTGCCCTGAGATAAACAGCTCCAAGTTACAGCATATACTTACAGAAAAGCCCGAATAATAACCTCAAGTAATGAAAATAGTCCAGCAAATAAGTGTCTCTACCTGGACCTGTGCTGCCCTGTTTTTAAAGACATGATCTCTGATGATCCTTCTATTTTAATATATGTCTACAACAAACTTTCTAAATGTCACTGTGTTTTTTTTTACCAGCTGGTTGTGATTTCTTCTTTTAGCTCTCCCTTTGATCTTCGCCAACGCTTTATGTAAATATCTGTCTTTCGTTCTAAATACTCAACTTTGTCTGCTGTGTGGTGCCACAGTTATGAACCTATAGCCTCTTCTCAAAGGATACAGATTGTTATACCACCTACCTCTACTATTAAGCCATAAACCGAGCTGAGTGGAGCTGTGCATTCATCTCTATGAGTGGCCCGTTTCAAATAACACGCAGTCATTTGAGCCATATTTATTTCAAAATATCGATTGCCGTTTCCTTACGTAGCTTTGAGTGAATCGAATCAATTCCAATCACCCACAGTGGGAATAAATTCAACCGAGAACATGTGTTATATTCAAATCCTGCTATCTTCATCACACCTCAGTTCTTTTTTCTGTCATTGTCTGGCTCGTCTGTCATGCTACGATAACTCATCAGATTTTCACAGCTCTGTATGAGCCGCTCACTTATTGTCCTGGATGAATTCACAACCGACAACAGGGTTGACATGCAGATTATCAGAAGTATGCACGTAAAAACCTGAATATTGGTGGAGCCACTCTCTCGACTGTCTGTCTGGAAGTGCTCTTTTGGAAATAGCTGTCACAGATTTCGACACAGATGGAGTTTTGAATGTGCAGGATGCTGCGATGATCTGATCTGACTCACTACTAAAAAGACTTCCTTGGAAAATCTCCCTTTTTTAACAGTTTTACAGACTTATTCGTCTTCATTTCTCCCCTCCTCATCCTCTAGGACCGAAGACTCCGGCCTGCTCGCCCATAAGGAGAGCCTCCCCATCAGGTCTCTGGTGCTGGGTGACATCCAGAGGCCAGAATCAGAGGCCGCCTACAGGGTGGGACCCCTACGTTGTCATGGAGACAGTAAGTCTGGCTCCTGTTGCCTAGATACACTTGATGTAGAGATGACAAAAATCTTTGTAATAGTCAACCATAAGCCCAGAAAATGGAAACAATGGAACGACAGTGGAATCACTAAGCTCCAAAAAACTTTTAATGACTTTTAATTATGGAGCATCCCCAAAAGTGAAATCCCTTCACTTTACAGCATTCTATTAAAAATAAATCCCATAGACTACCTGAACTGAAACACTAGTTAATATGTTTTACACAATGTCAAACAACAATACCAACAATCTTTTTAATCTTTTTGTGTAATGAAATGGACCTGGGACCTTTAAGAACTAGGCAAGGCAAGGCACATTTATTGGTACCTTGTTACCCTTATAAAGGATTTACAGATATTCATAAATAGGTGGTAAACACTTCATAAATCAACACTTAGAAAGAAGTTACAACAGTTTTCATACATTATTTCAGGCTCACTATTTGGAAGGTTGATATAATCTTGACTGTTCATCAGTCAACATGTTAAACCATTTACTAATGAGTTACTACCATTTACAAAATACAGACTTATTGTAAAGTGTAGAATACATCACCATTTATTAATGACTTACTGACATTACAGATACCAACCAAGTTCAGGTGGCGTCAGTAAGAACATCCATGAAGCAGTCCTCATTTTAATCTTTCTTTATGATTCCAGTGTGTATGTCAGTAAACAGCTGTAAGAAATAACCATGAACCTCGTTACTGTTTTCACAGCCACTGCTGTTATATACTTATAGTACGCAAGAATAAGCTCCATGACCATCCACAAGTCAAGAGAATACAGCACTGTTACGAAAGTGCTCAATAATTTAATAATAATTTAATTTAATGTCATTTAAATGACACCCATCTGACATAAAACGCTCTCTTAGCTGCTTGTTGTAACAGCAGCACCTCAGATCAGCTGAAGCTGCCTGGCTGCTCATTTAGAGAGACCTGTGAACAGTCCATATAATCTAGCCTGCTGCAGATAAAAGCATGTAGAAAAGTTGCACTCAGGTGAAAAACTTTATGGGCATATTTGTGTCGCCATCATTAGTGCAAAATCATTTGTGAATATGTCCTTAAAAAGGAGAGAGTAAGGGCACAAATGCAGCACAATTCACTGCATTATTATTCCTTTTGGATTTGGCTCCATGTCTCTAATCCTTACAATATTTTAAGTTGGTAGAGGAATACTGAAATTTAAGTGTGAATCTAGGAAGACACTGAGGTTTAAGCCTTGACTTTTGCTATTATGGTGAGCAGAGCCTCTCTTCACTGGCACAGAAACATCAGGTGTAAAGTTTCAACAACATTCAGCAACTCATTAGTTTAATGCACTGTCCCAGGGAGTGTGTTGAGCTGCAATCAACTAGAAGATCATATCTCCTGGAATAATGAATGGAAAAACTCAAGGCAGCCCTTCTGTTGCACGAATGAAGTAATTTCAGATATTTAATAGATTACAGCTATTTAAATGGACATAATGGATGTCAACATGTGAACAAAATGTGGTGCTGCTGAAGGAAATCTGCTCCACTTGTTGTGGGATTGCAATAAAATTAAAGATATGTGGTTTACACATGAAAACAAGTGGTCATCTAACAATTAATATGGCCATCCCACTCACACAGTTGTACATAGTGGGAGATTTACGTAACTTCAGCAGCGTCTATTCAGCGAATAAAACTATCTGTCATGAATAAAGGTTATCATGAATAGCTGAATTTCTGTAAATACACCAACTCAGAAAGAATGGATGAAGCAATAGAAAAGATTCAGTTGGACATGTTTTAGACCAAAAGATAATGAGACAGAATATGGGAAGCAGTGGAAAAGCACTTTATGTCACTATAATAATTAACCCTCAAAACAGACAGACACGCTTTGCATCCAAATGAACATCCCTTCTTCTCTGTTTAATTGCTTACAATGTATTCATCGCAGCGTGTGCGCATATCAAATTGAACTGCACAACGTCACCTTTCCAAGTTGTTTGACTCTGCAAGAAGCATTGGCTAGATGGATATTATACTTTATACTTTCATTTATATCATGTTTCATCACAGTGAGAGCCTGCATGCAGAGCTCTGCGTCCATCATATGCATTGCCTTGCAAAAGTATTTCCCCCTTGGATGTTTTCCCCTTTTTTTGCTTTCATGAATGGAATCATGGTCATTATAATTTATCTTTTTTCACAAGAATTTACAAAAAAAAATCTTTAATGTCAAAGTGAAAACAGATTACAAAGTAATGTCAATTAATTAAAAACATATTTAAAATAAGTGAAAACATGCCACAAAAAAAGACATTGGCAAGATTATTCCAGCAGAGTCCATCCTGTGAGCCAGACCAGGGTCCCTCGATCTGAGGCAGTTGCTTGTCTTCTCTGTTCACAAGCTACGCCTCTGGCAATAGTGTTTAGCACTGCTTTTTGGAAAATACCTGTACACTGGTTTGGAGTAAGTTATAAATGGCATGACTTGCTTGTTTGTGGATTAAATGTGAGAGTTGTTTGTGTTTGCATCTTGTGAGTCAATAAAGGAAATCCTCTGTTATTATTATTATTGTCATTAAAAACAGGTTCAACAAGTTACATCCAAATGAACAATCTGCATTTATCAATCAGCAGATCAACAATTATGTCAAAACCAGTCAGTATCTTCTCTTATTGATACTACAACACACAGTTAAGTGTCTTATATTTTATTCCACCCAACAATTATGTGATAAATAAATTCCTGCGTATACAGTACCTCAACATCTCTCAGCATCATTAGCAGAAGTGCTACTAATGCGGATTTCTTTTATGTTTGTACACTCTTGCTGCTCATTAAATGTATTACAAGATATTTCAAAGTAACACGCAGCTTTTCTCCCTTCAGTTATTTATAATTACAGTTATTCAATTGTTACATTCAGGTTTAGTGGCATTAATCAAATGAAACTGTGTAACAGAAATGACAGCGTCTGTATTCTCATTTAATTAACTGCACCTGCTGCCTCATTTGTTTGCTTTGTAATTTCATTTTAAAGGTCTTGACAGTGAGGTGTTTTTATTGTGTTTCTCAGAGAACTTCTGGAATGTGGCGTTTTTCGATAAGGAGACGTCGTACCTCCACTTTCCCACCTTCCACGGAGAGCTGAGCGCAGACATCTCCTTCATGTTTAAGACTACGTCTTCCTCTGGCGTGTTCCTAGAAAACCTGGGCATCAAAGACTTCATCCGCATCGAACTGAGCTGTGAGTAATAATAAAGCTTTAGGGTGAAGATTTAATCCGGATTAGAGTGATGTGTCAGTGAAACCTGGGAGTCAATGTCTTAATCTGGATCAAACTATACATTGTGTAAAAGCCGGAGGTTACAGACTTAATCTGCGTCAAACTGTCCCAGAAGGAAAAGAGTTTATTATCGGTTCAACTCAGCAGTTATGACCTTACTGTCCCAATTTAGCACTTTAATCTCTTTACTGTATGCTAATTACACATAGCATGGCCAAAAGTTAGTGGATGATGAACATTACTCTGTGTTATAGATACATTTGGCTGTATGATGTCGCATGTAAAGTATGTACAAACAGGGATTGTTTATGTACAACTGCAACATTAAAGGATCAATTTGTAATATTTCCACTTTAAAACATTCAAAAATGTACTGAAATTATTGTCAGTGTGAAGAAATAAGGGTTTTGACGTTATGTCAAAGATGTCGATGTATTGTAATATTATAGAGATAGTATAGAAATGTCTACATTAGTTAGCATGCTAACCAGCTAGCCCTGCACCCTCCTGTCTTGTAATATCAACTTATAGCACGAGGGTGAGTAGTAAGTCACTGTAGCATCCAGTCTGCCCTCAGTTCAACAGAAGAAGAAGAAGAAGAAGAAGAAGAAGAAGAGGAGTTGCTCTTTGAGTTGGTGTCTTGATGTATTCAGACATTTAAGATAGTTCATATTGTTGTATTGTATTGTATTGTCATATTGAGAAATGTAAGAATGACGTGGTTGAGTGGTTTAAAGGGGAGTGTATCTGAGAAGTTCATATGTAAGATTTGCAAATCTTTATATACTAACCTGAAGCTGTTTTGTGCTGGAAGGTGGTTTTTGTTGTAGCTAAGTCCATTCCTAAGCTAACAAGTGTCTCAGTTGCCTGCATCCATGATAACAGCCTATGTAGGGGACGAGCTTTCTTGCTCCTGAGTTCTTGAATGTCTCTCTTCTGTTCCTCTACTTCGGTAACAGTGTTCAACACTAGCTAAAGTTAGGTTACAAAACGCAGCTCAATAACGTCAACAAATGATCGGCTCCCAGTACAACACAGACTCCACCTTTAAAGTTTCAGTATGTAAGATTTGTGCCTACCTAAAGTTTGTGTTGGAATCTGTGTTGTCCTGGAAGGTGGGTTTTGTTGTTCGCTAACTCCATTTCTAAGTTAACGTCTGTCTTGGTTGCCTACATCCATGATAACAGCCTGTACACTGATTTCTATGTAGACGATACAGTTTGTTTTTTTCAGGAAAATCCTTATACTCGTTCTTGAGTTCTTCAGTGCCTCAGTGTGCAGCACCATCTACCATTAGCTTAGAAATGCATTTAACTAACGTCGGCCATCTTCCAGCACAACACAGACTCCAACACAAACTTTATATAAGCACACAAACACCTGCAAGTCTGAACCTCTAAAGTTATGAACCTTTAAGTTGCTGGGGTTGTGTATTTAATTTCTTGGACAATATTTTTTATTCAGATTCTCAGTTAGCATCTACTCTGTGTGTCAAGATGATAGCAATAGCCCTGGCTGGTTGCTGCATATTTATGAGGTATCATTTGACATACGGCAGATAAGCCAGAGAGGTGTCCTCAACTATGTTTTGTAGAGTTATTGACTTGTTAGTCATTAGAGTCACCTATATTGGCCTTTTGGAGCTCTTTCAGTCCATTTCACAAGTGAAGTTTGGTTTATCTTGCTATTTTCTGTGTACTTACAAAATGAGATTTGAAGTGACACACACACAGAGTCTAATACAGGGGCATGGCTTCACCAACAGCCTCTCTCCTTAGGGAAATTGTCAGTGTGGTTGTTTCAGCTCTGAATACTGCCGCTGTGCTGGCAGCTACCTCACATCGCTCTGTTACACTGCGCCTGGGCCTAAGAACAATTTCTAAACGAGTTACTGTGTGAAGCAGGGATGTTGTTTCATCTTGTTCTGTTATCCCATAGTAATACGTCTTCCCAACATGAAGGATGAGGATTTGTTACAGAGATGCCTGTAGTCACCAAAATTCTCCGCTTTTGTGCAAATGAATAAAACCATAATTTTGGAAGCTGAGCAGGGGCTTTGAGAAGGGCAACACTTTGAAAATTGCTGCTCAGTATTTTCAGATCATTCAACCTCCTTCTGTGAGGTTGGTTGGTTTTTAAAAGTTTTTCACATTTCTCCTGTTGGTAGTTAACTAGGAAGGACCTGTGTTAGGATGGAACTCAGGTATACTGAATAATTACAGGGTTTTTTTTCTGATTGCTTAGGCACCATCTTTGAAACTATTGGTTCTTTTTGCAAAACCAATGACAAAACCTCACACCAAAGCCACAAAACATTTGACATCTCTTGCAAAAGCAAACATCTTGAAAGGCTGTTAAAATGCCGGGAGAAATGTGTGCTTTTGAGTCAAAACATTACACACAAACCCTTTTTGAATAAGCACACAATGCAATAAGCACACACTGACAGTATAAATAAAACCAAGCCTTTGCTCTATTTATGGGGCTCGTGATTTGATAGGTAAGTGAGCTGATTATCTTGTTTGCACACATGTCAATGTGCAAAGGCATTTGCCAGAATATTGTAGCAAAGTACAGACCTTATGTTTACAGTTTTGTGTTATAAAATGACAAACTAACTGTAATGCACAGAACATGAATTCCATTTGACACACTTTTTAAATGCAGTGGTGTAAAGTGTAAATAGTTTGAGACTGATCCTCAAGAATCACTGTCCGAAAAAACTGTAAAACGAAAAACAGCCTATTTCACCCCTTCACTCTGCTTATGACAGACTGACTCTGATGATCATCTTAACTATACAAAACAAGACATTCATTTGGCAGCAATTGTGCCCCTAGAGTACCAAATGGTAATTTTTTATATTTTTGTAAGTTTTGTGCAAACAAGCTACTTGTCTTTTGCACAAACAAGTTATTACCTTGTGCAGACAAATTATGATATTATACAAACAAGTTACTGTCTGGTGTGAACAAGTTCTTATACTGTGTAAACAAGTTATGTTTTGCAAAGAAGTTATTACACTGTGTGAACAAATGATTATATTGTGACTTGTGAGGTTATCATGTTGATGATAATGATAATTAATTATCTTGTGGAAAAAAGATGAAAAAACATCATATTATTTAGGGGCTTTATAACTTAACACGTTTTTGGTCTGATGAGTAATTTATCCAAACTGGAGTCATTCTCTTCTGCTTTTTTCCTCTTTGTTGGTACTTTATGTTTATTTCTCTCTTTTCCACCCGTGTCCTGTCCTTCCTGTTTCCCTCCGACAGCCTCCACTCAGGTGCTTTTCTCCTTCGACGTGGGAAACGGGCCACTGGAGGTTCACGTGGAGTCGAGCGTCCCGCTGAACGACAACCACTGGCATCGCGTTCGGGCCGAACGGAACGTCAAAGAGGCGTCGCTGAGACTGGATGAGCTTCCCGCCGCCACACAGGAGGCTCCAGCTGACGGACACTTTCATCTGCAGCTCAACAGTCAGCTCTTCATAGGTGAGGACGAAACGCGTGTGTGTGTGAGGGAGACAACATGAGGAACACACACATGACTTCTTAGTACTGGAGCATTACTTCACATCTTTTGTGCTTTTATTTGTGTAGAGATTTATGTTTCTCTATATTTCTCCCACTCACAAAGACACATGCACAGAATAGCTCAGTGTGTATTTCCATATATGATACTATATTTAAACTGCATATACATTTATCATCTTATAGTTTCTTCTCCAGGTCATCAACAGCCATGTCTGTCTCTGCCGCTTCATCACACAACCTTTCCGTCTGATATTTTTACTCTCCCAGTAGTAAAAATACTGCCTCCCACGTCAGGTGTTACTGTATGAAACTCTATGTGCAGTACAGAGCTGCTTCTGTTTCCTGAAGGCATTGATATAGATCAGTTTATCTCCGAAGGAAATGTAGACACCTGTACCACACACTGCCTGTTTGCCTAAAGCCTGAATTCTGCAAATTTCATTTGACCTTACAGAGACTGAAAAAATACAGTGCATAAGTTCAATATGTGAGGTTGTTTTGTGTTGTCAAACTTTTTGTTGTTGATCGATTTATTGATCATTTTAAGAGAGTGTAGTGAAGTGTTTTTCTGTCACTAAGTAAGGGTCTACTGGTAGTAAATGTTTATCTCTGGCATACCTCTCAGTGCTAAAGGTGGATTAACTGTTTGATTAAATTATACATTTTCTGAGGAGGGAACGCTGTCAAGTAACAACACTTTTGTGCGAGCTCCAGTGGCGTTTAGCAGTTTATTGCTTTAAAACAAATGTGCAGAATTTTGAACAGGAGGTGTTTTCACCTGAGCCTAGACAGCTATTTTCACAAAGCTTTCTGAAGACATGCACAAAAATAAGGAAAACTCATCATAGAAATCACTGTGTGTTTTATGACAAGTAAATGTTGTGATGTTGACATCTCATCTGTGCTGTGTTTGCAGGAAAAAAAATACAATGTCAGGAAAGGCGGGTGCAATATATACAGTAGTTCCTCATCTGAATCAGTATGTTGTTTTCTTCTCGTTTATAAGAAGGTTAAAGAAATTTCTATGAGAAGATTTGAGGTTTTTTTCACTAATTCATGATCTTCTCTTCTCAGAGAATGTTTGAGTTTCTTTCTCGTAAATGTACACTTTAAATCTCAGAGAATATACAACTTTAACTAGTCATTGACTAAATGCTGCTGATGAAGCATTTATGAAGACACATTTAAATAGAAAATGTCTGGGACAATACTTTCCCAGGAAAACTACTGTTTCAAGCAGGTATCCTCCAGAGTGCTGTGTATTTCTGTCTGGCTGGGATTAACTCCTCAGAAAAAGGCTAAAAATACCCCCTTTCTTCACAAATGCTTATCTGTTATTGGCTAAATTGTTGTCTATTCAGCAGTATTGGAATGCAAAGTGCTGAGTGTGCACATGTGCTCAGTGGGGGTTCTGCTCCCCATTTATCCACAGCCAGTGAAAACCCCACCACTCCCCAGTAGGTCTCTCTCCTAAACACTCACACATATTCACACCATAAGTGCTCTTTTAAGGTTCTAAACCACCAGCTGCCAACAAACTCCTAACACTTCATTACTGTGCTTCAGTAGAATTTTCAGGTATCTCTACTTTACTCTTTTTACTTTTGCTCCCTACATTTTAGCACAAATGTCTGTATTTTCTACTCCTTACACTTTTGAAAACAGGCTCCATACTTTATTTTGAATGCATTTGAAGGGACTTATCCATTATTTTTACTTTGTCTCATTGCAAGTCTTCACAAGATCAAGACTGATTTCAACCTAAATGCGATGAAACAATAACACACAGACTGAGATCCCTATCACACACAAGAAACACAACAAGACGAAGATGACGTAAAAGACACAGCCACACAAAAATGATGTAAAGGATGCAACAAGACAAAAAAATACACACGAGATGCAAATGACATGTAAGAAGCAATAGGAAGAAAATGTCTTGAAAATGACAAACAAGATGAAAAAAATATGAAGGACGTAACAAGATGAAAATGACATAAAAGACACAACAAGAGCAAAAAATGCTGTAAAACAAAACTGAAAGATGCAAGGTGAAAATGACACAGAAAATGCAAAAAAACTAAAACGACACATAAGAAGCGACAAGATGTAAATGATGTAAGAGACGTAACAGAAAGAACATGATGTAAAACACAAGACAAAAAAACGACCTGAAACACACAAGATGAAAATAACATGTAAGACAAAAAAAATGTCTTAAAAGACATATAATGAAAACGACACAAAAGAAGCAGCGAGACAAAGTCAATTCAAAAGAAGAAACAATATAAAACAATGTAAAAGACACAATAACAGGAAACCAACATAAAAGACACAA
>JAPQRN010000010.1:18063052-18086014 GCA_037367275.1 Coranthus polyacanthus
GCCAGTTATTACAGCTCCGACGCTTTGTTTCACTCCAGCACACACACACACACACACACACACACACACACACACACCGTCTCGTCTGCTTTGTGGATGAGCTCAACGCGATGCTGTTAAAGGTGAGCGGCTCCAAACATCTGTGAGGAAAGAGACGCATCACTAATCTACAGCAAATACGACCATCTGTGCTTTTCATCACTTTGCCTAGAAACGAATAATCCGTATTCATTAACGATTATATTCTTAATAACCTACAGCTGTAAGAGACCAGACAGGCTCATCATGAACACATTCAGACGTCAACTGTGTCAATTCACACACTTTAAATGAACATGATTATAGACCCTGCAAGGTAGTTATAGCAACTAAACTGATGATGAATTCAACTTTTCAGTAAGTCTTCAGGAAAAAAGCTACACACATCTGCTGGTTTCAGCTACTCACATGTTTAAGTGCAACTTAAGTTGCAGGTTAATTTTTTCCTTGTTTTTTTGCAGCAGGTTAAATGGAAACACGTAATATCTTCCGTTACAAAGTGTGAATACAAAAAAGGAGAATGTTTTCAGCATGCTAACCTGCACTAAACAGCACCGTAACACAGTGTGGAGTTAACACATTACTCTGTGTTGGGTTGAGAATAAATACTTTTGCCAGTAATAGACAATGATTCCTCATTTTGGTGCTGTGTAATATGCGACAGTGTTAGCTAAAGCTCTTCACTCACCTGCTCCTCTCTGCTCTTTTCATCACATTAGAATCTCATTTTCCTCCACATCACGGTTATTCCTCCTTATCCTCGTGTCCATGTTTTAGTGATTATTATCCTTTTGTTTTAAAATAACTCATCCTTTATTGTCCCCACAGTATTGTGTTGCGATATGTTGTGTTTTTGCCAATGCAGTTGTAATGCAGAACTACTGCCCAAACCACATTTCCCTGTGACTGACAGTTCAGTGCAGCATCAGAACGTCACAGTGAATATATACAGCGACATAGCATCTGTACATGGAATAGATGAGATAATAATAATGAAGGCTTTTTTATTATAAAAAAAAAAACAACAATAATGTTGCTTTTACTTTGTGATGTGATGTCTTTTATCAACCTCTGTTTTCTTTTATTATTTCTATTCCTTTTGGTTTCATTGCTTGTATTTTGTGATGTGACATTGTCGTTATCATCTGTTATGGTTGTGTGCATTGTCTTTTGACTTTTCTGCTCTTGCTTTGTTTTTAAAGGTGCTACATAAATAAAGTTACTATATTATCATTATTCATTACTCTTACATTAAGTTTCAGGTGACATGACATGACAGGTGCATTGTGTCCATCTCATCGTCACGGTCCTCTCTGTCCTGTGTCTTTACGTCCAGTGTTCCGTCTTGTCCTGAGTTTCACCTTTTCCGTCTCGTTGTCTTCTCCGTCACTCCCTGCCACATCAGATGTGTTTTTCCAGCCCTGAACCCCAGCTGTTATCTTTTCTTTCACCTCGTGTTTGACTCTGGACTCGGTCTATTCTCTTCTCCTCTGTATCCCCTCGACTCCTTTTGCTTTTTGCACATTCACCTGCCAGTTCTCAGCTTTAGTCTTTTCTCACCAGTAAATTGACTAAAACCCTGTCTGCCGCCCATCTCTTCTCCTCAGTCATAAAAACACTGCTAAACCTCCGCTCTTTGTCTCGTCTTCTTCCTTTTTTGTTTGTCTTAAATTGCTCGTAACGCTAGCACACAGAAATCAGCCGTGCAGATACAGGTAATAATGGGTCATTTGCCCAAGAGAGAAAAATCTCATGGCTGGATTTCATGGGTTTATGATGTGATAAGAGTTATTATTTCTCCTAAACACACAGAGGACACTGGTTTTAATTTAATCATCATGGCTCATAATTCTATTATTTCTCGCTGATTTGTGCTGATTTCTCTGCTCTCGTGATGCTCTGTGGTTTTATTTCCTTGTAGTTGTAAAACAGATGAGCGATGGATGGTCTTCCAGCACCACCTAGTGGTAGATATTAGTTTTGCTTTCAACTCTACACAACTTTTCTTCCTGTAGTTGTGTAACTGTAAACCCTGCTCAACGTGGATATATTAAATATGATCACTGGTTACTACACCAAGTAACATCTAATATTATTGAGCAGATTTAAAGTACTGAAACAATTTAAAAGGAATTTTAAAAAGTTAATACATTTTCTTTCTCAAAAACTGTTAGATTAAGTCAGATTTAAAAACTTTGCAAAAAAATAACCTCTTTATTGGTTTGTTTGTTTGTAAAACGTTTCTCATTTTAGTCTTGTACTTGCTATCATCATGTTGTCCACATCCTTTTCCTTTCTTTTTTCATTCTTTCCATTCTTCTACTTCTTCTTATTCAAGAATCAATTTGTACATTATGAAAAAGTTGCAAGAAATGATATTACAATAGCCACTGCTAATTCTCCCACACTACAAATGTGTCAGTAAGTGTCGGGGACTTCTAGTAACTGAAAGAACTGCAAGAACAGATTATGATGCAAGGATCATGGATGCATCTGATTGAACTTAGGGTTCTTGTTCCATACTTATCCACACCTGTAAATCCCTAAAATCGATTTCCATACGTGTCCTTCCTGAAATAAAGAAGTCACACGAGTCAGTCAAAAATGCTGTCTTATATTTTATTGTGATGGGGAGTCATAAAAATGGAGCAAAACTAAAATAAAGGATACAAAACGACAGTGGATTTACAAAGGGTGTGGAGAGAACAAACCATACGCAGCCTTTTGACAGTACAATGGAACGAGTTGGCACAGAACAGAAAACGGGGGTCGCGGGAGGCTTCGGATTTGGCTTTGAAATAAAAAAAAAAAAAGGGAGGAGAAACGTCTTCATAACAAGATCCTTCATTAAAACGGCGACGACTCATGCTTTTTAAATCACAGAGTTTTAGATTTCAGTAGCTTCATAACGACGCAAAGAGCGGATGCACATGTAACAGTTTCTATTTCTCACTTCATTCCTGTCTTTTTTCGGTATTTTTTCAAACAGAATTCGTGTTTACAGAATACATGTTTTTTTCCTTTTATGTTTTTTTTTGTTTTTTTTTTTGTTAAAACAAACTTCAGCTCCCAGAACCACATTTTGGGATTCATGTTTGTCTTGAGATTATTTTCATACTAAAATATATTATTGTATCAATTCAAACTACAGTAATGTACACTACAATGTGTAATAAATAACCGTAAAAGAAAATATAAAAATAAGACACATAAATATAAAAAAGTCTTCTAAAAACTAAACAGGTACATTTTTTTTAATCTGTGAAAAGGGTTCTAATACTGCCATTGTTGAAAAAACATACAGAGGACACACATAACAAAATAAACAGACAGGTATTAGAAACACTGTTCGGTAAAACCAACTGAAAACACTTCGATAGCCGCCACATTCACTAACGTTTGTTACCTGAAGTGCACGACAGCTCAACACCATTATGAACTTTGTGAAAACAAGTGCACGAGTCTGGCAAAAAGAGTCAAATCTGTCAAAATCTTTTTCTTCTGTGCATTTTGGACTTTTTCCTATGACATTCTGGAGCAGATCATCCACATTCTGCAGGGTTTTTTTTTTTAGCTCCAATACTTGTATTTTTAAGCACAAATGTAAACACTTTTCAAAGTCCGACTATTAACGTTTAATTTAGAAACACTTTAAAACATCAGAAGGAAGCTGATCATTTCAAGATGAATAGATTATATTCACATCTAAGATTTATCTGGACAAAAATCTTGCCTTCAAAAAGTTTACATTTTGAAGTGTAAGTTGAAGATTTTAGCAGCTTTTTGGCAACAAGGACTAAAAATGTTGCTCCTCAACAACAAGATAATGTGTCATGACTATTTTATAGCGATATACTATGTAGAGCTCAAACAGACCATTAAAGGTTCAGTGTGTGATATTTAGCAACATCTAGTAGTGAAGTTATAGACTGCAAACAAAATGAAACCCCCCCCACCATCACTACGGTGGCCGCAAAACACACGAAAAGCCCTTAAATGTCAAGAGAACTGAAGCAAACTTTTAAAAAGTTGCAAAAAAGAAAAAGAAAATGTAGTGTTTCCATAAACAGGTGTATGTTACGCATGACCTTAATGAACAAAGTAGAAGTAGAGCTTTGTTTATCTGGGAAGACACAGACGATCAGTCAGTGTGAGTTAAATGTTCGCATTAAGTCTTTTTCAAAAAAGACAAAAACCACCTCAAACGAGCATAAAAAAAGTTTTTGCCAAATTGGGTTTTCAAATTTTTTTCTAATGCAAAACTTCAAAATGTTTATGTAAACGCATCTATTGTTTGTTTGTTTTGTCCGTTCTGGGTTAACTCTAAAAAGTAAACTAAAAAAAACCCTAAGAAGAACCCCATGAGCAGCGACCCACTTCCTCTGTACATACAAACAGCTCATTCTAAGGCAACGAAAACACAATGACTCTCATGTATACACTAATGAAAACTTAAATCATGAATATTACACTCCATGTCTGCAGTCAGATCCTCCTAAATCCCACTAAATCTTGCACACTGGACCTTGAATTGATCAGCTCATCAACAGAAATTGTTTTGACATTAATTGTTTTAAGTTAAAACGGCATCATTTTCTGGTCCCTACTTCTCCAACGTACACGTATTCTGTTTTTGTTACTGTGTTATCAACTGACATAAATGGGTTATCTATTGTTAAGCCCTGGTCAGACCAAAGATTCATGATGAAACTTGCAAAGCACCGTTCTGCAATGTTGCAAACTTTTGAGTTCACACCGATGCAGCTACACGAGACGTATCATTCACAATGCAATGACTCTGTACTGGACTTCTGGACACTGTTCTCACTGCTGGCTTTTTTTTTTTTAAGTGGATATCATTTGTAACATCTTAAAATATGAGGATAACGATCTGGAGTTTATTAATACAGTTGCATTTATAGTATTAATGAAGCGGCAGGAGAGTTGAGAATTTTCCCATGTATCTCTGCAGCAGTTCGGTCATGTAGAAGCGTTGGTAGGTAGAAAACACTACCTTCACCAGGGAACGGCTGATGATAATGCTGTGCTTCTTGGCTACAGCACATAAATACTGACAAAAACATACACTATATAACACTATCTTCTAAAATCTGTCACTGGTGACTTGAGACAGACCTGAGACGGACCCGTTCACACCACTGTGCAACATCTTAAAACAGTTTTGTCTCGACGTGAATCTTTGGTCTGAACCAGACTGATGACAGAAGACAAGTGATGTCTGTTATTTTGGACATTTTATAGCCAAAATGATAAATCATTTAATAGTTAATCGTGGAACACTACTACTGTGTTCACTTTTACACAAGTTTACTGTGTGGTTCAAATACTTTTAAAGGCCTCAAAAACACTCAGATTTGACTTGGAAGTATCGTTCCAACTGTTGCGACTGAGCACCGTTCAGAGCAAGTTAACAAACATTAGTCAACATGGGTCTTGTATAAGTAACAGAGGGACATAATACTGGCTACATGTGAGACGAAGAAATGATAACACTGTTCAATGGCACTTTTAACAGCACACAGGTCTTGCATAAGGCTGGAGGCATTGGGGTGGAGCAGGAAACAGGCCTGTTCCTTCACGTATGACTTCATTTATAAGCTAATATAACACTGACTGACTGACTGACTACAGTTGACCAAAAGAAGAAGAAGCTTGGTAAGAAAGGGCGCTTGTGTTTTGGAACCTCAGCTAAGCCGGTCGTGTGTGAAGTCCTGCTATCTGAGTCTTCACCTAGAGACTCCACCTGTTCAGGCCTCAAAGAGTGCTGCAGAAATGAGTCTGAAAACCCACAAGTGAGTTAGCGTTCTGGTTCCCTGGTCTCGAAGTCGGTGGGTTTTTTGTTAGATGCTTTAAGTAAGTGCTGTGGTTAACACAAGAGTTTTGCGTTTTATTCTATGACATAAAATACACAATTGACTAAACGTTGGTATTGGGAGACATTTAGCTCTTTGACTCCCATTGGTGTATCTGCAAATAAGATGATCATCACTGATGGCAGTGGCCAGTGTTCATCTGTTGTTGTACAAAAGGCTCCTTGGTTGACAGCTCCACCAAACAATAATTTAAGTCAACTTCAAAAATGCAAACTGAGTTTCACCTGCTAGCGCTTAGCACGCTAGTGGTTGGTATGCTAGTGATTAGCGTACTAGTGGTTAGTATGCTAGCGAACAAACAATTAGTTTTCACTTCTTATCATTAGAAGTTGTTTGACAGTAGCAAAGATTGTAGATAAAGAAATTAGAGGAAAAAGACGAAACTGTGGTTCTTTTTCAGAACCGCTTTCAGTCCAAAATAATGGAAAAGTAGCTCTACACGATTCATGATTCAGTGGAAAGATATATGAGCTTTCGGTTCTTGTCGATATAAGATGGTTAGTAAGCTAGCAATTAGTGCCTTAGCAGTTAGCGATTACCAAAACAATGTGAAAACAAAAAAAGACATTTGTATCAGCATCAGCTTTCGGACAAATTATTATTATTATTATTATTGTTATTTTAAATGTCGTATCAGCCCAGATTTTCAGGATAGGTACATCCCTAAAATAAGCTACTTGTCAATTTTGAAGCTTTTTACGCGTCTTAAAAAGAGTGTTTGCTAACAAGTGTTCAGACAACAAATGTTGCCAGGGACATTGAACATGCTGAACATAAAAACTCCTCTACTCACTAAGCCCCCTTTACAGCCTGACTGTGTTGCTCTCATAACTATTCTTTTCACTAGCTACTTCAGGTCAAATCATGATAAATGATTTGTCTTTTATGTTCACTTTATGTGGCTATTATAGTATAAGACTGGAAATAGTTACGATGATTACCATTTGCTCAAATACCTGCAATAAGGCGATTAATAATTTTGACAGGCCTATGCTTCATAAATAAAAAAAAAGTGGTTTTCATTAATGAACAAAATGTGCAAGTATCGTACATTTTCGCCATGGAGCTTATTTTGTCCAATAATCCAAAAGCCAATGGGAGAATCCTTTTGGCTTCAGAACCAAGGAACCAGGAGATGCCAACTTCTGGCTTAGCCTACAAAAATACACCATCCCTGCAGCGCTCTATTGGGTTGCAAAACACAAGCGTCATATGCTGGCTTTGAGGTTGTGACTCTACCTTCCCTGATTGGACAAATTTGGTTACGGCGTAAAGAAGCCACGTTCTCATCCCGGACTCCCCATCCCGCCCACAACCCTCCCCAAGAATACTTTGTTTTCCTTAAGGCTAACAGTCAAACTGAAAACAAATGTAATGCTAGCTAGCAAAGACTAACATAACACTAACACGAAACAACATCTCGCTAGCTAGTATATAACACTGACGGGCATACGATGCATGAGGCATGTATCCATAGGTAAACCAGGAATACTGTAGTGCAGAGGTTTTTGTTCGTAGAACTCAATAAAATACTGATTTAGGAAACTTCATTGGCAATAAAAAGGTATAGAAATCTGTCTCATCTTTACAGGTTAAAATGTTTTAAACAAGAACAAGATTAGTAACACTGACAAAATAAAAACAGACGGACAATAAAACAACCTGGGATGTCTCAGTAACAAGTCTAACAAGTTGATGGGTGAGTTTTGCTTTAAAATCTGT
The DNA here is from genome assembly GCA_037367275.1 of Coranthus polyacanthus. Taxonomy (NCBI): domain Eukaryota; kingdom Metazoa; phylum Chordata; class Actinopteri; order Kurtiformes; family Apogonidae; genus Coranthus; species Coranthus polyacanthus. The sequence goes on from JAPQRN010000010.1 coordinate 18,070,708, forward strand.
ACTTCTATAAACAATTTTAACACTGATAATTCATTTCCACAAGAAAAAAAAAAGTCACTGGGTTTTTTTTTCTTTCTTTTTTCAAGTTCAGGCACACCTGGGTTTTTGTACACAGTAGTGGACCGATAAGATCAGGCAACCGCCGTGACGTCTTCTGATGGCAAGATGCGGTTTTGTCTTAACTTGCTAAAAGAAATCTTTCCTCTATTTGGCGTTTTCCAACACTTCCTCTGAGGGTTCGGCACCCTCTGACCCCTCCCTGATGCTTTTGTCCGTGGTTGCTTCACAGTCTGCCATTTCCTCTGTATCCGCACTTCCTGCTTCCTCCTTTTCCTCGCTTCTTTCCTCCATCTCATCATCCTCAGGATCTGCATGATCGTCCCCGAGCTCGAACTCTAGCACCTCGCAAACGACGTCATCCTCCATCCGGTCTCTTTCTCCTTCTTCTTCTCCCGTCATCTCTTCCTCCACCACCTCCTCTCTGTCCTCATCATCATCATCGTCAAAATTCCCCTCGTATATCTCACATTCTCCGTCGTCCACCTGGACCACCCGGATATCGTCCATGCACATGGCCTCATCGTCGTCGTCCTCCTCCTCGCTCTCCCTCTCATCTGAGTCCAGCTGGGAGGGCGGGGTTGTGGTGCGGCTGTCCGACTGTTGTCCCGCGCCAGGGCTCCCGACCTCCGACTGGGCCCTGCGCGGCTCTGAGGCCGAGCCGGGGCCCGAGCTCGAGCCGTCCTTCTTGCAGTAGGAGTAACGGTGGTTCATGTGCTGGGAGTAGGAGCCGGAGTGGGAGAAGCGCTTCCCGCATTTGTCGCACTGGTACGGCTTCTCGCCGGAGTGCAGCCTCGAGTGCTCGATCAGGTGGTGTTTGTGTTTGAAGGCCTTCTTGCAGACGCTGCATTCATGGGGCCGCTTTCCTGGGGAGGAAACGAGACGATCAGAATGGAACACATACTGCCCTGCTGTAGAAGAATAAACAGGGGTTATAATACAGGGTTTCTGTGGGTTTCAACAATTTAAATGTAATACTTTTCAAGACCTTTTTATGGTCATTATGAATACAACTTAAGACATATTTCATACTTTCCATACTAAAAAAAAAGTACAAAGGTTGGACTTTGGTGATGGCCCTGATGTGAATACACATGGCAAGTTGATGGTAGATGTTTGCTGGTGTTTTTTTCCAGCAGCTTTATGTTTTCCTAACTCCTGTGAGCCTTTATAGCCAAAGTTCATAAGTTGAGCCTTTTCTTACAAAAGGTGCCGCAGGCCAATCCGTTTTTAAGTCCTGTCAAAATTGTATTTTAGACAATTCAATGCTTAAAATTCAGATGATTGGATTTTACACTTTGTAAGGATTTACAGAAATGTACATATTTGTAGATTATAACATTTAATATATGATAACTTACTTTTCATTAAGACAGAGAATGATACTGCCCTCCCTGCTCTACACTTTAAATAAAACATGCACCAATAACCTTTTTATTGTATTTTACAATAGGTTTTTATATGCAGTTAAAGCTATAATGTGTGGGTCTTGCTGTAACATTCATACATTATATAATGCTATAATTATATATATTGTACTATAATGTTGTTACAATTACATGTTGCAAACGATCTTTACATGTTTTGTGGATTTTCTGTATAAATTTCAACACAGTCCAGCAACTGCTGAGGTCCAGAGTACACATACAAATAATGATGTTTAGAGCCAAACTTGACAAATACCGAACTACAAAAGGTTTTGGAGTAGAAATTTAAGATTTTGCAAAGTCCCGGTATACTGGGAAGTCCCAGATGAGTTGGTATGGAATGACTCTATAGTAATAGTTATATTATTAGTCTGTAGTTTTACTCAGTTGACAGGGCATACAGACAAGAAGTGGTTAAGAGTGGAGATCAGCCGTACCTGACGTTCATTACCAACTCTATGACTGAAAACTTGAAACTCTACACTTTACGTAACTGCTTATGTACTTCAAGCTGTTTTTAATGGTTAAAAAAAACTGTGAATGATTCCAACAGACAGAGCTGGCTTTGGACCAGAGCAACAGAACGCGTGCATGTGAGTTTGTATGTATGGTATGTGTTTAGGTGGATGATGTCATCGCTGAACCAACAGTGCACAGATAACTACAGATTTATAAATCAAACCACATTCCAGCTTGAGGGGAAAATATCAGGAGCCTTATGTCTATAAATACTGATGTCACACTGTGATACTGTTTCTAAACAGGCCAGGTGTCACAGTAGGTATACCACATGTAATGAGCTATGATGTCAGCTGTGTAATGTTGGTGTTGAAAATGAAGACTACCTTTAGGCTACTCAGGGGGAAAACAGGAAAACAGAAACCCTGCCAAATAAAATGAACCAGATGGATCTAAATATTCTTTGTTTTAGCTTGTGCAGATCGAATTGTTTCATTTTAAAACATGATATATTCAGCTAAGAACGTGTTGAATACAAGTTAGTGCGTGTTTTCTAAATGTAGTTTAGCCAGCTTTTCTCATGAACACATACCGGTGTGTTCATATTTGTGTCTGAGCAGGGAGCTGCCCTTCTGGAAGACCTTGGAGCACAGATCACATGGGTAGACCCCGTTTTCCAGCCGCCGCTTCTTGAGCGCTGCTGCGTCCGAGTCGTTCTGCTCTTCAGCTGCGGAGGCACCGTCAGAGCTGCTCTCTGGCCTCTTCTCCACCTGTTAATGAAAAGAAACGTCACACATGTTGGAACAGAACGTCTGCTGCTGCAGTGATCAAAAATAGACCTTTTCAAGGCGGACATTTTGACTTGTTAAGGCAGAAAACACACTAGTGATACTAATATTATTAAAATGGCTGTATCACATTTAGGTGGGTCAGTTTCAGGTCATGTCATTGTGCATGCTGGTTCACTGGAATAGCCTCCTGTGGAAAATAAATAGGACAGAGCCAAAGTTAATCAGTTATCAGTCACACCTGCACTTTGCCTGCTTTTCCAAGACAGAATGTCTGCTGTGAAAAAGGTCTGTAAGAAATTGTAAGAAACCTTCAAATGTGGACTTTCTGCTACTGCGACATCAGTTAGATCAGTTGGGATATACTTCAATTCATTTTCATTTGGATTTTGTTTGTACACACAAGCTCTCTCCAGTAACTTGGAACATTTTTGAGATTTGTTTGAGTGAGAGTGAGAGATGGTCCAGTAACCTGGTAAACTTTTGGAGTATGTAAAAAAATGTAACCTTTTAACATCCACCAGGTAACTAGCAACCTGTGTAAGGGTGAGGGTTACATCAGAGCCATGTCTGAACTGATGCAGTTTAGGTTGTCTTTTAGCCACATGTTAAACGCACAAACTAGAAGATGTTCCCTGTCAAACTAAGTCTAATACATGCATTTTGGCCTTAGACTTCTTCTGTTATAACCCTAGTTAATGTTTTATTATTATCAAGTACCAAAAAAGACGCAGTGTCGCAGTCATACAATCATCAATACAGATTCTTATCACTAGAGCAGCTTGAAATTTGCTTAGAAGTGGCTGCTGGTTAACATATAGTCTTTATATACTGCAATTGCAATGACTATTCAAAAATATGAGGATAAGAACAGCTTTATAGTGAATCCAAACATTACTGTGCATTTTGCTGAATTGTTTCTGGTCATTAAAAAGTGAAACTGTTTTGATTTGTTATTCTTTTATCAGACTGTGTGTACATTGCATGCATTTGACTGTTATTGTTTGGACTAAATACTCTTCAGTACTGACCTTATGGCCGTTGAGTACAACAGTCTTGGCTCCTGTGGCACTGCCGGCTGTAGTGGCGTAGGTGTAGGTGAGCTGAGGGATGAGGATGGTGCGTTTGGCCGTGGTGTTGATGGCGCTCAGACAGCCCACTGTGCCCTGACCGGCGATGGCCACCAAGGTGGGCAGCTGTGTGGCAGTGACGATGTTGACGGGTCTTCCAGCGCTCTGAGGCGTGGTGACATAGATGGTCCTGCCCTCCACCTGCTCCTTCCTCAGACAGGTCAGGTTCAGAGGTTGCTCCTGCTGTTTGGCAGGAGGCGGGGTGCTTTTGTTCGCCAATGCCGCTGCGATATGCTTCGGAAGGGACAGATCGAGGGGCTCTGCTTGGGAGTCTGAGACCTCGATGTCTTCTGGCTCACTTTTAACAATGACGAGGTCTCCATTGAGGCTTAGTGGCGGAGAAGTGCTTTGAGATTCTGTAGAGGCTTTGGCGGGTGCTTCCTGGTTGCCGTCTTCCTCTAACTCCTTACTTTGATTCGAGACATCTTCCAGGCTGGATTTTGCGGTCTCAACCTGTTTGGAAACACTGTTGCAGTGCTTGCCAACATTTTTCCCAGAGTTCATCTTGGCAAACCATTTTTTGACCACATCTACTGGAATACTAACAGATTCCGAGATCTTTTTCAGCTCCTCCTCGCTGGGGTTGGCGTTGGAGGCAAAATACGTCTTCAAAAGTGAGAGGAGGTCGTCCACAGGCGGCTCCTCAAGCGTCACTCCTGCTTCACTTAACAAAGCAGCAAACGACGGGTCCAGGGCTGCTGAGTCCACTGCCTCCCCGTTGGCGGCTTTGCGATGCTGGAGGAGGTGCAGTGCCTCCAGGTTGTCAGGACAGTCATCGCAGAGTAAACAAGTACTGGCGCTGCTGGCTTTTGGCATCTGGGCTAGTTTGGGGTCTGGACTCTTAACAGTTTCTCTGTGTGCAGCCGCCTCTGGCTCCAGCTCTGTGACAGGCACAGATTCTGGCTCTGCCTTGACAATGGTAAGATCTGCCACCTCTGTGGCTGAGGATTTATCTGGTTTGTTGGGGGTGGGGGTGGAGGCAGGGGTGGTGGCGGCAGCAGTGGGGACCGGGGCAGGGGGAGGAGGAAGGTTGTTTTTAACGACAATCGATGCAGGCTGGGTCGTGGCAGTGGTGGCAGCGGCTGCGGGGCTGATGCTGTAGTTGATGATGATCTTTGTGGTGCCGTCATGGTCCACAAAGGCTGGCAGGCTAATGATCTGCTGCTGGGGCTGCTGGACTACAATTCCCTGCTTCCCTTGCGCGACCACCCCGTTGGCTGTCCCTAACACCTGCCTGAGCACGTTCCCGTCCATGGCCACCTTCAGCACATTCTGCAGGTCATTCAGATTGATGCTGATGGGGGACATGAGGCCCACTGTGGGCACCACCATTGCCACGCCCTGAGGCAGGGCTGCAGCCTGGGCTACGACCGGCTGTGTCGTCCCTCCGTTCACCACTCCATTTGTACCAGCTGAGGTTGCTGGTGCCGCCATCGCTGCAGGCTTGCACTCAATTTCCACAGGTTCAGATTTGATCTGGGTCACAGGGAGCTGCTCCTGGAGAGGTTTGCTCTCAGGTTTCTCCTTTAGAATCATGCGTGCGGGGGCGATTACGACAGGTGCGGTCTGAGAGGTGGGTGCCGGGGATTTTATCGATGCTCGAGTGACACCATTGGGTGGTGCTGCACCCACACACTTCTTACTGCTGATGTGGGAGCTGTACGAGCCTGAGTGGGAGAATCGCTTCTTGCAGTTGGAGCATTCATATGGTTTCTCACCTGAGGTGGGGCAGAAAGAGAAACAACCAGTGTAATCCAAGAAGCTTTGAAATCAGTTATTATTAGACTTATGCTATAATGGTGGCATGAAGTTTCAAAATTTCAAGATTTCATTTTAATTAATGTCCCAAAATTATCAGGATTGTAGAACATGGATTCTTAGCCTGTGTTTACACTTCTCCTCTCATATGACACATTTTAAACTAATCATGCTTGTTGCAATGATGAACATGACTCACAAGCACAACTGTCCTTAACTTAAATCCTCCATACTAATCAGAAATTTTAGGTATTTTATATTGAATACAGTACAGTACTCTTGGTTGTGACTTGCATATCATTTTCCTCAAAATATACTAATATTACGCTTCTGGAATGATACCTTAACGTTTCCCATTGGCAATGCTGATCACACATATAGATAGAAATGTGTCCACAGCACAAATGATCATTGCCATTAATGTTTGCTATCAGCACTAAAAGACAGCATGCCAAAGGAATATCCTTTTGTTTGTTAAAAAATTTTGCCTAGGGCTGCGCAATAGGGTTGAAAATATTTCATTTCAGTCAATATCGATAATCAATATAATTCTAATGATTAATGAATGAATAATGATGAATAATTCTAATTCCATTTTTAAATCAGGAGAAGGATGACTTTTATCACTTTATCAGTGAACACAGGTAAATAAAGTAGGACATAGAGCAAAAGACCAATCAATGTGTCATTGTACCACTTAAAGTCAAAGTCAGTCTGACATTTTCCACTCTCACACAGGACTGTGAATGCACCACGGTACGTTCAAGGGTGGTGTTTGCATTTACTCATTTGGTTATAATAGTGTTTGGTCTAAGAGTGGCTGATAGGAAGACACTCTTTATTTCTAGGTGGTGTTACAGTTAGACTTTTGTAGCATGGTGGTTTGCATTTAACTCATTTAAATGAAACTATCGAACATTCTATCAAACTATTTTCTTATTTCTATTGATGAAGTGTCTATTATCTATTACTGGTAAAGTACCAAACTAAAATGTATAAAAAGTATTGTTTTAGAGTCAATACCAAAACTAAGGTTTTGTATCCTATCAACACCAGGAGAGAAATGTCAGACACCCCTGTTTTTGTTTGTCACGATTTTTAATCCAAGTCAAACTCTGATGTAACAGAGAACATAAGAAAGAAATCACTTAATCATAAAAACAGTCATAATAAACATGTTATGACAAGTGTATAGATCAAAAACTATAACCAACTGCACACACAGGTAATAGGTCATTAATACATGTAACCAAATCAAGTGTCCTAGAGTTTCAAACAGCACCTTAAACTGGTTCAGGTTGTAGGCTGAAATGAGAGACAGAAGATGGCGGTTGCTGTGGCAACAACTCACCGCTGTGAATGCGCAGGTGCTCCTTCAGATGGTGCTTGTATTTGAACGCCTTGGAGCACTCGGTACACTTGAACTTGCGGGTTCCTCCTGTTCCGACTGTTCCTCCAGACGACGGGGAAACGTGACGCTGAGACAAAAAAGAAATAAGGATGGGGAACACTGATGAGAAGCTGCAGCAACATGGCTCAGAGTTAACAAGGACTCAGCAGTGGTAAAAGTACAAACTAGAGAAGGATCAAGTAGACCTGACAGTTTCTGCTGAGACTGAAATATACTGAGGCTTATTTCTTTTTCAGAGAATCCAGATATGTGACCAATGGCTATAGTGGCGTCAGACTGTGACAAAGAAGAAGAAGAAACTGACTGTTTCAGTGTGAAATCCGATCTCAAAGCCTGAACCATTCATGAAACACTTTCATCTCTGCTACACAATTAACCTCAATCTTCAATCACAAACATTGTCCAAATTGTTTGTTATTTTGTCACTCAAAATACACATAACAAATACAGTATCTATTAAAAATAGTGAGAAATATGAAGCAAACAACAAAACAACAAAGATGACAAGTAATGCCTAATAATACTTGATTCTCTGCTTGCAAATGGTATTTGCCAGAAGGTGTCACTAGTGAGCACTGAGTTAAATAAACAGAAACGTTTAGCAACACAATTGGCCGCAAAGCCTCACTGCTACAGGTAAGCCTTATTTAACTACTGCTAGTACAAACAGTTCACCCTTTTTTTGAAGACAAGCAGACAATGGTGGAAGGCAAAGTCTGTGATCAAACACAGGTCAAATACCTCGAAGTCATGCAGGCAAACAAGACCCGAAAGGGCAGTCGAAAAGTAATAAGTCCAAAAAAGTAAGGTAAGGTAAGGGTCAAGAACAGGTAGGTGATATAAAGAGTGCAAAGAGCCAGCACAAAGGCAGTCTGACGGAGACAGTGTGCAGAGCAGGATATATACTGAAGGGAGGGGGACAGGTGTGCAGGAGGGGCGTGGTGAATCAGGTGATCAGAGCACGCGGGAAAGTAGTGGTAACTGGAGGCCATGTGGGAGGGGCCACATGGATGGAAAAGTACTGGCAGATGAAGAGAACTGCTTTGTTTTTATTCACTGCTTAGTATTCATGGATCAATATAAGCCAGTTCAGACGGTAATGTAAGAGGAATGAAATCAATTCAGTGTAAAAAGCTTTGACCTTTTAGATGACACAGTAAAACACCACTAACATTTATATTCTCCTCACTTTTACTAAAGGTCAGAGGTAGTAAAGGAACATTGATTATAGATGAGAAAATGTTTAGTTCTGAGTGATGCGAAGGCTTTCTTGTATCTGAAGGAAGCATTCTTTTTCCCCCTCCCAAATAATCTTTAGGAATTTTCGACGGCCTAAATGCTAGAAAATTCACAAAACTTTGCACATCCATCGAAAGTGGTGAACATTTTTTTCTCTGTCGTAGGTCTTGAGTATAGATGTGGCAAAAAGGCTCAATAGCGCCTCCTAAAAAACCATAACCTGAGCAACATCATATTTGATCACTTTCATCTTCATTGCAATAAAAACTTATCAAAACTGTGCCTTTTCACTGTTGAGGTACCGACGCAACAAATTTTCGCCACCACATAGTCGTTGTAACTCAAATACACATTATCCAATCTGCCCCTAATTTCTCATGCTTCATAAGTGTCCAGGCATGAACACGTGTCTACACTGCAGTCATAGCGCCACCTACTGATAACAGGGAGTCAGCCTTATATGACAAACATCATCTGACTGACACACAGACTTACAGACTATGCTTTACACATGGTAAACAGCAACATGTCTGTCTTCTTAAATCTGCAGACTGAAACTGAATGTTGACAGGAAGGAATAATAATAAAAACAGTTAAACAAAACAACAAAAAGACATGGTCTGAACATCTGGACTAGATTGATCCTGTGTACCTGTTCTCTGGTGCCCCTGTGGTGGCTCATGTGCTTCTCCAGCTGCGAGCGGTAGGTAAAGGTGTAGCTGCAGTGCGAGCAGCTGTAGTTGTCATCGCTGGTCTCGTGGCGATACTTGATGTGCTCCTTCAGCGAGGCGTTGCGTTTGTAGCCCCGGGAGCAGTAGGGGCAAGTGTGCAACTGGGAGAAGGAATCAGGTGTGCCTGTGACAGAGAACAATGGACATGTACAGTAGATTTAAGGAGATGATACTACAATTCTGCCATTCTTTATGTAAATACTACTGCCACTGAGCACAGTGTGTACAGTGGCTTATAACAAACAATAACTGAAACTATTGTGTGTTTACAAAACTAACTACAGTAAACTATAATTACATGGAAATGTCTTGTTTTTTTTCTTTGTTCATTTATTTTTTACATAAATCTAGTATTTTGGGTGAAATCTCTCTTTTGTTTTTTTGGCTGTGCCAGTTTTATGGCAGTAGTTTTGAAGCATGTCATGCCTCATGCATGTTACCAGTCAGTCCACATCTGGCATCATGGCTGGGCAATAAAACGGAAAATTTAAATTTAAATCAGAAGTATATAATTCACCATATATGGGTACAATTTTGTTCAAATTTGTAAAAGTGTCCAAAACATCCAAAAAACTTAAAAACAAAACTTGCACAAAATGTGTCAATGTTTTGTTGTTTTACTTAATTTGACTTTCATCTAACTCTATTTACATATTCTGATATTTTCTCATCATTAAAAAGATACTGTATTATCAAAAATATCTGGTAATTATAATTGTTTTTAATGTACTGCCTCTAGATATATGTTCTGAAGTTTTTGTCATGTTTTGACCATAAAGAAAAGTTTAAAACCACAAATAACCATCTGGTTTCTTCAACTTTCACTCAGGACCAAAAATCAGCCTTTAAACTTGAGAGAAATCATGATTTGACATTTATCATGCTAATTATTGATATCAACTGATATGCAAATGTGAACATTTATGGTGCTATCACCCAGCAGCAACATCACATGGATCTAAAAGTCCATTTGAAAAGCTCACACGAGGAGGCTAATGAAGCTTACCTTGAATCTTGCCACAGACAAATACCCCAAAATAATACAAAAGGAGTACACTAACACTGAAACTAATACAAAATAAACTCACTTTAAAAGCTAATTAAAACCAAAGTGAAATTGAAAATGAAGTCAAAACAAAATAAAAATGAAAACTAATTTATTAATAAACTATTCTAACTCTTACAACCTCGCTCTGCATCAACTGGTGTAATTTAAGTCTTCTCTAGTGAAGCTTTAAACAAAATGTTTGGCATTCAATAAAACATCCACGTTGTTAAAGTCTTTACAAACTGAACAACAGCCCAGTTGCTGAAAGTGGAAGTAATAAAAGAGGTGTGTCTGTGTGTAAAAGTTACCGTTTTCATCAGCGCCTCCGGTCTCGGCTGGACTCTGTTCGTCCTCAGGGGCTTCTGGGTAAATGATGGCTGTGTCTCCCTGCTGGAGAATCTCCTCCACTAGAGCATCATTCACTACCTCCTCTTCCTCTTCTGATGCACACTCTTCCTTCACTGAAACACACATATGCAAAACATTATAACAGCAACACATTAGCATCACATCAGCTTGGGTTTCTTGATGTGTGTTGTTTTTTTTTTTTGACAAATCTATACCAGCAATTCAACAGAAATAGAAACATCCATCCTGAATAGTGTTTCCATGCATTTTATACCCTAACCCTCACAATAATCTTGCTTGAAAATTCCCCCTTATAACCAGCAGCATTTGGTGTTGTTTTACACATTCACCACTAGAGAGCGCCATGAGTCTTCTTAATTATGTGCTGAGCATGTCCTTCTCCTAAGACAGAGCACAGTTTAATTCTTATCTCTAAAAGCAGAGCCTGGAACCTACAAGTTTACAAACATGTACATTTTTTAAGACATTTCCTAAATAAACCAAATGATGTCATTCGAACCTTGTGACATCCACTCTTTTCATGGAACACTAACTGGTTAGGGTTATAACAGAAGACGTTTAAGGCCAACAGGCATGTATTAGACTTCATTCGAAAGGGAACATCTTCAGTTTCTGTGTTAAACATGTGGCTGAAGCACAACCTAAACTGGCTCAACACTCACATCATCAACACTGGACACAATGAGGATTTTAAATGTTAAGAGTCAAATAATGACGGCAATCTCAGACCAAAAGTGAAATGACAGAGAAAAAGAACATTTCAAAAATTGTATTATGGACTTTTCCTAGTGCTAAACATTTAACACTCTACACACCTATAAGGAAGCCCATAATCTATCTGAGGAGTCTCCTGTCTCGCATTATGTCTCACATCCAAAGATAAGAGAACTGAAAAAAACTCCATTACTTATGCTTCAATCCTTAGTTGCAACTTCGTCCACTTATCTTTCAAGTACAGAATTACTTAATGGTTGCAGATTGCACTTGCACTTGCACAGCTGTAAAGTGCAGAAAGCAATATGACTTGCAAGTCATTCACTAAAAACCACATTTCCTCATGAGAGAAGAGATGTTGGGGAAAAAGCCTTAATTTACATCATCCTCATTTGTTTCTTTTTTGTCTTTATTGCTCTGTTTATCCTCTTTTACACGTTCTCTTTTGGTTGTTTAAAATCTTTTCATGTTTATCTTTGGACAGGTGATGTGAGGGTCAAATTAGCGGTATCTACATTGGAACTTTTTTGCATTCGATTTTGTCACTCGATTTCGTGAATGGCCTGCTCTGCTGGTGGCCTTGTGCAATGTTGTCCAGTGATGTCTCTAAAGTAAAGGAATACAGTAAAGAAGTTACTTCACCTTCTGGCTGTCAAAAGCCAGATAAGAACAAACAGTGAGGTGAAACTGGCCAGCGTTGCCATGGAGATCAAGCATTTTAAATGAAGGCAGGAGCGGTGCCAAAGGCCACGCCTCTTCCTGCTGAGCCTTGTCAGGGACAGGTGCAGCTGTGTGTGTTAGTCTGCAGGAGCTGAAATCACAGAACCAGTCATAAAAAGGAGACGGAGGAGGAGTCCTAGAATGGTGTGTGAGTGTGTGCGTCTTCATAAAGAAGAGGTGGACCCAGGCCGAGCCCTGTTAAGCCTCATTTTAAACACACAGATCTCTCCTTCCCATGATCTCATCCAAAAGCGTTCCAAATCTCTTTCCCCTGCTGAAAAACACTCCTCTACCTTCCATGTTTCTTTCTCCACCTTTGTCTTTACGCATCCTTTTTCTTTTTAATGTCTCCCATACCTCTCTTCCTCCCCTCTCACTTTTCTGTCTGCCATTTTCCTCCACTTCTCCTTTCTCTCTTCAACTCGACCTTCTTTGACTCCTTCTTCTTTACAAACTTCTCAGTGTATTGTCTTTCTCTCTTTCTGCGTTCCCTCAAAAGATGTTTTGCCACTATGATGTTAGTCATTGGTTTGTAGACCACCGTGTTAAAGCCTCAAGTTTACATTTTAGCCATCACCGAAATGACCATATTTGGACAAAAGGGCGGAGCTGTGGAAAAGCAAAGGGTGAAACTCATCAAGCTAATGCTAACTTATGGAAAACACAGAGTGATAACACTGATAACCCTAACTAAGAAACGTTATGTTAGACGCCACCAAGTAATTTCAGCTACTTGCAAAATGAAAACACAGAGTTGTATTTGGTAAAAGTAATGTCAATGTATAAACACAGTAGCAGGGTAGCTGGCCCAATTAACAGCTACCTAACAGATCATATAATGTAATACAAATACTAATACTAATGCTACCATTCGTTAATGTAGCTAACTTATGTTAACAGGATGTGTATTGTAATTAAGTCCTGGTAAACTTAATGAAACATTAGTGTGACAAAACTTAATTACTTGATGAATACTAACACATAGTTGAGTGATTTAGTATTTCTAGAGAGACATTTTTTGAATGGATATCAGTAGGAGCCAGTTTTTTAAGGGCAGCATCTATCAGCTAAGATACTTACACGTTAGCTTCAATTTCAAGCCACGGTCATTTCCCCGTGGCACATCCACACTAAGTATTTTTATAAAAGTCAGATTTGGAGCAGCAACTACATCTGAAAACATGAGTCTGGTAAGAACTTGTGTGATGCTAATGTTAAGAAGAAAAGTATGTGTCAAGCTCTCTGCAAACGGTCATGTCAAAAGTCGATAAAGCCAGTATCACATTACAGCTGTTGTCACTGAAACGCATTTAAACTGCTGGTCAACAAGTAGAGCTGCGATCAAATGAGGCTTTAACAGCTCAGACTCAGCAGAGGTTTTGGTTTTATTGACTGTCAACTAGAAAGAGAACTTGATTTTTATTGTACATAGAGATTTTTAAAACACACAGGACACCATTTTCACATAGTTTCCTGTCCATTTTTCTAGACTTTTCTCTACCTTCTTGCTAACTTCACTTCTCTCTTTTCTCTCCATCTGAATTCTTTGTCTTTCCTCCTTTGCCTTTCTTTGTTTCTCCCCTAGTTCTTGACTTGCTTGTCTCCTTCCCCTCCATCACTCCCTCTTCTAACCCCCCCTCCCCTTCCCCTCGCACCGATACACCTCTCTGCATATTTTCCCACCACACTCTACAATTACACTTAATGCCTCAGAAAAAAAAGCAGTAATAACAACCAGGACCCTGCAACACACACATGTGGAATATCATAATGGAATGAAAACAGGAAATCATGTGGTGCATTCACACGCAGACACACCGGGACAGACTAGCGCACAGTTACACACACACACACATCCACAAAATCTATTCATGAGCACAGGCATCTGCTAAACACACATCCACACACAGAGTACTGCACTCCTATACCTTGCCAGAACCTGTCACTCTGAGTCCGGGGTGAATTTATAAGGCAGGATGGATTGGAGCTGCAGTGCGGCCCAGACTGCAGGGGGAGTAGCAGACACTAATCTCTCACCAGAGGACCGGTTCAACAACCAGCTGCTCTCCCCTGCTCTCTCACCTCGCCTCAGACGGGGAGGAAAGACAGGAGTGAAAGTCAAGACAATCCAAAAATATCACACAAAGCCTTTGAAGGATTCCCACTGCGGCTCTGCGCTGCTGAAACATTTCATGACTTTTCCATGACTTCCCTCCAATACGGTTGCTCTAAGAAACGGTTTCTGCTTCCTGGTTTGTTAATGTTTTTCTAAAGGAGTGTACAGATTGGCTTTTACTGCAGGTGCAAAGGAAAAACAACAGGTACCACCATAAAGGCATGACTCAAGTAAAGACATCATTTTATAGTTTAATACCTCATTTATTAAATCACCAATAGATCCTCTGACCAGACCACAGCTCTGTAAATTCAGTACTATTCTAAATACGTCAATTGATGTCATAAAAATAGACTTAATAAGAAGTGGACATAGCCATTGTAACTTCACCCTTTGGTTTGTTGGCATTTGGCCCTTGCCATCTTGGTTTTCCAGAGCCAGAAGTGACCATAATTGGATGAATTGGGGAAGACTGAGGGGTGAAACTTGCCAAGCTAATGCTACTAATAATTTAAGGAAAACACTGGCTGCACTGCAAATAACAATGTTATGTTAAATGAAGTCCTTTCAGCTACTTGCTAAATGTTAACACATACAGTTGTGTTTGATAACAGTAATGTCAACTTCGCATAATGTATAAACACGTTAATAAGCAGGTCTAATTAGAGTGCTACCTGACAGACCATACAATACCAAATTAATACTAACATTAGCTAATGTGTCTAAGTTATGCTAACAGGCAGGGATCTAATTAAGTAACATTAAACTTCATTAAGCAAAATAATTTGACAGTCTTGTTAGTGTGACTTCTCAACCTCGACTACAGTCGAGTTGTCTATCAGGGAAAAGAATGTTTTATTCGGAAAATAGTTGGACTCAGCAGGCAAGCGAGATGTTAATCAATGTCAATCAATGCAGACATCAAAGCCTTCTACTACCCCTAAAATCTCATTAATATAGTAATTACTTAGAAAAGGAACATAAGCACACTTATTAGAGGGTAATACGTAATAATATATTATTGACTTAGTATTTTGGATGAAGTCTTGAATGGAAGAAGTTTTGAATGGAAAAAAATAGTTTTGAATAGAATCTGAGCCTTTAGTTTAAGATATTTCTGTATTAGTTTAGATTTCAAGCCATGGTTGCTACCCATGGTCACAAATAATAGCTCCTCTTTCAACTCAACATAGCATACTTCATCTAAACATGACACAATGCACAACACAATGTTGTCATAGTGAAAGAAACTGTCCATACTGTAGGTTAGGACAGTATAAAGACCGTCCTAATCTACAGTAGGTGTTCCAAAGTTAGCCTTAAGGTTTGAGTCTATGAGC
>JAPQRN010000010.1:18086114-18136261 GCA_037367275.1 Coranthus polyacanthus
GTGTGTGTGTGTGTGTGTGTGTGTGTGTGTGTGTGTGTGTCTGTGTGTGTGTCTGTGTGTGTGTGTCTGTGTGTGTGACAGGCAAACAGAGGGGTGTACATCACTAAAGCTGTCTGTCTGCTACTAGATGTGACCAGACTTTAACATGCTGAGCAGCTGCAGACACAGAGACACAGACAGAGAGACACACACGCACAGTCCACTTAAAGGGACAGTCACACGTTTTCCTGTCTATCATGGTGGTTTTTCATTTTAGACAATCTGTTTTGTTCTGAGAATAATTCAGTATTTTCAGTGGTCTTAAAGGTAACATATCTCATCTATTAGAATAAAAATATATATTTTCCCCAGTTTTTTATTTTAAATAAATTATTTTAAACCTTGACACCTACTAGTGCTGATTTTTTCTTATTATCTTATGATATTATCACAGAGTTTTAATAAAGAAAATCACTTTGAATCATGTTTTGTGTTGAGTTCCTGTAGACAGAAGAAACATTGATCAAAATCATCCATAACATTTTTAAAAAATCGATTTCTTTGGTCATATCGCATAGCTCTTGATATTTACTTATATATTTACAACAGAAAAAAGAAACAGAATAAAATGAAGAATGAACTACATGAAGTGTTCTGTGATAAATAACTTCAGTTCATAGCCAGTACATTTATTTTAAATGTGGAACAGTCACCATAAACATTATCATATTTCAAAGTATGTTTCTTGAAAGGAAGACATTTCCCATAAATCCTATGTCTTCCTGCGGCAGAGGGATTGTTTATACTCGCCCCTCCACCTTTCCTGAAGAAGGATAACACGTTTAAAGTCGTTCTGAAAGCGCTGCACAGACAGTTTGCTCCAGTGCTTTAAGTGTGATCCACGTTAAAAGCTGGCCCTGTCAGAATAAAACACGACTGGAAGTTATTAACTATGAAGCACTGAGTCATATTCCTGAGGTGTTTGTTAAAACTCAACATCATGAGGTAGGACTGAGGCTGCGTCATCCACACACACACACACACACAGGACAGGAGGGGTGTGGTCACTTACTCTCTTGGCAGAACGCACCAGCTTTCCAAGCCTACCTTCAGTTAAATCAAGCAACAACCTCTGGACCAGTAACACATGGGAAGGAAAAGCCCCGCTAGATGCAGCCAGCAATGTAAGCCAGAGTCCCCCCCCCCTTTCTCCTACAAAAGACAAAGCATCTGCCACGTGTATATTCATATATATGTGTGTATATGTTACAGAGTGTGATTAATAACTGTGTAGTGAATCTGTATCATTTACCCTGGTCTGTCGCTAAAGCCTAATGTGTCTGAGCAAAGTGTATGTGTTAGTGTCCACAAAGTAATCAGGACTCTCCAGCTGCTTCCTGTTCAGCCCAGGTGCTCAATCAGACCCCATCAGACCCCTCTCTCTCTCTCTTTCTCCCTCACTTTCTCTCAGCAGAACTAGCGAAAAGCTAGTGTGTCTCACAGGATGTACTCCACTGGAATAATACTGCCACTGGGTGACTTTTTCAGTCCACATCCTCCTCTGTTCCACCATCTACATGTTACTGTTTTGAGTCCCCCTTGCAACTTGAAATACCAACAACAACCTCTGAGCTGCAACCAACTACACACTGAAAATGTGTCAAACAGTTTTGATAAAAACAAACATCTTTTTATGTGGCATTTTCTTTTGCTGGTATTTACTCATTTTAACACCATAGCTCACTTCTCCATGTGCAAATGTTCCACTAAAACAACTCTCCTGATACTATTTTGCAAAGACACTGTGGCTGTGTCAACCAGGAAATAGGTTGACTTATAACCTATAACCAAAATGTTATATGATTGGTCGAGCAGTCTGAGGGATATGATGCCAATAATGAGGGAAAAGAATAAACAAGCTTCATTTAAATATTATAGTCTCTCTAGTCTGTTTTTATTCAACATTTTACACAAACCAACCATAAGACAAATGACAAAATGGTTGCATGAATAAACTGTCTTAGTGTTTCATGTATTATTTACTGTTACCAGGCTTGGCAGGTAACCAAAAGGGTTATTTGAGAGACTGACTACCTGCTCACACTGTGTGAGGGAATCACCATGAATCTAGGTTAGTCCCATTGAGATCAATGATGCTCTTTTACATGGTGCTGCTCTTAGCTCACTGCCACAAGCGTCAATGTGAGCACTTTTTCCAAGTTTTGTTCGGCTCTGGAGGGAAAAGGAAAAGCCTCCTGGTGTTCATATTTAATGCCACAGCTTTGCAGGGTGGTTCAGTCAGTTACATTACTGACAATGCCTGCAGTATGATAGCACAGATTTTAACAACACTTTAATGGCAATAACATGACTGGCTAAAATATAAAACAGGTATGGCTTATAAACAAGCTGCTGCTCCTTTAAGACTCAGTTTCAGTTGATCATCCATCAGTGTTGAGACAGAAATAATTACATCTACCAGAGAGCAGCGCATGGGCATTAATTCTGAGGCAAACACAGTCTAATATATCACGTCCAATAAGACTCTGTTACCGCCTGAGTCAACCAAGTTGTTATCAGTCGACTGCAGTGTCTGTCGTCAAAATGGGAAGCTTAGTTTAAAATGCATGTAATGCACGAAGGGATATTTATTTAAAAAAGCACTAACTTTAAACTCAACCACTCAAACAAAATCAAAGTTTAATGTATACATTAAACTTGCAAGAAACAGACTGATAAATTCCAGTAAAACACTGTTTCTTGAATAGTAACCTGCTTTGCTTTACTGCCAGTGCATTATAGAACATTTTACTTGAAACTATCCGAGTCTCTAAGAATACAAGCCCACAGTGACTCTTACATCAGGTCCACATTTCTCAGATGTTATTAGGTGACTTACAGGTGATAGGTGAGACAGCATCGTGGCTGATGTCATTTCCCCAAAGAGCTCATTTACTGCCAATGTAAGCCATGACTGCTTCAGACTACACCTGACAAACCACTGATCTCACTGCAGCAGTCTGCACAAGCATGGCTGATGAAAAAGGTCGTGCTTCAGTTAAAGCGTGACTGAAGTGTTAATGTGTTTGTATGGATGTATTTGTGCAATTATCTCTTGATACTCACCACTACCAAGTGTATAAAAGTTATTCTGTCATGACATCTTCTCAGCCATGACTTCTTCCAGTTTGTTCTCCTTTTTTGTTTTTGGGAGGTAAACGTAGCACATACAAGCAGCTGATGACCACTGTCCACCTCCATGTTTGTTTTGTTCTGAACTCACATTTGATCATGCAAGCTTAAAAACTTTTAGGACAATTTATACTTGATGTTGATATAATCATTACTACATTCCACACAGAACAAGCCATGATACATCGAGGATATTCGAGATATCGCCCAACCAAGTTATTAGTCTTGGTATTAATATCGGCCCTGAAAACCCCATAACAGTCTATCCCTATTCTCAACCATCCAAAAACGTGTTTGCACACTAGAAACAAACAAAACCATGATTCAGTTTCGGGCAGAGACTACCTCTCTTTGTCTGAGGTTTCACGCCAGCAAACTGAGTCTGAAAGTCCGGACCAAATGAGTTAGGTGTCAAAGCGCTCCCTATGACATATAAGCCAAGCCCCCTAGGTGTCAATGTATGAGTAACAACAACATGTACAATAAATACAACCAATCACTGACAGAATGAAGACATATTACAGTGTATTTGCATGAAATCAAGTCAATTTTCAGCGTGAATATATGCATCAGATAAATGACTGCAGTACGTGCTGTATGTGTGTAATGAGTCATGTTCTACAGGGGGTGGCAGTACACTGGGGCATTACATAACATTTTCAGCACTGATCTCAGTTGTGTTGCTGCTGCCCAGAATAAACCCTGATTCGACTGCACCTCTGCGCTAAATCACGATCTGTCTAATCAACTGGAATTCATCAGTGAGTCATGGAAACACTAACGGCTCAGGACGTATGCAATAATGCTACTCCGGGCGGGATTTTTATATAAAATCCTTCTAGTTCTCATTAGTCAGTTTCAAGTGGGGCTTCAAGTTGAAGAGCTGTACTTCTGCACTGTGTACTCTGTCTCTGTATGAGAAGTGAACCAAAAGCACAAAGAGACCAACAGCACTGAGCGCTCTTCTACGAGAAAGCTGGAAGGACCATAATCATTACCTCTCATGTCTTTTTAATAAAAATATTCAGTCAGCAAGAATGTGAACTGTTAAATCCACTAATGTCAAAATAGTTATGTTGCAGCTTTTGATTAAAGTGTACACAACCTAATATAACAACAGATATTTAAATGAAGGAGCAGAGTCATGTGGATTATAATAAGCCAGTGAACAATTAAAGTTGGCCAAACATGCTGCAAGAAGAAAGAAGTTGTTTTGATGTTTAAAACACAGTCAGAACAGCTTTACTGTCATTTACTACCAGGCGCATCACGAGGCAGGTTGACAAACACAACTAGTGTGAAAGTGTAAAATTAACAAATAGCAACCTTTTTTAATTTACTAGAGCAAAACAAAAACACCTGACAACAACAGATTTCGACCGCTTCTGAAAACCAATACATATGTTTAACACTTCTATAAAGTTCTTAGTTTCTGTTTCTGTTCAACTGAAGCTTCTGTTTATGTTAAGAGTGAGTCAAACTGAAACCAGCTTGTATTTCCTTGTGCAGCAGATATTTCCATTGCTCTGGTATTACTCAGATATATATCAGCAGTGTTTAAAACAAGAGGAATCCACCTCAGACTGCCGAAAGCAGACCGCCCAGAGCCAAATTTAAGTATTACGAAAATCTGTGGTGTGTTAATTCGCTTGAACTTTTAACTGATTTTCAGTTACTTCACTGATAAACTTAATTGTATTCAGTAAATATAAAAAAAATAATATTTTGATGCCTTCAATACACTCAAAAAAAGTTGGGACAGAGGCAAAATAAGACTGAAAAGTCTACACAGTATACCAGTAGCACTGTTCTGTCAGATTCCACAATTATCAGGTTAACTAGTAACAGGTGAGGGGATCATGACTGGACATAAAGAGAGCATCCACCAAAGGATTAGTCTTTACAAGGATGGGCTCGTGGCTCAACACTTTGTGCCAAACTTCAAAAAAGGTGTCAGGTTCTACATGTAAAAAAGACTATCTAGACTGGTATCAGTGAAAGGCAGCATCTGTTATGGTCTGGGGCTGCATCAGTGTCCACATGTCTGACCTGCATATGTGTGAAGGTACCATCCATGTGAAGACATAGACAGAGACAAACGCTGCCATCAAGTTGACATCGTTTCCCTGAAGTCTGTGGTTATTTTATCAGGACGATGCCAGGCCTCATTCTGCACTAATTCCAACAGCGTGGATTCACAGTCACAGAGTGCGTGTGTTGGACTGTCCTGTCTACATCTGTTTCCTATTGAAAACCTATGGACATCATGAAGACAATGATCACCACGGACTGTTGAGCAGCTCAAGTCTTGTAAACAGCAAGAATGGACAAAAATTTGTATCCTCAGCACCAAAATGATTAAAAAGTGTCATAAAAAGGAAAGGAGATGTAACATACTTGAGTGTGTTGTTATATTTGTTCATTTTATAGTAGTAGTAGTATAATAGTGAAAACACTGAAAAGAGTTTTTTTGCACATGTGTCACTTAAATAAAGGTTCAACCAAATTAACAAATCACAGATTTTAGTTATATTGTATATATTTTAGAAAATGATCCAACTTTTCTGGAAATGGGGTTTGTACCTTTAAAGGGACAATCTGTGACATCATTGTAAACAAAGAGGGAATTCTGCCTTCAGAATCAAACCACAGGACTAACTGTGATGAAACCAAAATTAATTGACAGGTACAGAGAATAATTTCCTATAGTTGCATACAAAGACTCCAACTATAGGAACATACAGTACATGATAACAAAAATGGTTAATAATAACTAAATGGGCCTGAATAATGTGTAATAAGTGCTGCTGCCACTTCCAGGGCATTTCTCTGCATGTGACCCTACCCTCTGACCTCTGACTCTGTGGGTGGAAGGAAGGTGGGGGAGTAGGAGGAATGCAAGACAAAAGAAGCTGTGCTTTTGTGAATGGACGTTTCACAGAGAAGAGTTGCTTCCATGCTGATCCTGTGTCAGAAAAAAAAATCACTGACTAGATGAATCTTTGACATTCACCTGGCCTCTCTGACACACACACACACTTTCATATTAGTGACATGTACAATCAGCAGGATTTAACGCTCTCTGACAACAACTGGGTCACTCACAAACACTGTGCTGTTGGGAACGCACACACATGTACATACACATACAGTGTACACAGCTTTGACCTACATATCAGACATCAGCGCCTATAATAAAACATGTCATATCTCTCTCTTCACTGACACACACACCTCTGCTTTAGCGAGGGGGGCTGGGTATTCATCATTCCCTCTCTGTCACTAATGTAGCCCCTTACATTAAGCAGACCGCCACATACAGGACGTGACATATAGGGAAGTGGGAGGTTAAAGTGGTGAGTGGTCACTTCCTGTTTACCTTAGCACCTTCCCTTCTAGATGCAGGCCTCTACTCGCAGCGCGACGGTGGCTTAAAAAAGATCAACCTCTACTGCAAATCATTTCCATTTCAATGATATCACTAATGACTGATGCACTTTAATCGCTTAGACTGCATTTTAACTTCAATTTCAATTTGGTGTGCTGCTGTGATACCAAAAGGTAACAGGGGTCATGATTACAGCAAGGGACAACAACCCCAGCTTGAAATAGAAGCCGATGCATTTTGAAGTATCTTAAAGTAATCTTTAAGTTTTTAAGTAATATCACTGACGCCAAGATGTAGGCTCCAAAAAGTCCTTCCTCCATGTGACGCTAAAAGGTTTAGTATGGATTTTTTGCTCAGTGACTCCAAAACATATTGCCAACTGAAGCTTTAGAAAGACTTTTGGGCTATAGTCTTTGATGTCTGCCGTGCCAGGCTTTGATTGACAGATAAGTATGAGTATGAGCTTCTGTTTATTGAATAAATCATATTTGATTTGATATTTGATCTATTCATCCATTAATCCAGCTAACCTTCTAATTAGGCCAGCTAGCTTGTCATTGTGCAAAGTTAATATTACTCAAACACAACATTTATCAAGTAGATGACATTACTTGGTGGCTTTTAGCATAATAGTGTTCCTTTGTCTGTGTCTGTGGTCTGTGTTTTCAGTAACTTAGCAGTAGTGTCAACTCGGTGAGTTTCACCTATATGTATAAAAGAAGTGGGCGGAGCTAACATGACATCTTCTTAACAGAGCAATAATTTAAAGATGAACCACCAAAATACTTATTAGAGAGTCCAAACAAAGCTAATGAGACCAGAATGACTCCTGGAAAAAAAATAACTGACTTCATATTTTTAGAGAGAGGTTCAAAGTGAGTCTACGGGACCCAGGCTTTTTTGGAGCCAGTACCTAGTGGCCATCAGCGGTATTACACCTTGAGCATATTTCATAGTGGCTTCACTTTCGAGCATCAATATGGTGATGGCC
Source organism: Coranthus polyacanthus (assembly GCA_037367275.1). NCBI lineage: Eukaryota > Metazoa > Chordata > Actinopteri > Kurtiformes > Apogonidae > Coranthus > Coranthus polyacanthus. Next base: position 18,093,665 of record JAPQRN010000010.1, read on the forward strand.
ACAATGCCAAACTCGAGGCTTCATAAAGGCAGTCCACAGAACAATGTCACGGTAGCAACATCCACACATCCATTCTTTTATACTATGGATGATTAGATACTACTACCGCTATTATAAATACATAATCTACACATCACTGCAGGATTTATGGGAATTAAATGAAAAGATGGATTCGTGTTTGTCACCTGCTTACCTCTGATTCACATCTCTAATGTCAGGCTGCTAGTGGAAACGAACTGCTGCCAGTCCAGTTTTATTTAAATACATGGGAGGAGGAAGAGTACTCACTTCAAAACGGTGAGTACCTAAAGCCTGTCACTGAGTGTGTGAGAGGTGTGTGAGGGATGAGGCAGCCAGGCAGGCAGTCCATCACATAACCTGCACTGTCATACGCGCTTATAAACTGCCTCCCACACACACACACAAATACACACTCTGTCTCACTCTGTCTAAAAACACACACTTGTCGTCACTCATATAAGTGCTGTAGCAGGGCGTCTCCCATCTTCTCTCACCACAGCGGCTGCACAGCACAGCACAGCACACAGCTTAAATTCAATTTAATACTACAGTACATGCATTAATCTGCCACTAACACACACACTAATCTTGTCTGCCAAAAGGCCATCCATACCAGCTCTACACCTGGATTAAAGGCTTTCATCCAGTAATCTATCATGGATGATTTATTCTGTACAGCTACTGTTTGTACACTGGACTCCTGGATGTTAATTAAGTGAGTGATCAGAGTGAGGCTGCAGACAAAGGCTGACAAGGTCACAGTTAACGAGACAGCTGCACACAACATCAAGCATTCAATATTACCATTATAGTCCAAAAACGAATTTTAGATGTCATCAATCTGTCACGTACATTAGACTTCAGGAGTTCTGTGAAATAGGGTGAAACTTAAAAATTAGCTTCATTGATTGATGATTTGCTGTAGAAACCATAGAAAATACATCACAAACTCCTACAGCCCGAGGTGACATTTTCAAATTATCGCCAATTTGCATTATGCACCATATACAAACTGTTGCAGTTTTGATTTAGCACACAATAGATCTGACCCTTCTCTAAGCCCTCACAAGACATGTGGAATCTCCAAGTCCAACTGCAGATATCTTAAAAGTTTGGAGGAAGTTGTCATATTTTGTCGCTTTTCTTAAACTTCAGAGGAGAGATCTCTAGTTTGGATTAAACAGTGTGGAAGAGCTCACTTACAACTGAAACCAATGATGTTACATATTACATACAGACTTAATGAGAATTAAGGAGGTTCCTTACTGACCATGGACACACATAACCAGACTGATAAATAATATATTGTGTGTAGTTTAATGTGAGGATGTCTGGGAATTTTTTGATGGAAATTTTCCATTATTTTATAGAAATCAATCAGATACAGACAGTTTGAAATATGCATTTGAGACCTACAATCACAACGTAGGCTAATTTGATCAGCAAAAATGGTAACACCACCGTTTATACATACAGCTTTAAAAATAATTATTGGACTGCTGTGACAAAGTAGTGAAAAGACAAGACTTGTCACAAATGTGACTTGTGAAGCCATCATGGTTTTATGTAAATGTCAGACAGAAATCTGGAAAAAGACATATGAAATGTTTGCTTTTCATATTAAATTAAATATTAAATGAATGACAACAAAAAGCCATTTTTTCTTTAACAAGTAATGGAAATTAAGAGCATCTGATGTTGAAAAGCAATGTAGAAACAATTAATATTCCAAAAACAGACTATCAATAGGTCACACTGAAGGGCTGTTAGATTGAATTTCCATAGAAAATCACAGGTGGTCTAATAATTATATCCAAAGCTATATATATGTCATATTCCATTTCCATATGGGTTTTTTATGTAGTGACGGCACCAATGCAGACACAAAGCTCAGACACAGAGACTGGATAAGACCAGGTCCATCACAGTATGCCCCTCCCATCACTGCTGCTCTAGTTAAGTCCCAGGACACCTTCAAACTACTATTTAGGACAAACAGTGTAGCTTATGAACCCTTTCCTGGTGTAACATCAGTCAGCCATGAGTAAGAGGCTAACAGGCTAATCACAGTGATGTGGTCTGTCTTCTTCTCTGACCCGCTTCCCTGCCGTTTGACTAACAGCTTTGGGAACAAGAGGCTGGATTTTGGTGAAATATCTCTTTAATAGCCGTTCTGAGTCTGAAGGGCTTAGATGGAGGGCAGGTTTAAGGGCAGGACCTGAAGTCAGGCAGAAAATAGCTCAAGGAGATGTGTGTGTTTGTGTGTGTGATGTCTCAAGGCTGCCACAGCCGAGAATAAGCGATTAAGAAGAAGAGCTGGTCTGACCCCGTTTTCTACTAGTCTCTGAAGGAAACCTGTGTGGATCAAAGACCTGTGAGGTTACATAAGCTTCACTGTCAGAGGACACTCAGGCACAGTGTCACACACTCATGCAGAGATTGTATCGTGTGCTGTTGACAGAGATTATGCATGAGACAAGTGAGATGAATCAGACAGGAGGACGCAATGAGCTCTAGGTGTCCAGCAGGAGGCACACAGTTTACGGGTTTCCTGGCACTCCTCTCTGCTGGATCCGGTGGACCAGCGAGACCACATCTGAGACACCAGGCAGTAGGAAGAGGAAGCCGACTGCGCTGGAGTGAAAATCTATCTGATAGTTTGAATTTCAATGCCAGGGGCCACACAAGAGCCGACCAACCAGGGAGCAACTGATTCAATTTACCTAAGAAGCCCAGCTGTTACTCAGAGAGCGAAATGTGTGTGTGCGTGTGGGTGCCAAGAAAAAATGCTATACTAGCACTTTCCTTTCTTTTCCATTTTTTTAGTAATTCAATTTTTATAAGTCTGTACTTTCGCAGACATGAGATGCAAGACTAAGACATTAAATCTAGTTGGTTTGCTAAATAACTGAGTGTGTGTGTGCTTCTCCACAGTGCTTTGGCTCATGACAGGTTATATATTAGCCATACATCAGCTGCATGTGACTCTTTGATTTCATTATGAGCACAAATAGACTGCAGTGCAGGCGCACCGTGACCTGCAGTAAACAGGTTCTCCATAGGAAGCTGCTCTTATGACTCTGCTTCCTTCTGTGCTATAGCAGTGTGTAGTGTTGAGTCTAGGACTGTAAAGGAAATTATTTTCATTTAAATGCATGTGTCAATAAGTTTGCCTAAATGTTTGAGTCTATAAAGTACAAAATGCAGCATAGAAAATGGCAGCATCATGTAAGCTGGTTATCTGGATGAGTCTTAAATCAGGGTTTCCCAAACATCTTCAGCTCAAGACCCAAAAGAGACAGGACCCACCAACAATTGCCATAACATCTAACATGTTTACTCTTTGCCAAAACAATGTTCATTAAATGCACTTTGCTGCCTGGTCTACATTTGGGACAAGCCCATGACTCAGAGATCAGAAGGTCACTCAGGTCTATCAACATAATGTCAGTAGTTGCATCTTACACTTAAACACAGTCACCAATAGACAAAGAAAACATGACTGAGTTACTTTTTTGCTGTTAAAACACTGTCTGGTGAAAGTCTCATCTTTGATCAGGGAAATTCTTTTGACTTGCTTTGATACTGAGAACTGAAAAGACTGGTGTAAAAAACAAAATCAGAAAAATGAACAGGTCCATGACCCATTTTGGGTCTTGACCCTAAGTTTAGGAAAGGCAGGCCATAACCTACAGACTTTATTCATTTCACTACAGGTAAATTACCTGATGCAGCCATGTTGCATACTACCTTTTCCTAAACTTAACCAAGTCATTTTGGTGCCTAATCCTAACCACCCTGCAACTGAAAACTGAAAATAATAATTAAAAAGCTGATAAATAACAAATTTACTCAGGCCATGAACCTCATTCTGCTGGGTACTAGTCTCATATACACTAGTCTCATCCACCTCATTCCCCTCCCTATGTGGACTTCACTCATATGCCACTCTTTCTACTTTGTCACTTTCTTTACATTATGTCACACTCTCTATACTACCTCATCTGACTTGGTATTTATTTCTTCCTAGTTTTGTCCTCATAAATTTGTGACTTTATTTTATGTGTTATTCACACAAATTTGCCACTTTAATCTGAGAGAATATCTAAATTGGAAATCAAAATACTACCCCACTCCTTTTTTTTTCTATTTACCTATGAACAATGGCCCAATATGCCATCGCAATAACATAACAGTAAATAGTGAAAAATGATCATCACATTTCCACAGACATCATTGACACATCATTAAATTGACTGTTTAGTCAAACCAGTAGGTGTGATTCATTTTGTATAGACAGGTTAATAAATCAACTGGCTTATTGCTTAGGATGAAATAACTTTTCAACCACAAATGCAGCAAGACATTGTACATCTCTTGCAAAACTTGCCAATGTCTTAAAAGCCAAAACATTTTCTAACTCTCAGACAAGAAAATAAGAACAGAAAAAATCTTGCCTTCTTTGTGTAAAACAGTGTGCATTCAGTTTGCCACATAAAACTGGATATTATTCAGACCAATTCAAATGGGACTGCGTGTATTTGTTTGAAGTACAATAGGGGCTTTTGGAAAAGGAAGCAAGCAAATGATGCTAAAGCCGTAAATCCTTAACCACAATAATAGCCATGATTTTTGCATTTTTGCCTTTCTGCTTTCTCTTCCCTCCCCTCTTACACTTTACACTCCCTGACTTTTCTGGAAACCCTGACTCACCCAGAGGACAGCATCTCTGACACACACATCAGAAGGATGTACACTAAGCAGACAGAGGCAGAGATGTCCACACAGACAGACAGACAGACAGACAGACAGACAGACAGACAGACAGACAGACAGACAGACCGACAGACAGACAGACAGACAGACAGACAGACAGACAGACAGACAGACAGACAGACACTCACATCAGTCCTGCTGCTGTGGCACAATCAGTGAACAGTTTGCAGCATAACCCTGCAGTCACTTATCCTACAATTATATAATTACAGCTATTAGTACTTCAAATTTTCATGTCGTTCTCATGTAAACCCTCTTGTAAGTATTTCTGGTATTTCTTATCATTTCAACTGACTGCTCATTCGGTTCAGACAAGATGAAGATGAAGTGCAGCTGGTTGACCACCACGCTAATGGTTACAAACAAACGCAGCCATGTGTCAGTGTAAGACCAGAGGCCAGAAAGCCGTCGGTGCAGCCAACCTCAGAGCCATGCTGTGACAATCAGAGCTGAAGAGGTCACGAAGGTCGCGAGGCAGCCACCGGCACCCGCTGACTGGGAACGAGCAGCGACAAAGCATGAAGAGGAGGAAAAAGAGGCAGGACAGGTCAGTGTGCTGCTGAGGAGGAGGAGGAGGAGGAGGAGGAGGGGTGAGCACATGGCTGTTAGCCACATGACACACTGAGGCACAGAAGAAAGCAGGGCAGCTCACAGCGCTTCAATAAAGCAGAGTCAGAGCCACTCCTGAATTCATTCAACTGAAGAGAAATAAATATCCAACAGATGCACCAACACAAATCACACACTAACATTACAGGAGATTGTACATTCTTGAGCAGCCAAAATCTGTTCAGAAACCTCCCACACTTTCACACTCCAAACTACTCTAGTGCCACAAATGAATTGAACATTTCAAGTACTAAACAGAGAGCACGGGTGTCTTTAAAAGGTTAATAAGTACTAAATTGATTTCTTTAAGTAATACACTGTATTCCTGATTAATGCACACTGACCAAAGCTACTTACAACTTAGTGAACGACTTCAAACTTAAAGAGCTTCAAAAACAAAGCAAATGTACTATTAGCAGCACACTGAGCTTTAACAGCCTCATCACAGCATTTGATGCACTTTAATGTTTAACTCTGTATGCAAAAAACATTTCAACCATCAATCTGAACCTATACACTCACTCACTGTATCTTATCTTTATCTCTATCTTATTTTACAATGTTAGAGCTTGATATATTGGTATATGCTTATTTTCTTATTTTAAGATATATATATTTAGTTGTATTTATGTTTTTTTGTGCTTATATATTAATATTAGGGATAGACTGACAACTGGCCATGACAGTCACAAATTAATCAAACATAGCATTCAACCACTAAAACGTATTTTTCTGTTCAGGAATGCAAGTAAATAACTATAATTGAAATCAAGAAATAATAATGTGCTTTACTATTTTTTCCGTTTTTTTGTAAAACGGTGAATTTGAAAATTCATGGATAACAATAATAATTATATTTTAGCATTAAAAATATCATTTCAGTTAAAGAGCTTCTACATACTGATGTATTAACCATTACAGAAACATAAAAAATGACATTGGTAATTACCAATGCTGTCTTTCTTCTCCCCCCAATGGTCACTACTTGATTGACAACACATCACAAGTAAGAGTATGAGAAAAGGACATTTATATATTATATTATACGTATAATGCCTCCAGTTTAGTGTGAAAATTGACAATAAATATTGTTGAAATTCTAGTTATAATTAAATTGTCCTTTCTTTCGTCTGTCCTTTCTGAAGCATTTCAACAAAGTTTTGTTTGGAGTGATTCTACAATTTGAGACCAAGATTTTAATTTTGACTGCTAATGTATATCAGGTCAAAACACATGTGACTGGTCTACTTAACAATGGGTATCGACATGGAAAAACATATCAGTTGATCTAGAATATGTATCAGCCAGTATATCATTATGGAAATGATACAGTATATATGATATTATGGGTTTTATTCCTTCATATCAGCATCGACCCCAAAACCCAGTAATGGTCAGGATTTACAATAGTACTTTAGTCTATTACATTTCAGACCACATACTACTGTATACGTTTATCTAACAGCATGAATATATTTCTTTCCTTTTCTTTTTCTTTTATTTCCTATTATAAATAGACATTTGTTCCATCCCTTTAAGACCAGTAGACAGGGAAGTGTCTTTCCACTATCACAGAAAAATCCAGGTTTGTTCTACTTTCCAAACAACCTGATTGTGTTTCTGATTATATCAAACGAGGATATTTTCTTGTTTTGTTGATTCATTCACCTTTTTATCTTAACCCCAATCCATCAGGATATGATGGTTAGCTCAAACTGTTTCAAATGGCAACAGAACAACACATATGTACAGTACTTTCAGAGTGTGTGTTGACTGTCAGACCTGGTGCACATCTGCAGCAGGAAGTCCTCTTAACCAGCTTATTATCCAGTCCCAGATTCCTGTGAAACGTGCCTACACAACAACTCCCCCTGAGCCATACACAGACGCAGAGCCGATACACAAAACAAACAACAAATAGAGACATGCAGTGGATGACATTTATTATTATAAAACATCAGAGATACTGGAGATTTGTTCTGAGGATCCTGTCTTGTTCTGCTGGAGTGACAACTATTGGTGAGAGCAAATCTAGGTCAGCGCTGTGTTTTGGATGTTCAGCATTAGTTGGAGTATTTGACCCAGTAGTTACACTGCAATGTGATTTTCCAAATTTTGTGGCCTGCGAGAGCCTTCGTCCTGAGTTTACACTTAATGCCATGGATTTACAAGTCAATCCAATCCATGCTGATAACAGTCATATTTCACCACTTTTTTTAGATTCAAAATAAGAACAATTAAAAATTGGTGATAAATAAAAGGCAACAGAGTTGGGGAATAAATAAATATAAATATTTTGTTATTGTACTTCAGTAGAGTTTTCAAGTATCTGTACTTCACCTGAATATTTATTTTTCTGACAATTCTTTCTTTTACTCCCTACATTTTAACACAAATATCTATAATTTATGGGGGACTATGGGGGAATGATCAGTTATTTTTTATTTTGCATCATTATGCACTTTCATAACATCAACACTGATTTCTACCTAAAAGGACGAGACAATAACACATAGAAAAGAGGATCCAATCCTCTGGTGAATCCATCGGTGCATATCACACATGACACACATAACAAGACAAAAACAATATAAAAAATATAACAAGATGAAAACACTATAAAAGACAGAACAAGATGAAAACTACATAAAAGATAGGACATAAAAGGCACAACAAGGCAAAACAGGCAGTAAAGGGAGACCTTTATCGCAGAGAAAAGACGTAATATTGTTTCTAGTGTTTCAAGTTCGGTGGCTGACATTGAAAACTGATTTGCACATTGGAGTCAAGTTAATGTTCATTAATTTCAGTCTACTGTTTCTGATTTGATTTGAAGTTAGAATGGTTTAATAGTCTTTACATTATATTAATATAACATGAGGTTCAGTTTGCCTTGTACACAAACAGCCTCTAGAAATGTCCTTCAAACAGATTCTTTTGACTTTAATACAGTGGAAACCACTTATAGCGATCACGTCTGTCCAGGTCAAATTGATCACTGTAAGCACATGTTTACTATAACCGGTGTGTTGCGTGACCGTGCATTATTGCATCACTATAAGCAGTTTTCACTGTAAATTTCACACCCTGTACTTTTTCACTTTTGTAAAGAAGTTCAATCAGTATTTCTACTTTTACCACAGCCTGTTTTTACAAGTATTTGTACTTCTACTGGAGGAAACAGTGTGTGGACTTAAGGCAATACTGCAGACCACTATACAGATGAAATGGTAAAAGATTTTACAATTGACTCCAACCCTTCCAGGCCCCTGTTAAATTCCTAAACTTGAAGGCATCCTTCAGTGAGCACTAAGCTCTGAACTTCTCTCAGGTTCTCAGTGAGTGGAAAAAAAGCAGAGGACTATGATTATACTGGGCACTTTCCAGCTGTATGAATGTGAACTGGGCTGTAGCTGTGTGCTGAGTAAACTTTCCTTAAATTAAAAAAAAGTTCAGCAAAGTGACACAATACCTCACAAAATGAAAGCTGAACTGAGCAACCATGTAATTAGGTGGTGAATACTGCATGTATCACACTCAGTGCACAAGTTTAATGAAATAAACGTGACACTTTTGCAGCATTATTACTCACAGGGAGATGAAAATCTGCTCCAGGGCAAACTCTTGTATTATTTCACACAATGATCCAGCTGTGCTATATTTTAAATGATATGATATTTTGTACTGTCATACAAAGAGGTACTATCATCTCTGCACTACGTGAATGCACCTCCTGTGTCTCTGACACAAATTACCTTCTCGTGTATTGTACTTATTCAATCAAAGACTATGAATCTGAAAGTGATGCAGCTATAAAATGACAGCCAACCAGCATACAAATGTGCATATTGTCAGATGTTATTAAGCTTTTTTAGCAATGCTCAAGACAAAAAAAATGGCCAAAAATTAACTGGTTTCAGGTTCTGACATTTAAAGAATTGCAGGTTTTCATGGTTGTCTATGATAAGGAACTATAGGTTTTGGACAAAAAACACAAATAATTGCCAGATTAAGACTGTAAAGAATTGTGTTCATAATGCAGCCCAGCTAGCCAGCTAGCTAGCTAACCATCAGCGTTATGTTGTTCTGTTCTGTTATATTGTCTTATATTATGTTACAGTGCAAGGACAGTTTGTGTTCTCCAGTTCTCCACTGCTGCTTTGATTTCATGAAGCTGTTTTCTTCTTCTTTGGATTAGGTAGATTCAACACTGCACTAGCGCAGTTTTGCTGCATTTTCTTGATCCGGTTGGTCATGACAATCGCACCCTAAGCTGCTGATGTAAGTGGTTCTTCACTGTCCGTTCTGGCACCACTTTTCCTGGCTGAGGGCCAGCGGTAAAAATACAAAGAACTGGTTCAAGATAAGGCACTGACTCTGAACTGGCCCTGCCATGGTGGAAAAGCAGTTTAAGTGATGTCCAGACTGCACATCGGCTCCCGTATTAGGGTTTATTTCAGCCTTCTTCAGATGAGCAACTTGGCTCAAAATGTGACAGCTGGAATAAACCCTAATACGGGAGCCATAGTGGTGTGCAGATTTTTTTCTTGTTACTTGTTGTCCAGCAACCCTCAAGATTAGTTACTACAGGCATATGCATGTCTTTGCTCTTGATTCTATGATGTACCATGTTCACACCATACTGTGGGCTCAGTGCTGACCTTTCACACATAGTGACCCCTCCTTTGTCTATCCTCCGTCTTTCCTGTCACTATACATTGCAGGTGGGGGTGGAGAGGATCCCTTGTAGGTGGAGCAAGGTTAACGTCCTCTCAGTCAGGACTCCCTTGAATCTCTGGATTAAATCATTAATAAAAGACTCTCAAGAGGAGCTGTATCCAAGTTCATCTATTGCCTGCATAATCAAGCTGCCTGAGTATCATTCTGTTTGTCACTGTTTGTAACAGAATGATTATCATAAAATGTAATGGAAGAGACAAACGCTTAAGATCTACTTGCACAACAGTAAGAGTGCACAGTAGAGGACTCTGTAACCTCCAACATATCTCATGTTCTCTGACACACACAGCGTATTTTTAATCTGATGAAAGATTTCATTTAATATTATTGCAAGATGAGTCCTTGAACTGGTTCCAAACAAAGGATATCTTAAAGCAATCAGGTAATGTAGAGGCTAATCATACATTCAATCAATAAACCAGAATCAATACATTTGCCACCTGATCTGTCCCTGTAGAGAATCAATGTAGATGTTCAGGCTTTAAGGCCTGAACCCTGTACTGTTAACTGTTCAATCCTAACACACATTTTTAAAATAATGTATTAAAAATATATTCAATAGTTGTGTTTTGTCTTGGCTTTCCACCACACTACTCTGTTTTAACAGGAAAAAAACACTTCCATCTTATCAATAATCTCTGTGAGGCTGATTTATGCCTCAGCAGGTATCGCTACACTGCTGTGGTCATGATCTCATACTCACTACCAGCTCTCCTACATTGTCCTCCTCTTCTCACCTGCTCAGTATTCATATCACACACAGTCTCTCTCTGGTTGAAAACTCCTTGGGAAACAGGTCAGAGTAGACTTTCACTGGTCACAAAAAGCTGTTTAGCATCAGTAAAAGCTGAGCATTGTGACGTGCTGAACATGACATATGTGTGTCTCTCAAACACAAGCTAGGCTGTGGTCCAAGTGTGTACCGCCCTGAGCAGGTTATGTGTCTGTGCTATGCTTGACTAAGCTAGGCTACGCTAAACTAAAGCGCTTAGCTTAACACACGACAAGGCAAGCCTCATGAAGGTCTACCCTGGGCTTTGGGTAAACATGCCAGAACACACTTAGGGGCAATAGTGTCATGTCAAACATGCTTTTAGAAAACAGTGCTGACCTCAGCAGCCTAGGCAAACTGAGGTCATCTGTAAGGTAACAACAGTCCAAATGTTTACTCTGCACTTACACTTTTCTCACTGACAAATGGCCTTACATACAAACCTGATGTTTTAATCCTCAATCTATGTTATTATATAAACAGATGCACATACATAATTGTGTATATGTAATTGTTTTTATCTCTCAGATTATCCTATCCCCAAAAAGCCACATTTTCAATACATGTATCAAAATGTATCTATTTTCTAAAACTGAACAGTATAGTTTGGGAACCAGCATGCCTCATTTATTATATAAAACCACATTATACCTATGTGTATAAATACCTGTTATACTGTGTGTTAACTATGGAAATGTATACTTCTTTTAGATAACACCCACACCACCCCAGTTTTATCAATTTTATCTTTGATATTGTGGTTCTCAGGACCACACACTGTATATAAAATTTGGAAAATTGTATCTATTTGAATGAAAAACAATTTACCTCACCCCCTAGTTGTGTATTCACACCAAGGTTTGTATAGTGAATTCATTATTCATGCATGAAAGTGTGTAAACAGTCATGTTATTTGGAGGTCATGTCCAAACATGACACGATACAAAAAAAATCAGTCCTTAAGTAAGAAATTACAAATCAAAATTTGGGAAGTTGGCTTTTCCCTATGAGGGTCCAGAGATCTATTTGACATTGAGTTTGTCGCTGAAAGTTTTCAAGAAATAATTTTGAAAAGTCAGGTTTGCATAATTTGTGTTTTTGAGGAAAAAAATGATCAGCGAAATAAAGCATTTGAATGTGTGATGTACAGGGTAAGAGTTACTCAACAACATATCTTCTTGTGGTCTACAACATTCAGTTTTTTCTTGAAGAAATTTGTCAGGCCCTGTTATCATCTATTAACATTTCACATTTGTACCACCTACAGTTCAGTCTCCACAACCAATTTTATTGACAGAATACTCATAAAATCCTACCAAAAACAATAAATTCCCATTTTCAGGCAAAATTCCATCTTCCTAACAGTTTACCTTGGTTGGTTCAAGCACAACCACAGATTCATTCATCAATGGCTCTGTGGTCAGTATAATTTCCTAGTCAGAGCCCAGATGGAGAACAGACAGATATCTCTATCTCCAAATCCAGCAGGCAACTTCACACCATCCCACCACCTTACATCATATTACTTAATCAGAGCACAGTATTTTTGGCAAGCAGAGCCCAAACCGGCCCATCTACTGTATGTCAGGATTTGGCAGCAGTCACGACGAGCTCGGCAGGCGGCACTCTGGCACGTAGCCTCACTTGGCATGGCAATTCTGTCCTCACTAAATGAAGACCATCCGCTGCCGTCTGGGTGCCGCACAGTTAGCTAGCTCGCTCGCTTTTGAATGGCTGTCACTGACGCGAGCGTCAAGCTGGGGAGAAGAGAGTTTGCCCAAGTATCAGAAAGCTGGCAGTGCAGAGGGAAGGCTTCGTGTGTGAGTGGCACAGTATCAAAGCAAGGGAACAATCTCCATATGCTTGTAGCCGTTGGATTAAACATTCAACTCAAGCTCTGGGATGGTAAAAGGGGGCACGGCTTGGGGTGGGGGGGGGTATTTCAAAGAATTTTACTCTGCTACATACATCTGTTTGCTTCAAAAGGTTTAGTTTCCACAGTTATATCAGGATTGTCTTCTACAAAGCTTCATATATGATCTTTAGCCTTTTCATGGAAGCCTAACCCTAAGGGAAAGTTTCCTTAGGGTTAGGGTTAGGTTTACAAGTGTAGTGCAGAAGTGTAAGGGCATGCATTAGACTTCAGTTGAAAAGGACCATCTTGCAGTTTCAATGTTCGGCATGTGGCTAAAACACAACCTAAACTACATCAGTTAAAACATGGCTCAAATGTAACCCAAAGCCTAACCTAGCACCCCACTGGGTCAGCAGTGACCTGGTGGATGTTCACCTGGTAGATTACACTTATTCCATTTTGTTTGTTAACTCATAAAGTAGTCAGACCCTGGGTTGAAGACAAGAAGGTGAAGTAGAAAACATTCTTGTACTGATTCTAAAAACGCTTCCCTAAGCAAATTTTTCCTTAGAGTTAGGCTCATAGCAGAAGAAGTGTAAGGTGAAAATGCACACATTAGACTTCATTTGAAAGGGAACATCTTGTAGTTTCTCTGTTTAGCATGTGGCTAAGTTCAAATGTGGCTCAAACCTAACCCTAATCCTTTAATGGGTCAGCAGCAGGTTAAAAGGCTAAAATCCTTTATATTTGAGCAAACAAATCCAATTTGGTACCTTACAAAGACTTATTCCACCTTGTTTGTATCTCATAAAGTAGTCAGACACTGAGCTACAGACAAGTGAAGTAGAAAACATTCTTGTATTGATTATAAAAAATACTGGCCTGCTTTGAGAGCATAATGAGATATTCGCCTACTTGCCTACTTTCCTTTACAGGTGTGTGAAGGGAAAACATAAAACATGAACAGCTCAATTCAGTTCAGTGCAGGGATTGGCAATAAAGACAAAGGCATAATCCTAAACCTGCAGGCGTACAAAGCAAACTCCCCAGATGTATGGGCATTCTGTGAGGATGTGTGTGTGTGTGTGCTTGTTTACCCAGTCACACAATGCAGGGAGGAGGGGAAGGAAAACATGGGGACAGGCAGGACCTTCCGAACGCAGTTTAGCAAAATGTCAAGCACGTTTAGATCACTAGTTGACTGATGTCATCCAGGCGAGGCACCGCTGAGGCTAATCTGAAATACACTACATAGGTGTATCTACACAAAATGAATCCAGAAAAATATTTTTTTAATCACAACACATTGTGGCCACAAAAGTGCCTTATTTGCCATAACAGAATCCCTCAGCCTGCCTGATGCTTTTTTTTTTGGTCTTTATTAAGCACTATTACATTTGATGTACGCTTAATGCTTTAAAGTGTTTGTGCAGAAGTGAAGTGACTATGTGTGTTTCGGCCTGGCTTAGAATCTCAAATTCACATGTGCGGCGACGGACATCACAGTGTTAGAGACGGATCCACTTTAACCAAAAACCAGCGCACTATAGCCTGGTCAAGTGCTTTTAAGAAAAGAGGGTTTGTTACAAGCAGTAAATATAGAAATAAAACCAGCTCACATTTAACGTCATAAGACATAGCTTGAGAGAAAGAATTTCTGCTCAGAACATCTTGGCCTGGTAAGAGTTGCTGGGCAGGAGTGAGGTATAATATAATGGTGCTGAAGGGCTGCATGCTAACGCCACAGGAGGAGAGTTTTATATCGAGGCCTGCTTGCTTTAACAGTGTCAGGTGGTATTTATGAGACTTGTAATGTGGCTGAAGCTCTGGCACACCTGGGAAGAGTATATACACACTAAAAACTGACACACACCCATCCACACCTACCAACACACAGACCTAGTCCACAGAAATAGTTTTTGCTCCTTTGTTCTCAAATTAGATGATGTGTACACAAGCAATGTTAAAAAAAAACATCTTTGACCAAAATGCAAAGCAAAACACATTAACAATTAAATTAAAACATTAAAAACAATTAATGTGGAGTCAAGAACATGCCAAATCAACGGATGGTGATATAACCCTAACCTTAAAGCCATGGTGGCATGCCACACACTACGACGCTAAACAAAGGAGATGACAACAACACTGCAAGTAGAGTTTCTAAATATCTTCACTCAGAAGGGGTTTTCTAAAAGGTCTGTCTTCAGTGACCTAAAACTGCATTTGCATGTAGACGAAAGGCCAAAACATATAGAAAAGACTGCATGTATATGTGGACCATGTTCTACAGGCGCCTGATAGAAACATGTTCTTCTTCTGGTGGTTGACAACTTGCTTTTAAATGCTCAGTCTCCTCACTAAATGAAGACCATCCACTGCCATCTGGGTGCTGCAGTGCAAGGTCCTTGTTAGAGCCAGTGTTTTTGTTTGTTCTGGGCTTTTTAGTTAAGGGGATATTAACGCTGGTCCACAGTTAAACACAGTAAGTGACAGGAATGCAACTTAATGCTACTGTAGAAACATAGCAGCAGAGTGAAATCAAACTTATCTCACTACGACCAGAGTTACAGTTACTCTTAAAGAGTGAGACTGCTCAGGTCCTCATCCAACACCAGAAATTTAACTCTTCTGAATTTGCGATGAAGTATCTCTAAGCTCACATTAAGATGCCTGGTGCATGAGACTAGAGCGGCAAAACAAACAGTGTTGATGAAACCCAGTCAAGAAGTAAAAGCTGCAGCCTCAGAGCTGCACCTGTGCCAGCTCTCTTACACAGATAACCCAAAAAGGAAAACTGCATCTTAGCCACACTTCTGCTTAGGTTTCACACTTGATAAAGGCAGGAAATTAAACCCTTTACCCATTATAAAATGCTAGCTTATGTTAATTTGGAATAGCTTTTTTTTATAACAGTAGCTTTTTAGAACTGGAGGACTGTCATCAACATATACTGGATGGGTAATTATTAAAAGGTCCACAAAAAGTTATTTGTAATCTACACTAAACATCCAAAGAGATTGCTGTTGCTGTGGACACAGTCATTTTCCTTGCCACCCGATAAACTTTTAAAATAAGTAACAGTAATTTATTCAAGGTGGTTTTGTGGTTTGACATCTGATGTTTGTACATTGCAGTCCAAAGTGAGGATGTCAGTTTACCTGGGCAGGTGTGAAGATAACATAGTTTCCTTTGTAGACAGTGGAGCACAAAGTAAAGTAGCAGCACAACGACCAGGTTTTCTTTTGCCAACAGATTAGTGTTGTCAAAATGTATTCAATACATATCAATCGATTTTGAATATTTGAAACTTTTTAGTACTCATTTACTGCAGTATTGATACACCAGTATCAGCTGCACTTTCTCTCTCTCTCTCTCTCTGCACACATGGTGCTGTGGCTCCGGTTTTGTTTTGGTGTTACCTCATTAAAGGCAGTTCAGAGCCTCCGCAACAGGTTTGTTTGATTGAGAAAACAGCAACAGGATGCAAGTAAGCCCATATGCAAATGATGCTACAGAGCAGTGCTACTGAAATAAGCTGACATGACAGGTGTTTGTACAACAAATGTTAGCAGCTTCTGTTGGTACTGCTCTGTAGTGCGAACGTAACACCAACTTCTAAAAAGTTTCAAGAGTTTGGTGACGGCCCCCAAGCATTAAAGGTTCAATACGTAAGATCTGCACATGCTTATTTGAGTCACAGAGTCTGTGTCTGTTTTGTGCCAGTCATTTGTTGACAATAGCTAAGTTAATTTCTAAGCTAATGGTAGCTAGTGTTGCACACTGTTGCAACACAAACGGAGTGGAAGAGAGGTACTGAAGAACTCAGGAGCAAGCTTAAAGTGTGTGATATGTAGTGACATCTAATGGTGAAGTTGCATACTGCAACCAACTGAACATCCCCCATTCAACTTCCCGTAAGGTGGCCACAAAAATGTACAAAGTCCCTCATTACAGCCGGTATTTGTTATATCCTTTCTGAGGTGGTCTGCCACTAGTCAAAAAAGTTGCACCATAGCCTGTTATAGCTTTTTTATAATTATTTTTTAATCTAACAAATCTAAACAGATCTAAAATCTAAAATGTTCTCCTCAATGTAGTGGTGAATTCTCCCTGTGGTATCAAAAATGAATATCATTATTGAAGAAGTTTGAAATTCCTGTGTCATGACAACACTACACCATGGTGTTGGGTCAACACAAAGTTATACAATGACCCCATCCAAGACTGCTAGAGCTGTATGACAAGAGGAAACCCTGTGAGGACACACAGTATAAGCCATCACTCATATCCTGCCATTACAAACACAACTTCAAAGCAGACACACATGCAGAGATGCTTAAGATTGATACGTTTGGTCCTGTAACCATTAAAGAGCTCCAAAAGATATAAGTAAGTATGGTGATGCAAATAGCTTTACAAATGGCAGCTGTGATGCTGTCACACACTAACATGCGCACAGACACAGCGTAGGTGTCCACAGGTCTTCGTCAGTGAAGGTAGAGGGAGCCAAAATCCCACTGAGACTGAGCAGCACAATGACAGAAACAAAAGCAAGAGAAAGGCTGCAGTGTGGCTGCTCCACCTCTCTCTCCTGTAGACTGAACAGCTGACACCTCAGCAATCACACTGCAGTGGAAACACGGCTGCCAAAACTGCTTTGATCAACAGAAATCTACTAAAGTGGATAAGCACGGTGCTATTCTCAGCGGAGGAGACAGTCTGTCCCATATTCTGAAACTCAGCAGAAAAAAGGAAAACAATTACAGATAACTCAGTGTCTGGAATACAGTACAGTCAGCTGATCACGTTTATCCAAAAATGCCTTGCACTTCAATCAGTTAATACTTAGCGTTAGTACGGTGCGTAGCCAATGAAACTGCACAAGGAAATGAAACAGAGAATCTTACTGATAATGGAACTGAGTCTCAAGTTTCCTAAAATCATGAAAACCATCGGCTAAATTCACTTCCCTGGAAAATAGCCAAGCAAATGCAATTTGAAATCCAATATAAAAGAGCTCCATTAAGTCACAGTGAAGGGCGCTGTCATGACTCAACAAAGAGGATCAACTACACACTGGGAAAGTTAGGTTAGGGTACTGTATGTTTCTATTCAGTCTATGTTCTCAGTCTCTGTTAAATGTGTCTGTATCGAATAGCAAATTAAACAACCTCTGGGCATTAGTGTAAAATCTTTTTTTCTTTGACTTCTTGGACTTTCCCTTTATCTGTTTATTCAGGATGATTATTATGGTTGCAACTGATGCTGTCACTATAATGAAATTTCAGTTGACAATTTATTGTAATACAAATAATTGCAATTAACCTTTTATGGCCCTAGTAGAGTATGAGCCTAACAAACGTTTTATACACATACAGTACATGTAATGAAGAAGAAGAGCCATTTATTGACATTGAACACTGGAAAACAAAAATAAAAACTGCATTTCTGTGGAGCTGAGTTATTTCTGGATAAATGTTTACATTGTCAATATCAATGAGTCATTTTTATACTTTTTTATATAGGTTTATGATCTATGTGGGGTAAAAACCTTTCTGAGACTAAATGTTTTCTAAACCCACATTGGTGCTGAGATCCCCTTGGCACAGGTTAAAGCTACAAGTTAAAGTCCCCTGTTTACATTTTTATTTTCAAGTGTTTACTTGACTGTCTTGACTGGTTCAATATGAAGGATGCGTTTGACATGTGATCTGGCGACCAATGTGGCGTCTACGTATATATGTCTATGTGGCAACAGAAGGGAAGTGCCTTGAGATAAAGGAGACGCTGAGAGACATCATTACGTAGAAGAGCACCAGTCAAATGTCAAACAGTGGAAAGTAACGTAAATAGAGATCAAATGACATTTCTGTTAGTTTCATCCAGCTGTTTTCATACAGTTGAATGAAGACCATTATCACAATTCTGCAAAATATTTGCCTGTTAACACAAATAACAGCGATAAGGCCATTATGTAATAATTGTGGCAGGCCTAGTTGTAACTAATGACTAATCCATTTATTTAATTTCATTTTGTATTCAATAATCACTTACTGCGTTAGTCCAATGATGCCCAATCATGGTCTCAAACTACCCAGCACTGCATACTTTTCGTTTTCATTGATTTGTTTTGCTTAGCAATTTATAGCTGAATATACTGTAAGTGCAATCAAATAAACAGAGAGAGGCAGCACATCTCTCTGTGAGAATCTGGAAACAATATTTGGCATTTTGATTTCTAAATCACTTGAACAATTATTTCATTACCAAAGTCACCGCCTATTTTATGATGATTAACTATCATTACAGTGTTTCTATCAGCGCTCACTGAGCTACCAGTCATTCTTCTATTCACTCTCAGGTTTTTCTCTTGGATTCTGGAGGGCTTAGGTGCTAGGCACAAATGAGGCATTGTTAAAAATCCTCCCTCAACAAAATTGGCTGTTAATTTTATTTAAACATTAGATAGAAGAAAAGCAAAACAAATGTGCTCACTGACGGAGTAAACACCTGTCCTGAAAAACCGGGCTAATAAAAAAGCTGCCTATTTGGGTTATACAACACCTTTCTCTCTAGAGTGGTAGAGAAATCTCTGCATAGTTCTTCTGTTTCTTCAAGTCAGGTGTACCTCAGTCTTATAATGGAAGGGAAAATCCTGTATTCTTTACAGGCATCAAGTGCTTCAACACTTTGAGAACATCTTGTGCTCAAGAAGCAGAGATCTGACATTAAGCGTCACATTGTAAAGTGGATATGGACTGAGTAACTGTAGTGTCACATGAATCAGGTAGTAGCCTAACATTTATTCGGATATAAAGCTAATGGAGTATTGCTTTAGGCCCAGCCCTGAACCTCGCAGGGGTGGTAATGCAGTTATTGTCACAGCTTTGGTGAAAACGTGTTGCTTCATGCCTACAGCTCATCAAAAGCCAGGCAGTGTCCTCGCCTCAATTACAGCAGCGTCACCCCCAGCTCCGTCGTCCCTCCATCCATCCTAGATGCTGGGTGTAATTTATCAGGCCTGGGTGGCCTCCATTAGCGCTCCTCCGCAGGGACAGGACAGCCTCTAAAGCACAGCACTCAGGGATCACACTGGGGGCCCCGCACTTTACCCAAACAGCTTCATCAACGCTGCATCCCCAGAGCCACACACACTCAAACCAAACACACACATACACAACCTCTGGAGGGCCCAATTAGCAGCCATCACCTGCAATTCAATAACAACACTCCCTTTCTTTCAGCCTCTCTGTCGCTCTCTCTCTTTTCACTTGACCGTGAATTTGCTTGCGTGATTTAAAAAGGACAACTCGTAATGTGCTTTTCCATCAGCAAACAGATCTAAATCTGCACTGACAGTTTATTAAGGGATCTGGAGAGACCTGCATATTTTGTTTGCAAGCCAAGGCGTGTCTTCCACCTCCTCACCCTTCTTCCTCCTTGTGTTCACTTTTACATGCTCCATATATCATCCTCTGGCTAAATGCACTGCAAATCAAGCCCACAGGACACAGGACAGAGACAGAGGAGACACACAAAGACTCAATCCACATTGCACATATCTGCTCGCCTTCTAATCAAATCTTCTGTTCACTCACCTCACATAATGCATTCTGGGAGAGGAAAAGTCTGGCTGATTCCTCAGTACCTCTATATGAAACTCATCTGTACACCTGAACATCACAGTAAATCAGGATTATTATTATTATTATTAGAGCTGCAATAATTAATCAATCAGCTGTCAACTATTTTGATAACTGATTCAAGATTGGTATTTTTTTAAGCTAAATATAAACATTTTTTGATTCTAGGTTCTTAAATGAAATATCTTGAAACAAGACAATTGACAATGTCATGGGTTTTGGGAAACACTGATCAACATATATCAATATTTATAGATCAAACATCTATGGATACATGTTTGATTTAAGAAGTAATCAACAGATTAGCTGCAGCCCTATAGTTAATGAAAACTGAGATCAGATATAAAGTTAGCAGTGAAAAAATTATTTTAACGACTTTAACTTTAATGATGATAAAATGAAAACAGTTTTCAAAAACACAAAAACTAAATAAAAACTAAAACAGACAGACACAAAAGCAAATCAGAATTGCAGTTAAAAAGTTAAATAAAATGGCTTTATTAACTAATTTAAAAATATATTTTTGATAAAAGGGCTTTGCATAATACAGGACCCTTAATAAACAATGGTTTTCTAACTCGTACTTGTCATCACACATTCTTTCATCCAGTCATTTTCAGCTTCTATAAATCAAGGCTTATACAATAATAGCTGAAAAACTACAACACTAAAAATAAATGAAAATAAACTAGCCCATTCCTCAAATTAAATACAAAACTGCAACTACTTATGCACTCATAAAACTAAACCTAAACTGTTTCATGACAAACAAATGTTTCATGAAGTTTAACAGTACTTTACAATACCATGTCTGTTAGCGTAATCTAGCTATATTAGCTAATAATAGCATTACTTGCAATGCTAATAAGGGCAGCTAGCACTCATTAATATGTTTATACATTACGTGAAGTTGACATTACTGTTAACACAACTGTGTGTGTTAAAATTGATCAATCAGCTGAATGAAGGACTTTGTGATGTTTAACATAACAGTGTTAGCAGTGGTGTTGGTGTTTACAGTAAGTTAGCACTAGCATTAGCTTGAGGAGTTTCACCACCCCTTACTCTCCCCCAGCTCAGATCAAAACCAAACTGAAAGACTAAATAAATATAAAAACTAATGACAATTTTAAATGAATAAAAAAATTCATATTCTGTCTGCCTGTTTAAAAAAAAAACTGTGAAAAAATGTGAAAAATCAGTTTCCAAGAGCCCAAAGATTTGTATTTGGTAATAAATGAAGAAATAAACTCAAAATGCTGAAACTATTCAAATGCAAAGCTCAAACCAGAATCAGGGACAATAAAAGACTCAAATGGACAGTCAGTTACAGTGTAGCAGAGGAGAAATAAATCACTGTGCTGTGACTCCTAATCTAATCCTGTATTCTCCCACCTGCCCTGCTGCTGCTGGACCTGCTCTGGTCTCTAGGGGGTCTTTAGTAAGTCCAAGCCCCTCCTAACCCACCTGTCCACCGCTCATGATTTACATCTCCTGAGACCGCTGGGGCTGCTGGGAGGTCGCCTTCACTACTCCTTTAACAAGTTACACTTTTAGTGAGTGTGGTTGTTTTATAGAGCTACATTTTGAATAAAATGCTCAAATCAGAATTAAAGCCCTCTGGTTTCCCTCAAGATTCATTTTAATATATGATGTTCTTTGAGTCTGAACTAGTTCCTATGAAAAAGCATTTAAATGTGGTAAAACCATAAAGAGGGATATGCTGTGGTACCAGCCTAAAGAAATACTTTCCATTACTATATACTGAGGAATTTATGGAAGTCAGTGCAGAGGACTTTTTGAGATTTAAAGCCTTTTCAAAGCAACCAACCCAAAAGAGAGCAGCATAAAAATCTCACTGACTCAGTAGCAGTTTTTTGAAGAAACAGTCATTATTATTATAATGTGTGTGTGTATTATAAGTGTCATTTAAACTTATTGTTTCACCTGTTTTTGATGCAACATATCTTTTTTACCCATTTGCATACTCTATTTTGAGATATTAAATGGCTTTTTACTTAGGTTTCAGAATTGTAATGAGACAAAGTGGTCATCATGTAATAGTGAAGCCAACCATTCATAACAACTGTTTGGGGGTGACTTTTTATTTCCCCCATTTTAATTACATTATGGCTTAAAATTATTCATATTTAAGGTGTGGCTATTAGTTTATTGAACTAAACATATTTTTTCCTGACAGATAGCTCAAGTAGTGGTGTAGTGGTTAAGAAGTTACACTAACAAGGCCGTTAAAACAAGGTGTCAAAAACAATACCTGGTCTGTTATCATGAACCTAGCTATATTTGCTTATATTAGCATTAATTACATTGTTAATTTGAGGAGCTAGCACTAAATCCTCCATACTCCATTAACTATTGTTATCAAACACAACTGTATGTGTTAATCAGTGCCAAACTCAAGGCTTCAAAACAGTAATCCACAAACCAATGTGTCACATCATGGTGGCTATGTCCACGGTTGAGCTTCAATTTTCTACTGTGTATTTTTTGGAATATTTTTCTCATTTAGAATTGTTTTCTTTTTGGTTTACCTTTGAGATGTGCCCCAATTTAACTGGAAGCAAATCAAAGTGTGCAGCCTATCACAGGCAAACGGCCCTCTACTTCAATGACCAACATGCACAGGATTACAGATTGAGTTAGTCCCTAAAGTACAGCAAACCGTGGTTGTGGCTCAGCAGCGCTCGGCTTTTTGGGCTGCGTTTTCAGTGCTTTTCCGCTGAGCTCGAGGAGCCGCTGGCCTCTGCTCTGCTGCTCAGGCGCCGGCAGAGAAAGAGAATAGAGGATGGCAGGATATGTAAATTTGACCAGCACCAAAAGAGAGGGAGAGGAGTTTCCCACCAGCTGAGTATGAAAGAGTGCTCCCCCTCTCCCACACTCGCACACAAGCAAGACGCTGAATGGGACTCTTTCTTTTGACGCACACTGCACGCACACATTTCAGCCGGTGAAACATACAAATATATTAAGACTAAACTAATATGTTAAGTACATGCAAATGAACACTCATATGTGGAAGTTCTACCACACACACATGCACAGTGTGAGGTGGGATGCTGGTCAGCAGCAGCAGGAAAAAAGGGTCCCTTCACCACAGGTTGTCTTTCAGAGCTAAGCCTCAGTTAGCAGCACAGTGCAGATTAAAGTTTTTAAGTTTTAAAGCTGCAGAGAGCCTCTTGAATACATGAATATTCAGGTGGCTGTGTGGGAATGATGAAAGGCAAGCAGCAAAGCAGGTTACTCGTGGAAATGGGTTAGGCCACCTTAGAGGAAGGTGCTAAGACAAGTTTGGCATTTTCCTCTGTGATGTTATGCGCCAGTCGGTGCTGGAGGGAAATTTCAGTACTGGTTCCACATTTGGGTTTTGTTTTGAGCGTAGGTGGCAGGAAGCAAACTCTGTCTCCGTAACATCAATTTTAAACACCACAGTACGTTTACAGGAAGATTTAGCTCGACTATAATCTTATTTCAATTTAACATGGCAGACTATACACACAAAAAAGATCCTTTCTACCAATTCTCTCAGGTTGTTGTTCATGGCATAGTGTGGCATGTCATGGAGGGCTGAAGACTAAATCAAAATATTATCAAAACTGCAATATGACCGAGTGAAATATCCAAATCAGAGAAGCTGCAAGTTTTTGATAAAGGTAGAAAGTGTCACAAAACATTTGGGTGCTACAGAAATGTCTCTGACTACAAATCGTATTCTCCAGATGTAAAGGAACATACTTGTTTGGTACAAACACTTGAATTTAATGCTTTTTAAGACCTTTTCAAGATGTTTTTTAATTAAATTTAGCTTTTAGACAAATCATCTTTTTTCTTATACAAGCATTACAGGCATGTGGCCCCAGGAGTGTATTTATCACAGTGAGTTAGGGTATATTTTGCAAACAGGTAAATACAATTATCAAGTAAATAGACAGTATTAGGTTCAGTAGTTTGAAGCTTTGTAACATCAGAAATGTGGACTTTCACGCAGAAGTGCTTGACTCACTTTGACTCAAAGATGGATAAATGAAATTAGATCAAATGATTGTGACAATTAAGACCTCACAACTTCAAATTTAAGACAGTTTCAAGATTTCTAAGGCGTCATCATTTTAGATTAAGGCATTTTAAGACACAAACCCTGTGGTATCTCAGCTGCAATATCTGTTTCATACTAAAGCTGATTTTATTTAGGAGAGTAAACATATTGACTTATTTACTTTGCACATAGAAAATGTGCCGAACAGTAAACTCCACTGAGCACCTTTATGCTGCTCACGGCAACAATGCTTCTGCTCACATGTGGCTTCTGTGTTTTGTGGTTTAACACAGCTCAATGGCTGCTACTTTGACCTATGACCTTTGAGCAGAGGACTCTGTCTGTGAAGGGGGAAGGCAGGGGTGTAATCTACTATAATCTGCGTTATCAACACTACAGTATATTGTTCTGACTTTCAAAAGTCACGCTGCTGTGTATGTTTCACATTTAAAGGCCCATGTGTGCAGTGCGGCATCACTGACACATTTACAAGCTTTCAGTTTCATATTAAATCAGAGGGCAGTGCACCGTTTCCCTTCCGCCTCAACTAAAAATAAGTCTCTGTTAAGTGCTCATGAGTTGCACGGGCACGTTACACCTGCATGACAAGAGGCAGGGCTGTGGAGGCGAAATGTTTTCAGTCATTTGACAGTCATGTGCTATTGCTTTGAGGCTATGTTCTGCATACAAAAGTGAGTTAATGACATGGTTCTGCTAAACATCTGTTGTAAAGTCTCACCTATAAAACCTTTAGAAACTGCACACCCAAAAAGGCAGATGTTTTTATTAATACATCATTACTTTATGGTGAAGAAAATGCTTCAGGATTTTGTTTTTTATTTTGTTTAACTTCATTTATATGCAAAAACATTGTGCGAGTCACATGCTGTTTAACCCTGATGCATTTGCTGGTTTGTATTGAGTCATCTGCCTTTACTTTTCACGCCTGATCTGTCAAGGTGCCTTTATCACCAGTGTCATCTAATAGAAACGCAACAGTATCAGCAGGAGCTGCTGCTTTTCTCTCACAGGCATCATGTTAATGCATGTAAATCCAAACAAGCAGGCCTTTGTTGTTATGCGAAGCCTCGAGGAAAGTAGCTGTTTCCCACCTTGATGCTAACACATGCAGTACATGGGGACAAACACACACACACACTTGCTCACACATACAAACACACACATTACTCAATTAGTCACAGCAGCAGCATCAGTAGCCCACACGCACCTCCCCATCTGGACCATAAAAGGCAGTGGGAGGGGCCAACTCGGTAAAGACATCCTGTAGTGCTTTGTCATTCCACAGGCCCATTTGTGCAAAGGGAAAGAGCACATACACACACACAGCCAGCCCTAGGCTCTAAACACAAGGAGAAAGTAACATGAATGACCAGAGGTCATGGATCAATTAACAGCTACTGTTGACCACAAACCACATCTAATATCAGCCACAGTAA
Source organism: Coranthus polyacanthus (assembly GCA_037367275.1). NCBI lineage: Eukaryota > Metazoa > Chordata > Actinopteri > Kurtiformes > Apogonidae > Coranthus > Coranthus polyacanthus. The sequence goes on from JAPQRN010000010.1 coordinate 18,119,595, forward strand.
TTTTCCTCAGACGCTGCAAGAGGTCAGACAAAACCTTCTATCCCACTATACAACATTTTATATCTTGATACAGTATTTGTTATGTAAATTCAATTAACAAATGGAACTAGGGCTGGTCGATCTGGCAAAAAGATCATATGGCGATCTTTTGAGATAGAATCACAATCCGAGATCTGAATCACAATTTTCTCACCTCTTATAAAAAGCAGGCAAGTTACAACCAAACTATAAGTTTTCCTCTAGTTTTCTCTGGTTTCTGGAGGGCTAGTCTGTGTGTGATGGCTTTTTGTTATTATCTGACTAGAAACTCTGCATTTTTGTATCATTTGGGACCAACATTATTACAATATTGACAATATCTGGATGATGTAAACACTAGTCATTTTCCTGTACATACATCTGCAGTGTTTCATTAATTACCTAGACTGTGGCGGACTAATTTGTCATGTCAGAGTTTTATTATGAATCAAAAAACGTTTTTACACTAACATACATACATATAAGGTTATAAATGAGAGCAGTAACATTGGCAAAATAAAATACAGTGTCCAAATGTCTGTAATTAGGTCACTTCAGCACTAATGAGCCCAATATTTTCACATTTGACTGGTTTTAGCATGCAGTCCAAATTACATTACCTTTCAAGGCAATTTCAGAGATCGTAAGAACACAAAATCACACAAGATCACATCATTTCATGAGACTGCTAACTTGCTAGCTCACACGGTATAGTCAAATATCACTGAAGCCTAGACATTGCTCTCTGAAATACATAATAGATCTTTTTTTTTTGTTATTATTTAAATAATATTTTAAGTATTAAGCAATTTAAGGAGAAAATAGAAACAAATCCATTTATATAATACCTATGGTTGTAGCATATGTGGAAAAATGAAATCACAAGTTAGATTTTGTGCAATGATTAAATGCATTCAAACATCTATTTGTTGATATCGGACTGATCTAATCAGTTTACTGGGACAAATTTAGCCTATAGCAAGGCCTCTACAAATAAATGTTTGGTTTTACCTCAGAGGTAATTCACATGACTCCTCTGCTAACTGGAGCACCTTAGGGTGACCTCAAGAAAATGGTTCATTCATATGTATCAACAAAAGAGGCCTACAAGGCTTGCTTTTTCTCCTTGGAGAATGTGATCGCAGTAGGCCTGCTGAGTTTAGAATATAATCTTAAATGCTGAAATGATTTGAAGCAAAAAGCTCAGTTCAAAGGGCTACGGTTCTTATGAGATGATGCAAAGTTTGCCTCTACTATATGCAAGGCATCAACAGTGCATTACAGCTGCAGAGGATTGCCGAATAAGAACCAAGACACAGAGAAATTTCATTTACACATCAAACAAAAGCAGTCTGATAGCTAAAAAGATGGGCTGTTTCTTAAAACTGCCATTCAAAGCACTTTCCTAACTAGAACTGATTGTTTTTCTGGCCTGTAACTGATGTAACACAGCTGTCATTAAAAAGTGAAAGCTGCTATAAGCATTCTAATCTGTCAGTGGACCACCGCTAATTTAACCAAATGAGCATCTTCAATTTAATTAAGTAATCACAGTATTTTTAGGACAACATCCACTCTAGAAACACAACCAGGAACAAAACACGGAATCTAATCTAAAACACCGCCCACTTTCCTCACCCAAAGTACAGTTTTTCCACAAGTGTCCAAGCAGCAGGAAGAGAAGGTGAAGGCCGGGCCTTGAAGTCCGAGCCTGCGAGTATGAGCCGCTGTGTTTATCCTGTCAAGGTATGTTAACACCAGGCCGCATTCCTGTAGTCCCTAAATTGCAGTGTTAGATTACAGCCCAGCTGAGTGTGGCGCACTTGTACACACACACAAACATGGTGTACTTTAAAGTGAGAGGAAAGGCGTCGGATGATGAAGCTGTGACTAAAGCAGCAGCAGCAGCAGCAGCAGGCAGCGTGGAGCACCGACACCTGCCATTTACAGTACAACTGCACAGAAAGCTGAAAAATGAAAATGTCTCTTTCACTCTCATTTCTATATGAATATGTCTCTATTGCAGGACTTTACAAACACAGGAATGACTGTTTTATATACTGTTCATGCTGCTACTTGCGGCTTGTGTTACTACTGAATGCTAAATAGAAGCTTCTCTGATCTATCATTTACCATAAGTTGTAATGAACTTTTTTAAGGTAAACTATGTAACATCAATTTGAATTTACATGAAGTTTGCATTGGAGCCTGTGTTGTGCTGCAAGCCAGACATTTCTTGACATTAGCTAACTTAATTTCTAAGCTTACAGTAGCTAGTGCTGTACACTGCTGCCACTGTAGAGGAGCAGAAGAGAGATATTAGCCATGTTTATAAAAATGTCAAGCAAATCTGAAGTGAACTTTTGCAAAGTTGCAATTCAGAAAGAAAGAAAATTCCAATTAAGTGTGTTTCCATACACTGATCTAGAGCAAATAAAGTAGACTGGTGATACAGGCTACGTGCTTAGAATAAACAGAGTAGAAGTGGAGCATTATAGAGTTGCTTGGTTGAAACCAAGGAATAATTAGATCTCATGGTCAGTCCACATGTAGCTGTTGCTATTACCAGCAATGTTTTCAGAATTTACAGGAATATCCAGGAAGACGCCAGGAATCAATTATGTGATCAGTAATGTGATTTCAATATTTGCAAAGTCAGGTCCACTATGCACCAATGTATTGACCAAACATCGGTATTTGTTGACATATAAAACAACATGAACACAAAGTAAACAAACAATTAAAAAACGTTGGTATCTGCACTGGCTATCGGGCAAATTATTTTAACCATCTGTGTTGGTGTCAGCCTAGAATTTCTGGACCAGTGCATCCCTACTGATAACTTATTAAAAAAAAATTATTCCATTATCCATTAAGAAGATACATTTTCCTCAAGCAAGTGTAAAAATCTTTTTGCAAAACTGAGGGAGTTTTGTCAAATTTTGCAATTTCCATAAACTATTGCTGGATTTATATAGCATCTTTCATACAAACTGCAACACAAAATGTTTCACAGAGCAAGATTAGAACAATTCAGACAAGAAATAGCATTTTGTAGATCCCAAAGAATAATCAAAATTACAACAGATAAAGTTAAAAAATGCACCGTAAGATGCCACTCATCACTGGCATGTTGCTACGCTGTAAGATGATGTAAAGAAGTGGAACAAAGCCAACTGTCTGTTATCTATCATTAATACTAAACTTGGAGCAGTTATAATTCAGTTTTACTGCATTTACATTTGAGTTGAGTTAAAGTTTTGGGCTACGTAAAACACAACTATTTTAACTTGGTGGGCACAATATTACACCATGGGGACACACAAAACTGAAGTCAGTCCTCTGCAGTTATTTTATATATATATATATATATATATATGTATATATTATTACACTCATTAAAAATTAGATCAGAATTCGTAAACTGACTCAAAAACACAGGAATTTATGTGAGTGAAGAGGCTGTTAACAACACCTGACTGCAAACACAGCTCATGCATTTCAAAATGAACCAAGGACAAACGACAGACTGAGCTGCTGCTCACATCCAGCTTTTCTTTCAGATGTTCTCTTACTAGAGTAAGGGCAAGGACAAACAAGGTAATTACAACAAACATGTTCAGCTTAGGTTACAAGGACTGTAATTATTGTAAGTTAAATTCAATCAAATCAGCATGTTATAGCTGATAAATAGCACCATTTTTTCCATCTTGACATATACCTGTAAGCATCAAACTACACAATATGTCTAAAAGATAAAAGATAGATCTTTTACACTATGGATTGGGCCTATGAAAGCCAACAATAGGTGTGATTGTACTCTCAATAGCTGTCCTTCTTTTCTATCCTATGATATTGATCCTGGATCTTAGACTACTGATTCCCACCAGGGGTACATGAGACTTCTGCAGCTGCCTTGGAGTACTTGTAAAGGATGTCTGATAAAAATAAGAATATGATAAATTGCAATTGTTAAGAAGGAAAAACAACTAGATAGGAATACAAACTGGTATCTTTCTTATCTTTAGTAAATGTATAGTAACTAGTGAGCAAGTTACTGAACAGAATTTAGCAGGAAAGTAAATGGTTATTTGAGCTTATCTCAATCTGGAGGTAGAAGAGACAAAAAACGTTAGGAACTCCTGTCATAGATCATTTGTAATTTATGTACAACTGAAAAAAGCCTGGTATCTACTGGTATCGACAGAAGTTGATGGCTTTTTCTTTCTCCAAACTATCGTTATTATAATAAATCTGCTATCAGACATCTATGATATACAGTACATGACTGAATTACATAATGACTAAGTCATTTTTAATACAACCGTCTTTCAAGTCATAAAGGGGGATGGGTCCCTATGACTTGAGGTGTTAAAAGATCAGCTAAAAGCATCAAATATGTATAAAGAGAGGTGCATCAATCAATCAGGAAATGCGAGGATGAGTATAAACATGTTTACAGTATGTTTACTAGCTTTACATTTTATTGGGTGCTACTTCTTTCTACAGACATGGTTTAGGTCAGAAATGTCTGACATGGACCAAAAACTATAATTTGCAAATTATGCTGCAGACCAGTCCAACAACAGACTCAAACAACACAGACCTCTTTTACCACTCACACAAGAATCGTGTCAATAGTTGAAAAGCTTTTTCTATTTACTCTTTTGTATTACAAACCTGAACTAGTATGATTGAATGCAAAAAACTTTTAAAAAGAAAAAAAAGCAGCAACATGAATTTAGCATGTTTTACACTATACTTTTCTCCACTGAGCATCACTGAATCTAAAACATTACCATACACGCATGGACTTTTGCACAGGCTGACATTGCAATTGACATTCAATTAATTGTACAGCTTTACATTAATATTTTATATTTTGTTACAGGTGTTTAATTGAAAACTTGCATAAAGGATTTAAATAAAAGGAGAAAAATAATCAATGTTGAGTGTTGAGTATTTTATGTCATATGGCACAGTTCAAAGATAATTTATGCACAACAGAGAAAAAAACCTCTATCTCTACTATATATATATATAGAACATATATAGAACATAGAGACTGAATTGCATAGTGACTAAATACGATTCACTCCTCCTGCAAGTCAGAAAGGGGAATGGGTCCATGTGACACGTGAGGTGGTAAAAGAGGTGCTAAAAACATAAAAGATGTGTAAAGAAAGGTGCATCTATTGTCACCTCATTAGCAAAGGCAAGGATACGGTTTATGTGAAGAAAACATGTCTAATATGTTTATTAACTTCATAAAAAATATATATATAGTTAACACTGGTTTAATGACTTATCAAGTGTTGTAAATGAACTAAGTGTAGTTACAGCTTTAGTGACAGTCCAGTAGAGAGCATCAGCAGCTGTGTGCCTTGTCACAGTCCTGACAGACTGGAGGTCATGGTACATTAGCATGGGGCTAATGTTTGGCTCCTTTCAAATTCAAAGGAGTGAAAGGACGGGCTGGGGACGAGCAGTGTGTGGACGCAAACTCATAAAATACATCTTTGCTTTGTTTAGGGGAGAGAAAATGAAAGGAAACCAGAGGCAGATGAGTTCCACTTGCAGCAGATGAAAGCAGTGCGCGCTGAATCACAACACCTTTTGCCATCTTGATTGTGCGCCCCTCTGCACGGATCAGGACGCTCTGCTTTCACGTGATAAGCCCATTTAACGTTACATGTTTTTAAATGAAACCAGACGAGGCAGCAAGGATGCTCCTGTGGGGCATTTTGAGACTTACACTGCGGCGTTATCAAGGGGAAATGTGTAAAAAATACACCTTTATAGGTGTTGCATCACCTTGCGTACCTGGCTGTCTACGGTCCAGAAAAAAAGCAGCAACCCCGCCTTCACTGCAGTAATGGTACTGACCGCCATTCCCTTCCGCACAGCGCTGAGGAAATTGTATAACGAATTAACCGCAACACAATAGATGGAAAGGAGAGGTTTGACGGTGAGACCTAAGCACTACTCTTCATGCACAAGGTGGGGGATGAAAGGAGGAACCACCTTATGCACGGCTTGTTTTCCGACCAGAGAAACACAAGAGCTGCAGGCTGCACTCGACTAAACAAGACAAGCAATCAACCCAAAAAAAATACATAAAAGGAAAAGATAAAGCATGCACTAGTGTCAGGAATAGCGTGTAGATGAGATAAATCCCGCGAGAATGAAAGGGGGAAAGGCGAGCATCCATGCGAAGCAAAACTACATCATCATCTCTACCTGCACAAGTTGACATTTGGAGCGGTTTTCCTGGCTCCTCACGAGACGCAGAACCTTCACGGAAAGGCGAGCGGATCCGGTTCCGTTAATAGTCGAGAGCCGCAGGTGTTATTTTCTGCTTTGTTTCTAGGCCATTGGTCAGCCCCGTTATCCGCGTTCAGGTAAACATGATGATGATGATGATGATGGTGGTGGTGGTGATGATGATGATGGCTCCTGTACGGACGCACCGAGTCACCGTCGTGTCGTCAGCAAAGAGAAAAAAAAGGTGCTTTCCAGCCCCTCGAGCTCACACACATCATACCTCATAACGGGGACTAAAATATATATATATATATTTATAGGTTCACTTGTTTTATTGGCTGATACGATCTAAGAGGGGGAGAGTACAGGTAAGAAATTGTCCAATGAGAAACACTGGTTCACTATATTTAAATTCTATTTTTATACGGTTTACTTCATGACAGGTGGACTCCTACTCGGAGCAAAGCCCCCAGCCATAGGACTAGTTCAGTCACAGCTTAAAATGATATTAAACAGATATCACAGAGACATAGATAGTTCTTATACACGATATTACGACTTTATTACACAACTGTTATGCGATAAATGTCAACGCTGTCATTCAAAACCTGCCTTAAAATGAAAAATGTCCTTTCGTGTAGCGCTAAAACTGCGCAAAAACATTGGTTCTCAGCACTGAAACCCGGATTTACAGGTGCAAACGGTGGAAATGAACAATAAACCACGCCGAGTAAACACAAAAGCTGAATTAATAAGGCGCACAAAGAGGAAAAAAACACATACATGAAGGTAAATGTGTTAAATGTAGGCTGCTTCTTGAGAAATACAGCTAGTTTCCACTCTTACCTTAACCAAGAAACATGTGGTACTGCAGTTGTAGCAGGGAGGGGTGAAGCGGAGATAAAATAAACATCCCATCTCTTTGCCATCACCGGAGCAGCAGAGAAACAGAAAAAACAGCCCACGCATTCACCTCAACTGGACGGTTTGCTGTCAAAACAACCAGCTAAAGTTGAATTATGTTCAACCGGAGCGAAAACCTGGACCGTCCCGGAGCCGAGAGAGCAGCAAGTTAGCTTGAAACTAACCCCGCAACCTCGCCCAAAAAAATCACATACTAAACTACAAACTGCGCTACACGGGCCACGTTGTTCCGTGAAAGCCCCTCAACCTGCCGCCAAGTGTTGCCGCGGGTGGAAAAGTGGCTGAAAAGTCTAGAAACAAAGAGAGGAAAAGTGTAAGAAAGTTAAAAATGCAGACAAGTAGGCTATGAAGCGCTGCCTGCATGGGTTATTGTAACACACGGATAACGGTTCACTCAGTCAGGCGGCCCATGCACCGCTAGGCGGAGAGAGAGAAGCCAGCCAGGTATAACGGTACACCACCACACTGGGATATGAACACACTAATACTCCCCAAAACTCCCCGAAACGTGGCCCAACTCACTCTCAAAAAGTATCCAGAAGGAGTTTACCGAGTGAAACGCTCAGCTGCAGCCCGCTCGGCGGCGGCTACGGAGGAGTTTGTACTTACCGCTGCTCCTCTTCGGGTTCGCCTGTTTTCTGCGCTTACACCTGGGGCCATCCGCCATGATCCTCTCGCTGAGTCTGAAACGCAGCCGCTCGCGAGTCACCTCCTCCCTCCCTCCTCCTCCTCCCGTCTCTCCTCCTCCTCCCTCCTCCTCCTCACCCCTCTTCACCGCCCCCCCTCCTCCTCTGTCCGCTTTACGACATCACCTTCCCCCTGCAGAAACACCTGGTTTGCGACACGCTGGCCGCTTTTACGGCAACACCTTCTCGAACACCTCAGCACATGGCCCCTCCTACTGGCCGCACATGGGTGTGTTTCCTCAGAAAGAGCCGTGTCCAAACGGTGGTCCTGCAACTCTCTCGCGGTCGGACCAGGACCCCCGCTTTTTCTGCTCCTCCTGAGCACTACAGGAAAATAGAAAAGTTGTAAATGCTGCTCCACAGGTAGAAATCTGGAGATAAATACAGCTATAGTGATACAAGCTTGTAATATTACAGTGAGAAGAAAGTAATATCGGCATATGGAAGTTATAGTGTAATATTGTTTTTACAGATCAACATATTATTGATTGATTGATTTTGATTGAAAATGTAACATGTAACACCTTCAAAGGAAACGCATCAGCTATTTTAAATAGATATGCCTATATTCTGACAGAACATAGTTTTTGTCCTTGGCAGTAAGTAACACTTTAAAGTACACTATAAAACACTTTCCTAATTCAAGGTTACAAAAGTGCTTTACACATCAAGGGATACAATAGATTAAAACTAAACACTCTGGATCATTAGATTTATGAAAGCAAAAAAGAAAATACATAAATAAGAGTAAAAAATCTCAATAAAGTTAAAATCACGACACATTAAAATGACCATAAAACCAAGAATAACAATAAATAAATAATAATAAAACCAAAATCATGCAATCTTTCATCCAGGAAAAATTGGTCTAAAGTTGAGTCTCTATAAACAACATAAAAAAACATGCCCAATCACAAACACAGAGATAAAAATCATTGTCATCAAAAAGTTCAGGCTCTTCAAACAAGTATGAATATTTTTAGGGAATAAAATCACAGTATTCATATGTATTCAAGTAAATGTGAGATAGTTTATATCAAGTAAAACATTTGAAATGTTACTTAAAAAAGTGAAAGTCAAGTAAATAATATAAGTATACTTAAAACTTGCCTACTTGCCTAATACCCATTCTCAGCCAAAACACTTTTCAAATTTTTTTTAATTTAATTTTATTCCTGCATATATTGATGTCGAACAAACATTTTATCATTAGAACTGGTTTGAATGTTCTACCTTCAGTTTTTGAAATTGTCCGCTGCTTGGTGTCATGTTCTGACCACGAAGAACAGTTTAAAACCACAAAGAACCATCTTTTAAGTGGTTTTCATCAGCTGAATGAGAACTCAGATTGAACTAGTTTTTTTTTTACACAACGTTAAATTAACATAAGGAAAATGAACAAAATAAGCACTAAATCAGAGAGTACAGGTGTTCTTTTCTTCTTTTCTTTTAGGTTGTGTTCATTTTGGGTCTGTGGCGTGATAACTTGTCCACGGTGACCTCACTCGTCTCCTGCTCCTCTTTTAGAAGTGTCCAGTGTGACTGTGATGAGGTGATGTGTAAAGGGAACAGTCAGAGTGTTCCCTTTAAGTGTCTTTAACATCCCAGACCTCATCCCTTACTGATGTCGCTTTTCACACAGGAACTCAAGTCCACATTTAGAGAAAAAAGTCATAATATCATGAGAAAAAATAACATTTTTCGAGAATAAAGGTAGCACCAACAGAATAAAGGTGTAATATTACAAAAAATAAAGTCCATAGTTACAACAGTAAAACCCTAATGTCACAAGAATAAAGTCATATTGGGAAAAAAAGTCACATTATCATGAGAATAGAGTCATAATATTTCAAGAAAAAGACAAAATAACATCATAATATTACAAGAATAAACTTTGAGAAAACAGTCAAAATTTTACCAGAATAAAGATGTAATATATAGAGAAAAATATCTTAATATCGCAAGAACAAAGTCAGTATACTGTGAGATAAAAGTCCGAATTTTACAAGAATGAAGTCACAATATTTCTAGAAAAATGTCATAATAATGCAAGAATAAATGCAATAAATAAGGTATGGAATTCCTTAATAAAAATTAAGAAATTATAAAATCTTGTAGCATCAAATAACATAACAAAACAATAAGCCTGTTAGCTCAGCAACCAATGCCTTTTTATCTTTTGGTTTGGCTTGTGATTCTGACAACTCTCATAATATTAAGCCTTTTTCTCATAAAAATAAAATATTCTTGTAATATTCCAACTTTATTTTGACGGTGTGATGATTATTTTCTTATCCTCACTGTGGCCCTAGTACTTCTCCATAGCATATAATAGACTTTTTTTTCACATTTAAACAACATGGCACAGACGTCCTACATCAGGAGTTCAGCATCTTATTGCCCTATGTATATTAGGGCAACATTATACATTCATTTAATGCGTTATGTTTTTTACTGTAAACTTTCTAATCTGTGAAGATGTTAATGATTTATTACCTTTAAAGGAAATAAACGGTCTGTTAAAAAGTGTTTTTAAACAGTCATATGTCACACGGTGCTCAGAGTGTGGTTTTTGTCCTCTGCAGTGACATAAGTTCAATGACAGCAGGTTTGCTTTACATTCCCGTCGAGCTATTCTTGTACCTGCCGATGATCAGGTTTCCAGTTGAGACAGTCCTGTACACACCAGGTGCTCGTCTGGTTGCTTTGAGTCTCTCACAGTCGCAGCAGACTTCTGAGATATGTGGATACTCCACACTGCGGCGAGGACGACTAAATTAGACAGAGGAGGCTTAGTAAAAGAGCCTTTGACATTACATGCATCACTGAGGAGCGCCATTGTCACTACATTCAACCTCCTGACTCAACATTACCTGTATGCATGAGGTTTGTCTGATTCATGTTAGCGGTTAAAATACCTAGTCTTCAATTTCAGCGTTTCACTTACATATACATGCGGTTTGAGGCAAGTGTAGGTCACACATGCTTATATAAGGATCTTTAAAAACAACAGTCAGCTCATAACAAGACGTTAAACCAATAAGGCAAAAGTTCACAGTGGTTTGTACATAATTTCAAAGATAATCTCCTGTAATTTAGCATAAAAGCAAACAGGTTAACAGATTTTTTTTTCTCATAGCAGCCCAGATCACATGGAATCTGATCAGTGGAGAGACAATGAAGTGTCAGACGTCGTAAGTATTTCAGATGACACTGAAGTACAAGCAAAACATGAGACACATATCATAATCAGTCTGTGTTCATGTAAAAGCAGCAATCATTGCTCCACATACAACCATGATTTAAAATGTGCTTCTTTCTCCTCTTTGTTATTATTATCTCCTCGTGAATTCTTTGGCATCGACTCCACAACAACTTACAAACTCACCAGTTCACAATGCAAGTTGATACTGGTCATATTTTAAAAAAAATAAAATAAAAAATAAAAAGTGAACAGCCAAACAAAAAATCTGAGCAAATCAGCAATAAATCCAATCAGTTTGAACGTGTCAGATAAAAAAAACGGAACTGTTTCCTCAGCACCGACACACACACACACACATACATGATTTTGGCTGATCTGCTCGTCAGTTTGCACTAACCCCTACAGCCCTCCCTCCGTACACCACCTCAGTAATGGTTTAATTGAATCTCCCACTGGCAGGATATGAAGGCCTATAGAGTCCTCTGCTATCAGGGGAAACCTGCTCCTCTACATCTCAACGTCTCTATAGGCAATCGCTGCCCTGCTGCCTCTGAAGTCAAACAGGAAATGGATGCCATTATTCAATGCTAATTCAGTATTGAAATGAATACTGGCCTCACAGAGCGTTTTTTTCCTCCTCTCTCTCTCTGGTAAATTCATTTGTATTTCTTATGGAAAATCCTCCTCAGTGAGTAGTCAGCCAATAGAGAGTGTGTATTGTCCTTTGAAGAGCCGTGCCCTCGGGATATGCCTCTTTATTCCTTTCTCAGCACTTTGCTTTGTCATGCATCAGGTAGGGGTCTTAACTTAAAGAGGGATATATAGGGAAGTGAACCCCTGATTAGTACAGAGTTGGTTAAACCTTTACTGAACACTCACAAAAACATGTATAGTTTGTAGAATGGGACTGTTTTAAACTTGAGACTAAAGGTTATATACTACATGGATGAGAAAAGCTGTATCACAGCTTCTAGCTATGAACTAATAATATGCAATATCTGCATTAGTACTGTACTTAGTGTTTCCTCCGTTGGTAAATAATAAATCAAAGGATCTAGCATCTTCTTGTTGCAGGAAATACTACAATACTTCAAACTGCAAAGATTTGTATTTAGACAATAAGCTTGCATCTTTTGGTCAGCTAAGTTTAAGGTTGATAGACATAGTAAAGAGAGACAGGAAATGTGGAGAAAGACCTAAACAACAGAACAGGTCGATTTCCAATCACAAAATAGCACATATGCACAAACTGTGTGGACACAAAACAATGATAGTTGAAAAAAATACTATATAATTGTTGCCTTTGGGCTGTGACAATAGGTGTATTTCCAGAAACATATTTTATGCGCATTTTTCAAGTTTCATCTTGCAAAATGTTTATGTAAATGCAAGGTTTTTGCATTTTTACAAAAAAGTCTTTACGCTCACTTGAGATGGTTTTTGCTTCTGTCAAAAAAGGGTTAATGCACATAATAGGATATGGACAGGATATTTTTTCAGCTGACTGCTCCCCAGTATCTTCCTGAATAAACAGCAACAGAATGCTTTACTTCTTCTACTGTGTTTACTACAGTCATGTGTAATGTAGCCTATGCCACCACCTTCTGATGACACGACACAGCCTCATTTATTCTCCCCAAACCAGTTTATGGACACACATAATTTTCTTTTTTGCAACTTTTTAAAAGTTAATTTCAAATTCACTTGGCATTTTACACAGCTAATGTCCTGGCTAAGGTTTGGATGGGATTAAGCACTAAACTAACTCCTTAGGGTTAGGAAAACATCATGCCTTCTGGAATCTCTGAATATGCAAATATTTTTTCATTTCAAACTGAACTGTGCTCTCCTTAAAGTCCATGTTCAGTGCATGAGCAGGGATGGCCTCAGGGTTCCACAAAAAGTTGTATGTGTTATGCTGATTGGTTTCAAAGTACTTGTAACGTCACAAATCCTGCTTGAAAGTACATGCCTTAAAAGTTCAGTGTGTGATATTTAGGGACATCTAGTGGTCAAGTTGCAGATTTCAACCAACTAAATACCCCCTCACCCTCCCCTACAGCGGCCACTAAAAATGCCAAAGTACCTCGTAAGAGACAGCGTTTGTTTTGTCCATTCTAGGCTTTTTAATTGAGGGCATATTCACTCTTGTCTGAATTCAAACATAGGTGACAGTAATGCACCTTAACACTGGATGCCACCCTCTATAAAACAGAAAAAAGACATGAAAAACAACATGGTGGACTCCATGGAGGGGACCTGTTCCCTCTGTTGATATAAACAGCTCATTCTAAGGTAAGGAAAACAAGATTCATATTTTCAGGTGATTATACCCTCAAGAAAACATTATTCATGCATTATCCATCCATTTCAGTTATTAGATCCTCCTAAACTCCCCTAAATCTTATACAGTGGACCTTTAAACTCAGACTTCACATGAAAAGATCATCAGACTCTGCACAGACATCATTCTGTGTGAACTCAAAGATTAAAGCCCACTAAAGTTTTTGAGTAAGGGGGGACTTTAAGGTTTCAAACTACATGAAAGAGAAAAGCTGTGTCACAGTTTCCTGTAATATATACTAATTATATGCAGTATCTGCTATATGGCCTTAGTACTCTGTTTCTTCAGTTGATAAATAATAAATCAAAGGATTTTCAATGTTCTTGTTGCAGGAAATGCTAAAACACTGCAATATGAATAAGGATGGATATAGATGGCAAAAGTTTAGGGGCACTCCTCAAGTGCTAATAAACAAAATCAGTTTTAAAATTGCAACAAACCTTAGTGGCTTTGGTGTTTTCTTGCTTGGTTCAAAGCACCCAGCCATGGGTGTGTCTGTCATCCAAATCTAAAGCTGGCATATCCAGCAGAATCCTAGAAAATTAGAAGTTAGCTGCAAATTCAAAACAATATTACTTGATCTTACACTATCATCATATAACATATGATAATGAGGATGATAGATTAGATTTTTTTGAGTGTCAGTGCATTTAACAAATGCCTCAGGTCACTCTGTCACTCACTTTACAGAGCGCCAAGTGCACAGAGGAACAAAAGACGATTTTCTGCTATTAACAGCTTTTAAAATAAAAAATAATGTCAAAAGAAAGCAGTTTGCTTAAGTTTGTTACAGACAGATGTGAGGAGCAGGAGAATGCAGTGGACGCCATCTTTCCATCACTTGTTGAGGAGCTTGACTCATCATCATCATCACTAAAAGAACCACCTCCTGCAGGCCCTTCTCCTCACCTTAAACATAACCAAACTGTAGAAGTTTTGTATTAGTTTTTATACAAACTGGCATCAGGACATCAGCGATGACAAACAAACTGAACTGTTCTTCTGGAAGAAAACTGAATCATTGGACTGCAGTGAAATAATTGTTCAACACAAACTAGAAAAACTAAGTAAAACTAAACCGAAAGACTCAGTAAAAATAAACACTGATAAAATTCAAAAACTACAACAACTCCGTTATCGAGACCAGTTCCAGAGCCTTTGTGTTGCGTTTGTGTGCCTCATTTGTAAACCTGATTCACCAGATGCATCATGGGACTGAGTAGTGTTTGGCTTATAGTTTTGCCACATTGCAGTGTTTGAACTGAATTGCCGTGACACAAAATGGAAAAGAAATTAGTGATGTGGGAGACAACTTTATGTCGATTGCAGCTCCAAAGTGAAGACACAGCGAAGAAATCTGAACCTGAATAAATTAAAGGTCCACGTCATAAGATTTGGGGGGATTTAGGAGGATCTAATTGTAGAAATGAAATATTAATATTCATGATGTTTTCATTAGTGTATAGTCATGCAAAAATAAGAATCATTTGAATGAGCCGTTTGTATCTTCAGTGAGAGCCGGTCCACCATGTTGCACCGCCACTATTCTACACTAGCTTAGATTGGACTTCATCTCCTTTTTTCTTTGCGCTGAGGTGCTATGTTTGAGTGTTGACCAGAGTTAATATCACCTTAACTAAAAATCCTAGAACAGACAAAATAAATTCCGTAGAGCCACTGAGTGTGTCTTGGGTGGGCCTTTTCATGTTTTGTGTGGCCACTGTGGGCAAAGGGGAGGGATGTTAAGTTTGTTGCAATCTGCAACTCCACCACTAGATGTCACTAAATATCACACAGTAGAATATTTAGTTCAGCTGACAGTGGCCTAACATATTCGCTACCCAGTTTATTTTTTCCTAACTCTTGTTTTTCTGAAAACTCCTGATTAAAACCAAACCACTACCTTTTCCTAATCTTAACCAAAGCACTTTGATGGGCTAAATGTATAGACGTGACTCAGATGCGAAGCTCAGTCCTGGATTTTGTATATCCGCTGTCCAGATGCAAAGCTTTGGCTTATGTGGCCCACTATGATCACTATCATCAAAGTTCTATCAGGCTCGTTGTCACTTTAGGTTAAAACATGGAACACCTTTGATTTGCTAATAAACACATTTCTTCTGAACAAATCAATAAACTGTGCCTATACTATTCCCCACACTGTGACCAAAATATGAATAATGTAATTTTGTGTCAGGATGAGTAATGCGGGTACAAATCACTTGTCTGGATGAGTGGCTGGAGAGCTGATAAAGGCGAGTGTTCATTTTGGGTTCATAAGGCGGGAGGGAAGAGGCAGATTATTCATCCACTATCTTTGTCACTTTCTCCATTAATGATTTACTGTAAAGGCTGTGCATCTGCATGACATTATGACTAAAGAAAGTAAGAACCTGAAATAAAGGAAACTATCTGCTACTGGGGAACGCTCATATTCTGACAAAATCAATTAAAGGTTTCAAAACTCCACTTTCAGTTCAGCGTGTAAATGTCTTGTCTCACATTGTTATGGATATTGTTATTCATTTCAACTGCTTTATATTGATTAGTTATTGATTGAGACAGTCCAATCGTCAGAGCTTCTGGTGGATTTATCTCAGATTACGTCCTGCTATCTGAGATAAGAGCTGTGTTTGACACGCCAAAGTCTGCAGGGATCTTTTGGACAGGTAAACCAAGGGTCAGGTATCTGCTGACTTCTGTCAGGTATGTGTGCAGGTTCCTGACTGTGTGATGATAATATGAACACAACAGGAAAGAAGGTAAGAGGCAAAGAAATGAGGTGAAAGCGTTTTACACAGGGACATTAGCTTCCTCAGATTAGCAAACACCACAGATATAGGAATAAACACCTCCTGTGTTGTTATAATCAGTGTTTTAGCCATAGACTCTATAAAGGAAGTGAACATAGCCACCATGTCACCATGGTTTGTAAACTACGGTTTTGAAGGCCCAGATTTGTATTTTTGATGTCACCATCTTGGCTTTTTTTTGTAAAAAACCATCGGTCCACATATTTGGATAAGAGGGTTGAGCTGGAGAAGAACGAATGGTGAAACCCACCAAGCTAACGCTAACCTACTGAAAACACCAACCACACTGCTAACTAGAAAATGTTAAACACCACCAAGTAATTTCAGCTACTTCCTAAATGTCAACCTGTGTTTGACAATAGTAATTCCAACTTTGCATAATGTATTCTAAACATGCTAATCAGCAGACTATA
>JAPQRN010000010.1:18144596-18154863 GCA_037367275.1 Coranthus polyacanthus
GAGAGAGAGAGAGAGAGAGAGAGAGAGAGAGAGAGAGAGAGAGGTTGCTGTGCAAACAGCTGTTTCATATGGCCATCTGTGGAGTCAGATGTTTATAAGGATGCTGGAAGTTTCTCAATCTGGCAGGATGAGCACAAGAGCACATTTAAGCATTATTTAGCATACGTGTATGCTAAAATACACATGCATACACACTTACTCATGTTCTTATTATATTACACATGAACTAACTATGAATTAATGTAATTTCACTTGTAGGCTGACATAATACCAATTAAAAGTCATCAGTAACATCATGTTTCAGGCTGTATGGTTATTTGAATTGTTCACATCATTTGTCATCTCGTTATATTTTTTTTAGTCATGTTTGTCTTGTTATGTTTCCGTCTTATTACACTTGTACACCAATTCAATTCCATTCATTATTATATTACAGGAGAAGATATATATACGTATATATATATATATATATATATATATACATATACTTGTCACTTTGTAGTGACAAAAACAGGAGAAGGAGAAGGAGAAGACTGATCCCGAGTCTGACAGGACAGTCATATAAGTTAATGAATATATCATTCGGTATCTATTCCTTGCAGTTTGTTATGTGGCCAACAGAAATTTAGCATTGTGTTTCAGGGTTTCTCATTAAAATAGCAGCACATTTTCTTCTTCTACTTTATTTTACTGCCCTATGACTTTGTTGCAAGGAACCACATACTTACTGTTGCTGTTATTGTTGCTCATCTTTTATTCAATATTTTCTTGTGGTTTTTCTGCTTCCTTTGATTGATCCAGAGACAGGATTGTCACGGGACAGAGAAGGGATGTCATGCGGCAAAGGGTCTGAGGTGGATTTTAACCCTGATGATTGTGGTAACATGTTATGTGCTCTATCAGGTGAGCTAATGTGGTGCCCTGCTTCTGTACTCTAACAAACTTTTATGTGAGTTTTATGAAGTCTTGAAGTCCAGGCCACAGCTACCACTGTGAACACAGGGTCTTCCCAAGTCATCAGTGTTTCTTACGTAACTTAACCCACTTTAATGCACTGAGTTACTAATTAGAAACATGTAAAGGAATGTAAAGACAAAGAACAAGACTCCAGTCCAGGACTCTGCTCTGCAGTTCTGGCAACAACATGTTAAAACAGTGCCTTTGCAGGTGATTAGATGATTTCTACACTCTAGAGACTCATGCATCAGGCACACAAGCTCATATATATGTTACTAATTAATGATATTTTGAGCTGATTAATTGTCATGATGGAACAAAATGTGAGTTGCAGAAGCTTTTTTTTGGCACGTGTTAGTAGACGTAGATGTGTGAGAGTTGATGGTCAGCTGACAGCCAGAGTAAATACAGGCATTTTCATAATCTGTGTTGCCTCTCAGATAATGTTCTGTTTCATTTTGTCAAAACGACCCCATAAAGCAAGCTGTTTTCCTTCAGCTGATAGGCCAGATGATCACTGTGAATGCCAAGATGCTGTAAAGTATTACAGAGGTGATGTTTGGACAGAACAGAGGAGCGGAGAGCCAGTGAGATCCTTCCATGTACCTGTCAGACTGAAATGATGGCTGACTTCCTGTGGGCTGGAGAAATACTAATAGTCTCCAGCTGGACACAGAAATCCTGACTCTGTGTGTGTGTGTGTTTGCTTCAAACAGCAGGAAACTTTACACCTATGTTAAGTCAGAGGATGATTTAAACATATGTGAATTTCTGTCTTCACCTGGTGTGGGACTTTCCCAGCTGAAAAAAAATATTTGACTGGACTACGTAGGTTTGAGAATCAAACCGGAGGAGACTTCAAGAACATTACTTTCTCAAAACCTGGGAAATTTTCTTCTCCTGTCAAGTAGGCAATGCTGTGGATGTTTGAAAATACCATTGCATCAGATGAAGACTTTGCAGCTGCATTACAAATATGCTGTCAATGTTGTCTGCCACCACCACGGAGCTCCGCTGGAGACATTCATATGAGCTAAATGTAGAAAAAAGTTCTTTAGGTAATGATTTGACACTATAGGAGTCATAGCTCTTCAAATATGTATATTTCAGCAGTTATATATACATAGAGAAGGGTGTTATGGGTAACTGTTGGTCACATGGGAGCTGACTTGAACAACTTCCAAATCTCAAGAATCCATTGTGCAACACAAATAAGAAAAGACTCTTCTCTGTTTCGACAAACTTTTGTCTGCTACTTTATCTGGTCATTATTTTTAATTGTCTATACGCAGCCACTGCTGTGACATATCATAATAATAAGTGACTAAGAATAACTTACTCAAGAACTAACATAAGACTATTCGTTGGAGCTGCCAGCCAGGACTGGGTTCAAACCCTGGACATTCTTACCGAGGCTGCAGTGTTAATCACTGCACTAACGATACTTAGTGATAACTAACAATAACTAACACAAGAAGTAATACAAGGATAAAGTAATAGTGTGTAACTAAATGATAATTAAGCCCACATATCAGCCATTCACACCCTTCTATTTGTTCTAAAATCTTACTAATAGAGAAAAAAATTTGACCATTAGTTAGTTGGAGCCAGGTTTTTTGAAGTTAGCATCGTATAACACTTTTGAAGTATATTTGCATTGTCCCTGTAGAAAATAACTGCCCCTAAACTAAAATAATTTTCTAAAATTTTGAAAAAGATGGTTCTAAGGGTGCAAAAACCTTGGATATTCTTCCCTGAGCCAATAACTCCATTGTTACTGTAGAAGAATGTCCTGACTGCAACTCACTGCAATCCCAGGATGATTCAACTCCACTGGAATGAATTTAAACATTATCACTTCTTCTCCCCACCTCTGCTTAAAACATTTATTTTTTCCCCCCCTCCAGTCACCAATATTTCTTTCTACTTCCTCTTGTAGCCCTGTCATATGTTTCATGGCGCAGACTTCCACTCGGTCCTCTCGTATGTAAAGTCTCTGCTCAGTTGCTTTGATCTGATGAGAAAAGCTGCAACGTCTCTCCCTGGAGGAGGAGACGAGTATTTCTGACAACTCTGTTGTGTGCATCCTTAGAAGATAAACAACTCCACCATGAAAATTTTACACCATTCAACAATGTGTATAATTCATTAATTCAAGTGTTTTTAAAGTGTGTTGTGTGCTGCGGGAGATTGCAGATGAAAACGCATCTTAGATTAACTTGTGAATGTTGAATTTCTGGGAGTGAGCCCATACTGAAATCATTACCATACATGTCTATGCTTTGAGCTGGATTTCTCACTCTCTTGCAGGTAAGTCCAACCCAAATGCATACTTGAGATAGCTGCTTTGAGGAATGTGTGTGTGTGTGTGTGTGTGCCATGCTGCTTTCCATCCTGAGCTGTGTTTTCAAGGTCTCCAGGCTGCGTGGAGGGTCGCCGCTGCTGGGCCTGCTCTACATTAAAGCCACATGGCTGTGTTTTTCTTTCCTTCAGTCGTGTTATACCTGCACCTCACGTGCACATCGCTGTCGTAACGTTGGGGACTGTCATGCTCTTATTACTCAGTGTGAAAGATTCATTGGTTCGCAGTGGTTTTGGAAACATTTGTAGGCACATGAAAACTTTTTGTGTGATGACTCAAAGACGGGGTGATGTAACCAGTAATTGGGGGGAAATGACGAGACATATATGTAGTCATTTTTCTTGTGTTTATTGGGGAACACACCATGAAACATCTGGTAAGACTTTTTTTTTTGCCAGTGCCAATAAAAGTACATTATTTATAGGCTTATTGCAGAGTTTTGAAATGGTATCCATATGGGAACGTAATGTGTGAAATATATAGCCTTATATCAAGAGTGAATTTTATCAATTTCAGTTGTCAAGCACTTTGTACTTTGGTTGAAAAGTGCTCTATAAATAAAGATCCTTATTATTATTTTTATTCTGTTGCTGTATACATTACCTATAAGGTGATACTTCATTATCACATACAAGAAGATATGTTTAAAACATGTATGAAATACCCATAATAAAATTATATGTTACAAATATATTTTATATGGGTTATATAGACATATATGGCAATTTATGAAAAGATTACAGTTTCTAATAGTTTCATATAGTTTGCATATATGTTTTCACAATGTAAATATTTTGTGTCACTTTGTGACAGCCTTATTCCAAAATCCATCAAAACATTAAACAGCTGCTAAATTAAACTCATTGAATCCTGTTGAAAATATGGGAACACACCTTTCTTATCAATGTAGGCTTTATACAGTTGTTTCTTCTTTTTTTATGGAAAATATTAGGCCTGCACCAGACTCAGAATCAGGCAAAATAGGTTTGGCTGTTATATACAAAGATTCCCTCCTTTGTATTTATTTTTTCATTGTTGGCATCATAAAATCCATTGGCACAATTTCAGTGATGATTTCAACCACAATAAATACAAGATAACCATAAGAAGAAGCTCTTAGAAATCACAACACAGTTGTATATGATGAATACAGCCCTGTCATGAACAGTTCTACTGCAACCGAAGCCGGCTGTCCCCAAACAGTTAACTAACAAGTAACTGACTTAAGTGAGGTCCATTTAGAACATAAAGGTCATAAGCTACATATATGTCCTTCACACACACACATTAGGAGCTTATAGACAGAACATCTACAGGAAAAAAAAACTCCTGCCTGTTACAGAAAGAGCAGTTCATGTTGCACTCAAGGGCTCCTCCTAAGGTAGGGCTGATAGGCTTCCTACACAGACAAAAGCCAATGCTCAACTTGCAGAATCTCAGGTGACAGCCCGTCATTGTGTCAAACCACATCAGACCTGCCCCATAGCGGATAAGCAGTTGTGATTGGCTCAACCAGATGTAGTCTGAGTGGAAATCAGTGGAAATCAAATGAAATGTTTGCGCTGGCAGATGCATCTGGTTCCCAGGCTGAGTACTGAACAACTGCGTGGAAGTACAACACAAAATTAGCTACAATGCACAGAGACATTGTATTTTTCTGCCTTTATTTGACAAGCAATAAAATAACTTTTTTATGAACACCTCCCTACTCTACATGTGTGCAGTAACATATGATATAATCTCTCTCTTTCTCTGTTATCTCACGCCCACACACACACACACACACACAGATTTGGACAGGAAGGGTTTGGGTTTCGTGCTTCCTGTGGTGTATTCCCCAGGCTGTTGGCTCACGTCTTGATGTGAACTGTTGCCAGTTTCTTGCAGCTCGCAGGTGAGCGTGTGGCTGCAAACTGGTGTTTTTACTGGGAAAAAGAAAAAAAATCCCCTACTTTGGGCAAAATTTGTAGTGTTTTCCTCTTTACCTCTTACACACACACGCACACCTCTTCTAGGATTGACTAAAAGCACCTTTACACCCAGTCATAGCTTTGATATACAACAATAACGTCTAATAAATGACAATGATGAAATGGCAAATCTATTATTTAGTCAAAATGATTTTGTGATCCTGATGAAGTCCAGAAGCTGAAATGCGTTACTCTAACATTATCAAAAGTGTTCTATGTACTCCAAGTGCTGCTGGATTTCTGACCTGCTTTAGTTTATTTTTTTCCTTCTCCATGCATCGTGAAAGTAGGTGAAAATGTGCCAGAAACTCCTACACTGTTTCTAAAACTTTGGCTTTGAGAAGCAAAGCCACAAGTTTAAATTTACCTCTGTGTGACATAGTTAAAACCAATGAAGTGCTAAAACACACGTTTTCATAATAATGAATCAAATGACAATGTGTATTCCGAGATTGGGTCAGTCATCGTAAAACCCACAGAGAAGTATCACCTGCCTCTGGAACTCTACACAACACTGTTTTCAGAAAGAAGTAAAAAAATTAAAATAAAAAAGTTAAATAAATAAAATCCACTGACCTGCTCAGTCTGTAGATATAAACAGCTCATTTTAATGTAACAAAAACACAATTACATATTAATACATGACACAAATTACACACACTAACACATCACAAATACACACATTTTGTCAGCGGCATAAGAGTGTTTGATAATGCCAAATTGACATTATCTTTGTAAAATTTTGATAGAACAGTGCGATTTCAAAAACATAAGTTACACAGAGCAAGTTCGCAAACATAAGCAATGTTTTGAGATTTTATTGATTGTCATACTGCAGACCTACTGAAATGGAAACTCTTGTTTGCCTGAAAGGGACACAGATAAAACATCACAGTAAATGCTGACTGCGTTTCCTGTAGATTTGGCCCTGGAGCGGCAGCACATCCAAACGTGTTACTTCTTACAGTAAATCTCTCTCTCTCTCTCTCTCTCTCTCTCTCTCCCTCCCATATCCTCTCAGTTCCCTTCTGTCTCCTTTCTTTTCTCTCTGTTTCTTTAACTCAGTCCGTCCTCCAGTTTTAATGCTGCTGAGGTACACTCATCCGTCTTTACGATGTGCTTGTTACAATGCCTTGGGGCGCACCTTCTCCGTGTTGATCCTCTCCTGGAAACAGACGCAGACCTGCTTCGCTGGGCAAAATATTTGAAGGCACTGCTGAATTACAATGACTGCGTTTGAATTTTAGACACGCCAACATGTAGAAAAGTGTAGCGAAGGAATGGGGACACTCACACTATAGTGAACGTACAGGCCTGGAGCAAAACTACTCGAGGGGGAAGATGAAGGGGTTGGAAATTGAGCAGTTGCTGTTTTTGTTCACGGATTCGGAGAATGGAATAAAAGTGAACTGTTTACAGTAGCTGCAGTAATATTCTGCGTTCACTTTCAGCCTTCTGCAACAGCTGCTAGATACCGAACTCCGTCCCTTTCTTCTTCTCTGCTCTGGCTGACCTCTCGCCCAGAGAAAGCCACCGCTTCTTACGCCAGGTGAATCAGCTCTGATTTGGTTGATTTAAATGGCCAGTAAGCCACAAGAACGAGGTCTAGGTTTCTTAACCGCATTGATGTTTTGATGAGTTGTTTTATTTAAGCTTGCGGTATTCATTTAGGCAGTTGAGTCCTTGGCTGGTGGTCCTGCCTCACCTGGTGTAAAGACACTGTTTTCATACCAAAAAGTAATACTGTTTATTAAATCATGAGTAAACCTGCTAAAAACAGGCAATTGACTCTTTTTCTCACTGCCAAGACATTATTTCAGTGTCTCATGTTCGTTGTCATGAACACACTGGAAAACAGGGATCTTTATTATCTCCCCCTTGAATCAGAAGCTCTCTAGCTGGTCCTTACTGGGTTTTTTGTTGCCCATCTCACTTCTCTATCTTTTAATATCAGACACGCACAAGTGATTTTTACGTTTAATGTTGCAGACCAGTTGTTTTGACCAAGATTTGCAAATCAAGTTTTAGTTACTGACCACCAGCAACCTGGAACAAATTACAGATAGATTTTAAATTTACATCACTTTCATCCTTAGGGCATTTAAAATGTTTCATTCTATCACATCTTTCCTTATTTAAAGGTAATAATTTTTGTTTTAATGACTGCAATTATACTTAAGTTGTGTTATTTTACTGAACTTCCCTTTTTTATTTATATTGCTATTAGTGGTTTCTTTTACTTGGCTATAATGAAAGCAACCTTCATCTTAAATATCCTGTGTTAAAATAAGTGTTGCGTGAAGCTTGTGTTTAGAAAGTGAATAGACGGTTTCTTTTATCAATTATCTCTAGGACTAAACAGATTTTGTTTGTTTATTCATTAGTCACGTGTGAGTGCATTTTAATCCCGTTTTATACTTTGTTTTTTCGGCTGTTGCGGATAATCCACACGTGAGCCCGTTGCGTGGCCCTCGTCCTCCTGCATGGTGATGTTTAACTGCACATTCACCCTGTGTTTTTCATCTGCTGTGGTTCTGTGTGGGTGTGGTGTTGGGTCTTTGTACAGGCGGATTCAGCATCCCACCTTTCTCCTCCTGGTCCCATTCATCACCACCATCCTGGAACTTTAACTGCAGGCGTCTTATTAGGATTTTAATAAAATATGCGAGTACATTATAAACTCAAATACGACAGAGCATTTTGTTCTAAACTGCACGTTTATGTCTTGTAAAAACATATTGGTGTTTTTAACTACAAGCTCACGTAGTTGGATTGCTTCGCTAGATCAAAGGGTAAGGACCACAAGTCAAGTCCTGGCTCCCATAAACTTAAATCTCTAAAAATACTAAGTCAATTATCCCCCCCAGGGAGTCATTCTGGTCTCATTTGGACCTTCTAAAAAGCGTTCTGGTCCATCTTTAAATTATTGCTCCATTAATAAGATTTCAGGGCAAATAGAAGCTTTAATGTTTCCCATGTAGGGCTTTGATTGACAAATGTGTTGAATAAGTCATACTAATAAGACCGTCAAATGACTGTTACGCAAATGTTCGACAAAGTTTATGCTTTTATTGTGTCTGTAAACAAATGTTTAGTATTTGCTCATCCATCATCCCTTGTGTTTGCATAACTCAGCCATTTTGTCCACATATGGTTACTTGGGGCTCCAAAAGGCCAAGATGGCGACAGCCAAAACACAAACTCCTGGATTCATCATGACAGTCCAAAACCCAACGGGAGACGTCATGGTGGATCCCTCCACTTCTTACATACAGGCTTTGTAAGGGTACTGGTGGGAACCCAAATGCAGCACTACAGAACCAGGGATGGACAGGATATGAGTTTATTAGACAGTTACTGAAACACACAGGGGGTACGAGGTCACAGGCCGGGACTGTGCTGCCGGGAGGTGGGTGGCTTACCTGATACAGCCGCAGCCTCGGACAAGTAGGAAGAGTGAAGGTAGAGGTCGGTGGAAAGAACAGGAAAACTCACAAGCCAGCAGTGCCGTTCCATCGCGTCGGGCTGTCGCCGCGTTGCAGAAAGAAAAGCGACGCTCGTTGTCAGGGACAGAAGGCAGGTGAGTTCTCCGGGGTTCAAACAAAGCTTGATGGTCGGGGACGAAAAGCAGGGCTGGAACCAGGAGATCAGGCAGAAGAGTGCTGGAAAGTCTTGCATGACGTGAAGCACAATCTGGCACTGATAGAGTGTGAAGCAGGCATAGGAGGAGTGGGCTAAATGACCAATCTGGAGCAGCTGGGAGCACAGGTGAAAATGATAATGACTGAGTGAGGGCTGAGTGACCAGGAGGAGATGATGAGATTGATGAGTGAAGGAGGAGAAGCAGAGCGTGACAGGCTATGAGCTAGACGCATTTTAAAATAGACAGACAGGAGAAATAACTATAGGTTTAATGTAAACTTCATTGAACAGTATGTTGTTGAACTTATATTGTCAGGAGCTGAAAGTCAAGATATTGTTTTATTGCAGCAGAGCTACTTTTCCTGTGACGGGAGAATGAGCTGATCCTAAATGCAGCACTATGAAGCCCAGGAATGATTGAAAGTGGATCTTAAATAGCTTGTAGACAAGACATGGAGCAGGGAAACAGAACAGCGCACACGCAGGTAGAGAGTCCGTTAGTCTCAGTGGGTCGACCACTGAACCGGATCCAAGGTGGAGGAGAGAACGCGGGGGGTTAGGTGCGTCCACAAACACACACAGCTAAGCTTTTACACAGGCGACAGGATTGGGGGAAGCAGTCAAGAGTCATGGTCCATGAGGCGGTGGGTCCAGAACCAGGTGAGTGGACAGACAAGACGACGAAGGGACAGGCAGGAGGAAGGTCTATTCAAGGCGAGGGGAGGAGATGACGGGGAGGAAAGCACGCTCCCGCCCGAACACGTGAGATGGCACGAGGAGAGACTTTGAGCCACAGGTAAGTAGGAAGCGAAACTCATACAGTACCGGCGTCGGATGTAAATGCCACGTGGTCGCAAAACAGACAAACAGAAACCAAGGCTGATCTCGTGGTTGGGGACGGAAGGCTGCATTTACCAGGGCTCAGACGTGAATGGTAAGTCACAGGGAGTCAGTCCAGAGACAAGTGCCGGAAAGTCTTGCATGAATCACCATGAGCGAGTGTGTGAAACAGGAGACTTTATACTGGTCTGATTACTGATGCTGTGCAGCTGTGAGCGCAGGTGAGTGGAGTTGACTGATGGAGACGCAGCAGGGAGAGTGAGCGCAAAGCAGAGCAAACTGTGCCACTTTTCCACTATTATGGACGGTTTCATCTTTTTCCTCTAATCTGTGTCTATACTCTACTATTTCTATTAATAAATTTAACGATGATGTTCAATGGCAACATTAGCCACATTAGCTACACCGCTGTCATGTTGGACTGAAAACTGCTATAAGGCTGAAAAAAGTAGCTTCATTAGTGTTTGAGATATTGGGCTTTGAAAATAAGGGTGTG
>JAPQRN010000010.1:18159872-18182036 GCA_037367275.1 Coranthus polyacanthus
AAGTCCACCTCTGGAAGAAGATCCAGGAGTTCTTCAAAACTCACCTGAGCTGTGAGCCTGCAGGGGCTAAAGCCAAGTTATAAATGCAAAGAAAAAGTAGATGCTAACCCTAATGTTCAGGCTGTTCATTAACTGTTGAATGTAATAAATGATGTTAATTAAGGATTGAATATGAGACATTTTGAAAGGTTAAATTACAACCTGTTGCTGGTTCACTATGTTTAAACAGGCTTTTCCTTTGGTTTTCAGAGGCTTAGATGCTGTTTGGGTTCTTGCATTTTTACTAACTTTGTTGGAGACTAAAGTGCATTGATGTGGAGTCTGGAGGTCCTTCCTTACATTTTTAAATAAAATATATTTCTGGCATCAGTCAAAAATCATTTTCTCACCTCCAACTAGTTCAAAATGCAGTAGCCAGGTTTTTAACTGGTTTTAACAGACAACATCACATCACCCCTTTACTCGCTTCTTTACATTGTCTCCCTGTTCATTTTATAATTGATTTAAAAATTTTACTGATCACTTTTAAAGCTCGCCTGGGCCTGGCTCTTAGCTATGTTACCCAATTGTTAACTCCTTAAGAGCCAGCTCGTGACCTTAGATGCTCGAGTGGGGCGCTGCTAGTCGTTCCACAGTTGAGACTCAAATCTAAAGGTGACCGTGCTTTTGCCATCAGGGCCCCTCGGCTCTGGAACGACCTACCCGAGGAGATAAGGCACGCAGAGTCAGTAACCTCTTTTAAATCACTTCTTAAAACGCATTTCTATAGACTTGCTTTTATGTGATTTTACTATTCTTATTTCTCTATTATTTCATTCTTATTCTACTGTTTTGCTGTTACCATAGATTTGTTTTATGTGATTTTAGCACTCTTAGTTCTTAGTATATTGATGAGCTTGTTTATTTGCATTTTGAACAGGGAAGTCTGCTCCAGTCAGAAGTGATAAATCAAGACACATCTGGGGGCACTTTCTAATGCCAGATGTGACATACTTAGAGCTGGACACTTATGTTCGGATATCTCAGGACACATTTAATGCAACGTGTGAACAGGGCCATATAGTCAATGTCAGTGAGGGTCTCTGGTCTTGTTAATGAGACCAGCTGCAGAAGAGGAAACTGTTTTTATGCTGTGAGGTTTTGGTCCTGATGGAGCTCAGCCTCCTTCCAAAGGTGAAGGGGTGGAAAGAGTTTGTGTCCAAGGTGAGAGGGGTCGGCCCCAGTCTTTCCTCCCCGTCTTAGGGCTCTGGAGGCGTACAGGTCCCAGAGAGATGGGAAGTTGCAGCCAATCTCACTCTCTGCAGAGTGAATGATACACTGCAGTCTGCTCCTGTCCTTAGCAGTGGCAGCAGTGTACCAGATGGTGATGGAGGAGGTGAGGATGAATGATGTAGAAGTGCACCATCATTGATTTTGGCAGGTTGAACTTCCTCAGCTGCTGCGGGAAGTACATCCTCTGCTGTGCCTTCTTGGTGTAATTGAGGTCCTGGGTGATGATGGTGCCTAAGAAGTGAGAGGACTCCACAGCGTCGACTGGGGAGATGATGCAATGGGCCTTAGCGCTGGATGCCACCTGCTATTAAACAGAAAAAAGAAGTGGAAGTCCGTTCAGAGCAACTGTAGAAACATGGTGCCGCAAGATGGTAGACTCTGTGAACTGCGACCCGCTCCCTCTGTAGATATAAATTACTCAATCTAAGGTAACAAAAACACAACAGTTTTCATTTTTGTGTGATTATAGACTAATGAAAATATAATTATTACTTCAATATTTAGTATCTGCAAAGTTTACAGTACCACTAGTCAATTCAGCCACATTTACCATGTTTTAAATTCTGGCAAAGGTCTCTTGGAAACTTGAAAACTACAACCATATTACTCTTTTATTAGTTTCCCACCCTATGAATAGGAAGGCCTTGTCAACCTGACTTTACCTTATACATTTTCATCCATATGTGTTTCCATCAAGAGGTTTATTATGCCAGGAAATATTGCTTTAAATGCTGTTTTTAACTCAGCTTTGGGATTCATATTTGGTTTCATCTTACCTGAAAATGGCCAGCAAATGTTCTACTACACAATAACGTCTTGTATTATATTGCACGAATGTGTGGTAATCCTCTACCCCATGTAGTCACATGAAATTACTCCGAGTGTCACCAGAGGGAGGTATAATCTCAACAACAGACGCTGCAGCTCTGAGCCAACATGACTGACACTTCCAGGTTCATAGAGCAGCAGCCAGCTGGAGCCCTAATGGAAATGGAAGATCATACAGCACATATGTGATAACAGAAAGACCATTATGTCTAAAACAGGCCTCCATCAGTAGACAGCTATATCTAGTCCCAAAAGATAAAACTAACTATAGAATGTCATGAAAGACATGTTTTTGCCCCAGTGATATTATGTGCTAATATGTAAACTTTAGTTTTCATATTAAAGGTTTAATATACAAGATTTACAAATGCTCATGTGCTTAAGTTTGTGTTGGAGTCTGTTTTGTGCTTGGAGATGGTCTATTGTTGACATTAGCTAATTCCTTTTCTGTCTCAGTTGCCTACATCCATTATACCAGCCTGTACACTGACTTCTATGAATTTCTGATTTCTGCCCCTCTGCATCTGCAGCAGTGTACAACACTAGCTACCATTAGCTTAGAAATGGAGTCGGCTAATGTCGACAAATGACCAGCTCACAGATGCAAAATAAGCACATGAACACACACACAAATCTTACATACCAAACTAGCATTAATATCAGTGTTGGAGAAACTACTTTGAAACACAGCTTTGCAAACCCCAACTAATTCACACTGAAAGTAGTTGAGTTACAGCCAAACTACACCACTAGCTGCATTCAGCTCTTTAGCCTATCTCTAGTCAAAAAGCAGGACACGAATGCCACTTTTTTCTTGCATTTTGCTATCGTTGTTATTGGCCAAGCTGTGTTGTACTTGTTTTAAAAGTAGAATACTTTTTATTTTATGGCACTGTTTTCTTCATTCTAGTTCTGTAATTTCATAAATTATTCTAAAATGATTCTGTTATTCTAGAAATATTCTGGAAATGCAAAGTTAAAGTCCCAAATGATCATAGAATAGAGTAGAGCAGAGTTGTGGTAATACATATGAACGAATGCTCATTTTTGTTTTTCTTATTTTTATTTATTTATTTTAATATTGTTTTTAGTTTGCCGTTTCAGTTGTTTACTTTGCAAAAACTTTTTAAAAAAGTAAGCTGGTCGTTTGTTGACGTTGAACTAATTTCTTTAATTTCTCTTTAATTTTCTTTCTCTACTACTAGCTTAATGTAGTTCCCTACTCAACAACACTGAATACTGCTAAAAGCTTCATTAAACTTGAGTTTGCCTCCACTTTAATGAAAATACACTTTCATTTGCTCACAGCACTTTAAAAATGCGTTATTCTCTTTATAATGTGAAGTTGACCTGTAAATAAATGGAACTTCTGTTCTGGAAAAAACAGTCAAAGGTCAACATAGGGTCAGAAGACAATGTGTGACTAAGGGCATATCAGGGAACAACCCAGCACAATTGCTTCACTCCATACTCACAAACTGTTTGCACAGCTGTTTTCAATCCCAAGTCTTGTGGTTTGGAAAGAGAAGAGGAAACTACAATCTGTTTCTGTCTGAGGAATGGATGACAATACACGGTGTTTTACACTGAGAGCAGTGGGAGCGACACACCACATCATGCTTTTACACTCATGAAAGTGCATCTGTGTGTCTGTTTAAATTGGTACTGTGTTAATTTTAGCCTAGTGTTGTCACTTATGTGCACATGTTGTTGTACACTTGGCTCTCGGCTGTGTTGATAATAAGACATCCGCTATAAGAGTGGAAACATGATGCAGCGCCTAAGACGGTGTGCTTTTTATGGCCTCTTTCATTTCAGATTGTATCAAGCTATTGTAGTGCTGATGAGTCACTGTGGGAATGCCCAGAATTAATTCAGTTTCTTAAGGAGAGTAGGAAAGCCACTCCCTATAGGTTTTTATATACAAAAAAGCTTTGGCCTAAAACAGATGCAAGTCGTGCAGGTGAGTCAAGAATCAGATCACTTATTAGAGTCACGGTACCTACTAGTTTGCTTATTGTGTGCTATACTTGTTTTTCTAACAAAGCACAGAATCCCCTCAAACCCAAGTCCAGAGGCTCACTAAGTTTTGCCTGCATCAGCTACATATTGATTGAGTACATGCAGCAGTACAATATGGCTGCGCTTGTTATTTCAGTTGCCATGTCCCTATACCAGAAAGTACAACCCTTCCTTGAACAAAACAAGCTCTGTGACATGTCATTGTGTCCGAACTGGGCGTCATTACTACCTCCTTTCCTGGCTTTGGATTTATAGGTAACTGAAATGTTTACCCACTCTTTGCTCACTGAGCCCCCTGAATGCCAGGGCCCACCAGTTTTTAAACGTGGTGGTCTGAACCAGACTGGTCCCATGTTAAAGGGGCAAAACCCTGGAGAGGAGAACTGGATGGAAATTTTGATTTGAAGGAAAGAAGTGGGGGAAATAATGTGATGACAGATAAAGTGGACAGAGGAGTATAAATAGCATGCATGGAGCTGATGCTGATTTATCTTTTGTTTACTTTAAGTTTAAACAATCAGCATTGCACTGTCTTCTCTGTGAGCTGATTTATAGCACAGGCATTTTGCAAATCACTTTTGCCAGATTGGTCATTTATACTGGACCAGATGTGTTCATTAAGCTTGTGTTAGGTTCTGAACTAAAGAACTTGCAATTACTCTAATTACACTATATAACAGCAGTGTCCAACATTATTAAGATTACACAAATGATGTTGTATACTCTTTTTGTCTAAATTACAACATTTGAACATTATTGTCATCCAAATCTATTAAGTATTTAAATTATAAAATTTGATTTGTTCTACAAATGAAAATGCCACTTCCTGTCACCAGTATTTCAAAATAAAATGTGTTCTAGATTGCATTACCATAAATGAACAGTATCTTTAGTTTTACTAGTGATGAAATAGAAGATTCAAATCATTTATTACTACCTAAATACACAGTTTTCACAGGGTCTAATTTATGGTGCTAATGAAATAGAAGATTATATAGTTAAATAAACTGGGACTCCAGCCATAAATGTTTTCTCAAAAGTCCGAAATCTTTCAGGATTTTAAAATAACTTCCAACTAAAAAATAACTTTTTGTATTTCTCAGTCTCAGTCTGACTGAGCTGGCAAACTCAGATTATCTCACTAGCTCACACTAGCTGCTGTTAGTGCACTAGATTATGTTGGCTAAAAGGACTGTTAAGGACATTATACAAACATTTAACCATATTGACAACCTAAAACTAGCTTTTCTAAACTATAGAATATTTAAATACTTAAGTTAACACTATAGTGACATTAATAATGTTAACATGCTGAAAAAGGTGCTAAATAAGCCATGTTGGACAAACTGAAAGACGTGACAATGGACTACGTGACAAGTTAGGGACCAGTACATAATCACGACACTCAGACAGACATCTGTTTACCATGTGGTTTTATTTAAACACTGGGTTACATTTCCTAATACATACACTGATGGTGGTTGGTGAACATGAACAGTGGAATATAAAAAGGTTAAAGAATACAACACAATGGAAGCAGAGAACGGCTGTGCTTGCAATTATCTTTAAGTAACAAGTTAATTATTTCATTATCTAATAATAATAAAACAGTAATTGTTTTCATGTGATAATGAGTTAATTTATCTTGTTAAGTCGAGAAAACAAGCTTTGTTATCTCTAGATAGCAGATAATCAACTCATTATTATGAGAAACTAAAGGTCGCTTCCACTTATTACTTATAATATTTAGCAGACAACAGAAAGGACATAACATTCAGATCAGTCGTTACCTTGACAAATCAGCATCAGTCTTTTGTCTCGAGATAATGAAATAAATGAACCAAATGAAATGAACTAAATAATTGCCTCATTATCACAAGAAGCTTTGTTATCTCAAGATAATGAAATAATTCACTTCACTTATTATCTCGACATAAGAAAATAAACTTGTTATCCTGACATAAAGGCATGAAAAAATAATTGCACATACAGTTGTTCTCGGCTTCACCAGACATAATTCTGTTGTTTTTCTCCCAGTAATTCTTACAGCAGTACAAAACCAATACACCCAATTGACAATGGTTTATTTAGAACTGTGAGTTTAGGTGTTAATAGATGCTTTGATACATAAAAATACACAATCTTGCATATGTTTTCCACATACATATTGATTCCACATATACATTGATTGTAGCTAGCAGATACACACAAATATACCGTATCATAACAGGAGCAAAAAGCTAGCTTAGCACTCATCATGTAAACTATTTTTTGCACTTCTTCAAGTTTTAAAACAATGGAGCCGTGTGAAAATTGCAGATGACTGATACAACCTGAGAGGCCAAATCAGTCAATTGTCAAAAAACAAAACCAAATTTTAACATTCTTTGGACTTTTAGATTTCAATTAGATTACAATCTTACAGTTTTACTACAGTTACATTACAATAATTAACAATGACATCTTTTTAACAATAGCTAACCTAATCTTGGCTCCGTATAGATAAAATTCCTGATTTTTCTTTACTATATTTGTTCTTTTAGCAAATACTGCTTGGCAGTGTCTTTATGGCTGAAATCAAATTGAAAACAGACTTAAGGCAGAACATGTACAAATGCAAAAAAATCAAACAAAAGAATAAGCCGCCTTTTAAAATTCTTTTTTCATGATTTGTCATCACAGACTATGTTTACATGCACATAGCAGCCTATTTTAGGTACATTAGCTTAAATCCTTGTTAGAGATTCTATGTAGATCACAAACATCCCGGTACATGATGAATCTTGGCGCTAATTTAACATTTAAAGATTCAGTGTACAAGATTTATTGACATCTAGTGGTGAAGTTGCAGATTGCGACCAACTGAATACCCCTCACCTGACCGTCCCGTACAGTAGCCACTAAAAACATGAAAAATGTGAAAACATGGTTCTTATTTTGGGTGGAATAACACCAGTGAAAACATAGTTATGGATGGATGTTACATTTCAATTCTGCAGTTAGATCTTCCTAAACCCCCCCTAAATCTTATACACTGAACCTTTAAAATGTTAAACATTATTTTAAGCTCTTGAATAATATCAGTATATTCTGTCGACCACATTCAAAAATCCTCACAAATTTAAAGGAATATTGCTGTGCATGTCAACATAGCCACTGACCTCAACTTCTTCTTTCGTTGTAAGGTCCTATGGCTGGCAGTATACTTCACACAAAATCAAATTTGGCAAATTTTGTTTTACAGAGCAAGTTTCAAGTTTGCACAGGCTGGCCAGTCGGTCATGTTCACTGGCCCCAAATACTTCCTCTTCTTCAGTATACTCTAGGTTAACTATTAGACAAGCCACTACTATCTCTACTAGAAGCTCCTTTTTCCTACAAATACTCTAATATCAAATCTTTTAGTTTTAATATAGCATTTCAAACAAGAAACCGAGTAACACTAGATCAGAATACTACAAGAAACTCTACCAATTGTGGTATAACTCTGCAGTCTGCTCTCACAAGCTCCTCCAGCTGGTGTGGATGCTATTAACCAACCAGACCCAAGGCGGAGTGAGTGTACTAGCATTTGCTCGCAGCACTGTATTTGACAGCAGTTCAACAGCTTTTTAAATATGACAAATTAAATTTCATATGGAGCATACTGCTAGCCTAACGCTCTTCTTCTCTTAAGCGCTGACAAACACCAGGCGGGTGGAATAGATCAGGTCAGCCAGGTAGAGGATGAAGTTGACGGCGGTGAGCACAGCAACCGCCATGAGCTTATCCCACACACAGAGCCCCTGTGTGCTGCTGCAAGTGCCAGGCCTTTGTTTTGTTCCGCCATGTTTGGGGTCAAAGTTGAAGATGGGCCAGATGATGGTTGCTGACAGATATAGGAGCACAGCTAGCAGGGCGTAGGCAGACAGGAAGCGTGCAAATGGGAAGGGGAGGCAGCCAGTGCACTCACCCACGCATAGCAAAATGATGGCCGCTGACACGATGAAGCAGATGCAGTAGACGGCCATGCAGTACTTGAGTGCGTCAACACGGTCGTACAAAACTGGATCGCTGATGAAGACGAAGATGATGCAGGCCACAAAGGTCTCACACACTTTCAGCAGGCCAGGAGCTGTGGCCATGTAGCCGGCCACCTCGCCAGGACGAGCCTTGCTGATGCTCACCTCGATCATGTAGGCAATGGTAGCCAGGCAGGAGAACACAGTTGAAACGATGCGGTAGTTGCGGAGCTCACTCGGGCCCATGTTGCCTTTAAGGAAGTAGAGGGGGAAGATGATTGAGGCAGACAGGCAGAGCAGGGCGGCATAGCAGGCGAAGGTGATAGGGAAGTTCTTCCAGGAAACAGGAGCTCTAGTCTGCAGGCCGAAGAGCTCCACCAGAAGGACGAGGAGAGTACCAGCAAAGCTGAAGGCCCAGCAGAAGATGCACCAGTCCCCGGTGCCATGGTAGAGTCTGCCACCATGTACGGCCACGGAGAAGGCCACGCAGGAGAAGACCAGGGCAGCCAACCGCGTCCACAGGAGTGGACTGGAGTGGAGGACTATAGCCATGATTTGGATGTGTAGTAGGTGACGAGTGATGAAATAGTCTGTCTTTATTTCTTTTTTGAAGTCACAGATTTACCATCTGCCAGTCAGATGAAGACAACTGCAAAAAAAGAAGAGATGTCAGAGAATCAATATGATTTTACAGTGTGATGTCATTTTTATGGATTTTTGATGGACTACAATATGGAGCTCCAGAGTGGCCACAGAGAGAAAGTATATATTTCAGGGCCACGTTTTCATTAATACCTAGCCAGAGATACAATTAGTTCATGTTTTAGTTTTGTAGTTTTTTTAAAATTTCATTTATTAATTAATTTGCATGTTTTGATGAATTCGTGGCCATGTTTTATTAATTCGTCATTTTGGTTCTGAGATATGTACATCATGAAATAAGTGTCCACAGAGAGAGAGAGAGAGCACAAACAGACAGCCCTTTCTTCCTGAAGCATTAAGTGCACTGCACCTGCAAATTAGGATTCTAACTTCCTGGATCAATAACTTGTAAATGTCAAATGTCAAAACACAAGCAACATTACTTTGTAGATGGTCCCTGTGCACTTGTTTGATAGCTAACTGCATATGGAGACCAATGTTATTTGTCCAGTTGGGAGGTTGTAGCTCCTTGTCTACATTACTACGGTTGGAAAGAGGTGTTGTTTGTATATTAAAAACGTTTCAGTTATTAATTATTAATGCGGGAAGTCCAAATTTTAAGGAGTGTCATTGTCGTGATTCAAGGAGAAAGTCTGGGCTGTTGAGCTGGCTCTAGTCATGTGTATTATCACATGACTATAAATTAATCATAACTTGGTCTCCGTACATTTTTTTTTTCCATAGCCACTCCAGGCCTCAGTAGTACAACATATCGACCACATGAGGGCAATGACTTGCATCTCTGCACAAACAGGCTCTGCACTCCTACATACCATTTACTGAAACACACAATGCTGTCATTGTATTTTTATGAATGGTTGAAACAACAAGTCAAACCATGAAAACACAATTTGATGGCACAAATAATGACTGCACTGTGGTCACCCTCGTCACAGCACATTTGCATCTGGCCAAGTCATCTGGTGAACACTCCATCTCTTTTTCTCTGGCAGTTTATATGCCTTGTTTCAAGCTCTAGACTGCTTCTCAACAGCATTCCTGTTTGACATTCCTCCAAGATCATGTCCTTAGTGACGGGCGTGGCTCTGCAACCACCACTGACCCTACAGTGTGTCTGTCATCATGCTCTAAACAGGGTCTGCCTCACTTGTCCCATTCCCACCACTAGAGCCTTAGGGAACGCTGCATAATATTCTGAAATCCTAACAACTTTTTTAATCTTGTTTGCCTGGGGTGGCTGTATTCAGTTTGCCTTTCGATTTCAGTTTAGTTTGAGTTAGTTTTACAGGAATTGACTAGTTTTGGTTTAGTTTTTATTTAGTTAGTGCATTAAGTGGGTGGGTTTTAGCACGGCCTCGCCTCTATAGTAGATGAGCAGAACGTCATCACTCTATTCACTCAAAGGGAAGAAGTGAATGTGATCACAGGTTATGACTAATTCTTTTGCACCATAGTCACCAATATTGAACCCTTTTTTCTCAAGAAACATATCTTCTGGACACTGAAATGTCTTTTTTCAGACTTGACAAATCAGGAGAACATTATCTTATCTACTGTTACATTGTGTAAATATATACAAACTGTAGTTGTTGAGTGTTTTAGTGTTAAAAATGTCCAAACTGTAATAACAGGAACAATTTATGTCTTATTTTCCAAAGGACGCTTTTAGCTACTGTCACATTTCATGCCAGTATAGGACTGACTGAGGTAACTCTGGTTCATTTAGTTCTTTATGTTTCTGTTGATTAATGAGCGCTGTCCTGTCCGCTAAAGCAATAAATGAAATGAACTGAGCTAGCTGGTATCATTTTTTTGTAGTCTTTTTATCTCGGTAATGCTACTTATTACTAAAATGCATGATGTTACTGAGTTATTTTATTTATGAATCTACTTTAATCCATCCATACAATGTTCTTAACCCTTCTGCCCACGCCCACTTTGGAGACAGGACTCTTATCTTAAGAAATTAGCAATTAGCTACTGTCACATTTCATACGAGCTACATGGGCCTGAATGATAAAAATTTGTTTCTGTTGATTAATGAGAACTGTCCCTGTCAGATAAAGCAATAAATGAAATGCTGGTCTCATTTTGTAATGCCTTTTTAAGATAATGCTAGTTGCAAGTAAAATACATGATGTTATTTTATTTAACCATTATCAATCTAATTTCACCCATCCACAAAATATTCTTAACCCTTCTGACCATGGCCACTTAGGAGATAGGACTCTCAACTAATAAAATAGCTATTAGCTACTGTCACTAACTAATGCTAGCTAATAATTTGTTAATGTTTGGTTGAAGAGCATCTTCAGTTATAAAGTCTGACTTGAATTATTGCTGCCTCACTACTTGAATTTGGATTTTATGACAGAATGGCACCAACTCCCCGAGGTTTTCAAGAAGCCCTAGAGACATAGAGTCAGGTGTGAAATGACTGAATCCAGCTGCACCCAGCACAAAACAGCAAGGGGTTTTTCCCGGTTAAGAGAAATACAAACCACAACCCCTGCTGCAGGAGCACTGTGCTGTAATCTAATCTAATGGGACTGGAGTCATTAGGTTCAGTGGAGTCAGTAGAGCCAATATCCTCTTCCTTCTCTACGTACAACGAATTTCTATCGAACGATACATAATTACTTCTATATTTTAAATAGATCTCTGTGATTCTTGGCGACTGATATGATTGGAGGCTATTATTGAACATTTGATATTGAACATGACATTTTTCATGAAAACTGATACTGGTGACAAACAAAACCGGCAAAATGTATTCTAGGGGTTTAAAAAATTACCAATATGCTACAAGTAGCACAGTATAATGTTTTGAGGTAATGTACTGATTCTCAAAAACGCTATAATAATTTAATTTAATTAATGGTTCAGGGTGAAAGGTTTGAATGTGAAGTTTATTTTGGAGTCTGTGCTGTTGTTTGTTGATGTTGAAGAATTCAGGAGCGAGTGCAAGGATTTTGGGGAAAAACTGACCTGGTCATCTACATAGAAATCAGTGTACAGGCTGTTATCGTGGATGTAGACAACTGAGACATCCGTTAGCTAACGTCAAACAAACGGCCGGCTCCAGACTCCAACACAAACTTCACTTAAGCACATAAGCATGTACAGATGTTACAGATTGAACCTTTAAGAGTTTACATGCAAAGATTTGTGGCAGAAAGTGTTTTATTTTGTATGTTTTCCTTCTTAAACCCCGACTGTGAGATAGAAATGTTGGATGTTACAGGGACTGTGTAGATCCCACTATTCTGACTGCATTAAAAAAATTTTTTTTACTCAAGTTTTATGCTTATGGTGATGTCAAATGTCTATATATTGCGCCATACATTCACACTATTTGGCCAATTAGATGAAGCCCAAGTTATCTGTCAGCTACCCTCAGATTAACTGGTGTCAATTTGGTGACTATTGCTCATTTATCACAAGTTATATCACCATTGCAATTAGAGACAGACTGATTGTAAGGCTGATTAATCAGCACTTATCGGACGTTTATGGGATGACTATTGGTATCAGCAGAAGGTGGCTCCGTAGACCTTTAAACAGGAATTTCTGGCCTTGAGGGTTAGTTTGATGTTTAATTACAAATGTATTGATTAATAACTTTGAGTTTGACATTCAGTTCAGTTTTTAGATTCAATTTTAGATTCACTCCAGACATACGTAATGTGCTTTCAGTGTCAAAAGTTTTGAGGGAGGAGTCGTTTTGAATTACAAAATAGTGCCTTGCTTACAGTATTACAATGTATTGAATCATAACACATGTATCATGAAACATGAGGTGTATTCTTGCCAAAACACAGCCCTAATTTATATCCCAAAAACTAATTTAAAAACCAGATAGTGTGGTCATTTTACAGTGCATGAACACTCTGACCACACCGGCTGTCCTCCCTCCCATCCCTCCTGACACCCATCGCCCACTTGGCTCCACAATCCCCTACGCTCCCTGTTCCCAGTTTACACAGAGAGACAGTTATAAACAAGGAGAAAAGGCCTGTTTATATTAGTCCCATTAACCACCTACAGTATGAAACCCTCGTGGCTTGTGTGGAAAGGGGGGGGGAGCTGAAATGGCGGTGAGGTAAGAATACCAAAAAAAAAAAAAAAAAAAGAGGACAAAATGAGAAATAGAAGTGGAAAAAATCTCGCATGATGACTCATTTGAAGCCGAGAGAGCAAGGAGGGGAGGGGAGTTTAAAAAAAAAAAAAAAACGAGGGGAGGGATGTGGGGAAGCCCTGCACCTCGGCCGCAGAAGGACACATAGTTTAAACACAGTGATGGAGTGGAATAGCGAAAGAGTGAGTCACTGCAGGGCCCCTGTCTTTTACCAGACCTCCTTACTTTCTCTGTTTCACTCCCCTCGCCTCCCGCCTCCCTTATTTCATGTAAGATTTTCCAACTTGCTGATATGTTCCAGATGTGCTGCCGTCTGGCTGCTGCCGAACAACTGGTAACTTTGTCATATTTGCCAACTTCTCTCCTCGCCTCTCTT
Organism: Coranthus polyacanthus; assembly: GCA_037367275.1. Lineage (NCBI taxonomy): Eukaryota > Metazoa > Chordata > Actinopteri > Kurtiformes > Apogonidae > Coranthus > Coranthus polyacanthus. Next base: position 18,173,173 of record JAPQRN010000010.1, read on the forward strand.
TTTTCTTCCTTCCCTCCTTATAGTCTCATTTAGTAGCTACTCCCACACTTTTCCATCAGTTGTCCTCGCCCCGGCTTGATACTCCCACTCCGGCTTTAAAGTCAGGGTACCAATTAGGTTTAAACCACTCAAAATAAACGTATATATATGCGGAGGGGGGTTGTAATGGAAAAATCAATCGCGCCACTTTTTGCCGCCATTACTTTTTTGCTGCTTATGGAAAGGAGTCAGGAAAGAAATGGGAGAGGAAAATGACAGAAAGAAAGAACAGAAATGATTTTTTTTTTTTAAAAAAGATAGAAATGAGTGTGGAAATAATGTCTTTTTGGAAAACACGACTTCAGGATCACATGCCTCCACCAAAACGGACAAGCACACCAAAAATAGGTTCACACTTCACACTGTCAGGACTGGAACAGGACAGCAAACAGGATGTTACACCATCACACTCCCATGCACCTCTGCACACACACACACACACACACACACACATATCTTTGTGCTGCTGACATGTTCATGTGTTCAGTGTTTGTCTCAGGCAAGAGACAGAGGTCATGTGCAGTACGCTACTTGTTTGGTTGCTATGACACAACATCACTAACTTGATTTCACCGCCTAATCTACTTAGAGGGATCCTTAGGTTGAAGCACAACATGGGCTGTGTTGGCAAACTGACCCACTGCGTATGTGTGTGTTTGTAAGAGCTTAATGTTAGTATATTAAGTTTGAGCAAGTGTGTGTTTTTGAAAGCTGAGTAATACGGTGACATATTTGACATTTCTCAACTCGGAACATCCTAAATAGTTAGCAGAATGCGTGTCAGGCCGGAGGACAATGTGAAATTGAGACGCATCTCAACTTTGAGAGGTTATCAGGATATTTAAGTCAGGTTGACCCAGTGTGTGAAGTCAACACAGACAGGGAGAAGTGGAATCCAGTGAGGAACAATGAGGAACAATGAGTCACTTGTTGGAGAAAATGTGTAAACCAATGTCTATGAAGAATTAAAAGTGGTTTAAAAGTGATTTTAAAAAAGAGAGTCTAACAGTGTGTATCAGTGCAGAGGTTCATTCATTGACAGTGAAGGTGGGTGTGCCGCCTGCCGCGCCCTGCTGCCACCACACACACACACACACACACACACACACACACACACACACACACACACACACACACGCACACGCACTACAGCCTACTGAACACAAACCCACAAAAAACACACCAAAACATGACCGAGAACATGTATTTTTAAATATAATCCACAGAGAAAAAACTTTTAAATACATATTTTTGATCATTTTGAATCATTTTTGAACGTTTGTAACTTTACACCACTTAAATACCACTGTGCAAAATCTAACAAAAGTATGATAAAGTCTTTAAATAAGAATTGGAAAACAGAATTCTCTCTTTATAGTTCTATTTTTATTCGTTTTCTCTTAATTTAGGCACGTTTCCAACGCTTAGACTAACATAACATAATGATGTTAAACCGGAATATGCTTTTTTTAAATGCTTAAAGGGTCTTTATAAGGAGAGTCTTGCAAAACTTGCAAAATTTCACATAACTGAAGTGCTGATAGTAGCACGTCGATTCAGAAGACATGCAGGTACAAGATGCAACAAGTTGCAAAGAATTTTCTTTGCGCAGTCTTACCACACAAAACCCCCTTTTCTTAATGCGTAATCGCAACTTTCCATCAGATTTATCTCAAAGTCGGTTACCTTTGCGGCGGTTGCTTGTTGGTTCCTCTCTGTCCTGCAGAACATCCAGCGGCAGACAGTCGAAGGATTGCCTCTGCCACAGCGCCCACACTTGACTTACTAGCAGCTCGAAGGGGGGCAGCTCCACGCCCAGCGAACCAAATTAGGCATCATATGTCTCGCACCGTTATTCACATCTGTGTGGACTCCCCTCCTCCTTCTCCTCGTCGTCCTCTCCACCTCCCCCTGCAGCAGCGCACAGGACGCCGCTGGACACACCCAGTGTGGACGCGCAACATTACTCTCCTGTCGTAATGTCTTGATTACTTTGCCGTGTTTGCCGGACTGGCAGCGTCGTGGAAAGTCGGGAAAAATCGAAATCCGTACGCCTTCATGCGGCTCTTGTAGAGAAAAATGGGGGATAAATTAAAGTAAACATTAACACCGTGTCATAGCAAGTTGATGGTGCACCACGTGTATTGATTCTGGTGGGATAAACTCCTTGTAAATAATGAATTAAGTACTTATTTTATTTCATTGTGTATTGAGCTGGTCAACTGCATTTCCCTTAGGGGATAAATAAAGTAGGTAATATCTTATCTTATCTTAAGCCAGTCTTATATTATAGTATTCCCACCTCTGCTGAATTTGTACCTAGTTACTAGTACAAATACTTATCTTACTGTACAGTAGACTACAGTAAGTACTAAACTACTGCGTACTGTACTTCAGTAGAGTTTTCAGGTATCAGTGCTTCACTTGAGTGTTTATTTTTCTGACACCTTTTTCCTTTTACTCCCTACATGTTCACACAAATATCTGCACTTTCTGGCCTTTACATTTACAATAATAACTATATTGGATTGGAATTTGGTCCGTCCAGCCGTCTGTCTGTGGGTCCGCACCTGTGACTCAAAAACTACAGCACATTTCAACTTCAAAATTTGGTACTCTGTAGGTCTGTCCCCTATCTCGGTCCTCAACGATGTTGCGGATTTGGATCCAGATTGTAGAATTTCTTTTATGAATTCTTTGCCATTTATCCATGGTTTATCCATCCTTTATCCATCGGTCCATATCACACACAACAAATGTAACCAGGCGAAAACAAAGCAACGAGATGAAAACGAGATCAAAGACGTGACAAGATGAAAACCATGTAATGATAAAATGTTGTAAAATATGTAACAAGACACAACAAGATTCAAACGACATGAAAGAATAAATACAATTCCTTTAAAGACAACCTAAAAAGAAAATGAGTGCAATCTGAGTTTTTATTCAACAAAAACAACATAACAAGACAAAAAGTCTACTTTATATATATAGATTTTGAATACCTGAGATTGTACTCTTTCTTTTTTTCAGTGTCTGTACTTACTGGAGTAAAGGAAGAAGAATGTGTGGACTTTCGCCACCTCTGCCTTCTTGTCCTAAAGATGGGGGTATTGTCATCATGAAAGAGACCACACCCATCAGGTTTTTCCTGAAATTTGTCACCCATCAGTAATACTATTACTGATTTGTCAAAGATATCAGCACAAATAGACCTTTTTTTCTCTCCAAATGGTCTAGGAAACATTTAAAGATTTATTATTATTAGTAGTATTGTAAGCCTAAGAGACCATGTAATAATAAACTTGTCAAAAATGTTTTTAAAAGGCTTAAAGCCTCTTTATATTTATGCTATTATTCATATTCATTTTCATATTCATCATTTATGCTAAATGATTTCATTTTAATCTAAGTGTGTCTGACTAAACTGGAAAGCCCCACTGTCTTATGAAAGTGTCGTTATATGTATTTGGGGGTAACTATCAGCACCGTTTCAACTAAATATTTGTCATCGCTATAATCTGAATCATCAGAGTCTCCGATTATTTGTGTCTGTTGCCTGGCAACCGAGGAAGTAACCCCTGACGACCATTTGTATTTACTGACTGTTCTGTGAGACGCGTTTCCTGAAACCGAGTCCGAGAGAAAAGAAAAGAGACAGAAAGTAGATTACACACAGTTTCATACCAACATTCACATCTGTGGACCTAGAACTAATGTAAACACTGCAAAATATCACAGCCTATGTTATGCTCTATTTGTTATTCTGGTCTGTTGACCAAAAGGAATCTCTAAAATGGAAAAGTTACAAAGCTGGCATAATGCACTGTATTTTAGAACTGTAAACAAGATGGAGAATTGTGAAAAAATGTAGAAAGATAAACTTGAAACTTGAACAACTGAAACCATTAATACAATAAGCTTATCTGGAATGTCTGGTATGTTTGTGAAGGCATCTGTTAGGAAGAAAAGTCATTCTGATATCATCCAAGTATCATCAATAAAATGAAAAAATAAGTCAAGAATGAATGTTATTTGTGATATTTTTCCTCAAATGTTTAATTTCAGAGGTTATCTATATAAAAAATAACAGGTGTAAATGTCTAGCTGTGTCTCCTGCAAAATGCACAACGTTAAACAAATGGGAATAAATAGTGTATGGTTTTTGCACAACGTGAATTCTGTTCACAGTGTATCTTAATGGTTAGTCAACCTGAAAATCAAGAAATTACAGGTAGAAAAACTAAACAGGAGTGGTGGAAGAACTGCTCAGAGCCTGAGTATTAACAGAACACTATAACAGTAAAATCATCAGAAGAATGAAGTTCAAATGAGAAAAGTCAAAGTCAAGCATCCTTGGGTTTCATGAAAGGTGCTATAGAAATGAAAACCATTATGAAAGTAGTCACTGTGCCAGTGTTTTTCTATTACATATGATGTTTTTGGATTCATATTCCTGCTGCGTTCATGTGTATGTTACATTTTACTGCTGTACATATGTAAGTTCAATCTACTTTATAAACTGCTGGTAGTTTCATCTACAGCAATATGGTATAAGATTATGATATATTTGTAACGTCACTGTCCTATGAGAACCACGTATCTCTAAAAAGTCAACATTTCATAATTTTAGAGGGGTTGTAAAGGGTTTATTACTACTTAGAGCCTACTATTTATTACTATTTAATCCATAAGTCTAGCACAAACGTTCAAAATAAACTCATTTTGAGATGTTTTCATTGGCGGGAGAGAGATGAAGAACTGTAATCTGAAAAGGAATTAAATCTGTCAGACAAATGTAGTAGAGTAAAAAGTAAAATATTTGTCTCTGAGATGTAGTAACGCACTATAAAATAGGCTATAAACTTACGTTAAATGCAAATACTTAATTGCAGCTGGTACCCAGAGGAAGGGCTTTGAAATGTATTTCTCAAAAGAAAGGAAGGATAGTTGTATAGTAAATATTACAAAACAATAGTACAATAATGTAAATAATATCAAAACGCCGTCTTTCCGACGTTAGTAGCTGGTTAATGCATTTAGTAGACGTGTTTTATTTAGTCGGTCTTGTCATTTTTATGATTGGCAGCAGATGGCGCCAAACTTCATTTAAGGTATGACGTACAAGTCTCCGCGACATTTTCACAACACAAACGTCAGTTTTGGGAGACCGTAAGTGTTTGTGGAGCAGGTAACATCATGGCGTCGGGAGCAGGAGAGTCGTCCGGTGGACACGATGCAGAATTGGACGAGTTGCTGGACAGTAAGGGCTTCACGTTCAGTCCGTATTGTGACCTTCAGGCCACCGACACCACTGTGGTTTGTTTTGGTGGTAAAATGTTTCGAGACTCGCTCCTCGGACTCTCGGTTGGACCTGCTGCTCGCAGTCACTAATAAAAGCTGAAGTTATCGATTACAGACCGGTCAAATATTCACCAGACAACCGCAGAAAAGTTGTCATCACAGCTGTCTTCGTGGTAGAGCGCCTATTTCTGGCAGCACTAGCTAAACCGGATGTTGTACCTAAATGTCCTTGCCCTTGACTTTTTTGTGTAGACACTTATACATGATGATGATGATGATGATGATAAGCTGATGATTTAACATGGCGGCTTATCCGTCACTGTTTGTTGTAACATAATTTACGCTTTGTTTGTGGTTAATCTTCTGTAAACATGCTGTGCATACCCTTCTGGCAGTTTTATAACCGCAGTCGGGTCAGTACGGAGATGAAAACAGGTTTTGTTGCTGTAAACATTCCCGCTGGTCACGCTGGTCTGGAACAATTAGTCATTAATCTATTAGTATTTCTATATAAATCCATTTGGCAGCTATTTTGATTGTCTATTAATGGTTTCAGATTTATAGATAATTTTGAGTGTTATGTTAAGCGTTTCAGACTGATTTATTATGTCTTTTCAGTCATCCAATTTCTCATAAAGTCACAAATATTTAATTTCCAACATTCATTTCTGACATTTTTGCCCATTTCCGAAGGGGTAGGTGATATCAGTGTTGACTTTTTTTTAATGCTGATATCAGTCTTTAAAAATCCACCATTGATCAAACATGAAAACATTTTTGAAACATTTTAAAGTTTTGGTTGGTTGGTGTCGAAGGTGTCGTTTTTGGACCAGAGCGATTTTTCACCTTAAAAAAACAAGATGCAAAGAAAACAAGAAAACAATCTGCAGATGAATTATTAATGAAAACACTTGTGGCACCCCCACCATTAATGATGTTAGTCCTTGTTTCTTTGCTAAAATGTTTTCAAAAGTTAAAGCTCATATGACATTCATGCAGTATGAGTTAGTAAAAGCGTCTTTTAGTTTTGTGAGTTTTAGTACGTAAGTACATGTTTTGTTAAGTTCTGCTAAGTTTTGGCGAATGGATAGAAATGAAAGGGGGGAGGTTGGTTTTAAACAGAATGTAATTTTGGAGGGTTATTTATCTGACTTGGATTATTTTCACATCAAAACATTTTAACTCAGAATTAGGGCTGTACATTGAAAGCACCAGAAGAAGGAATCTTTCAGTGGCCAATTTGACCAGGATCAACGTTTACTGCATTTGTATGGGCCCTGACTATCTGTTTAAACCGACTGCATAAAAAAACAAAAAAAATTACAAACATCTTTCACAGTAACGTGATACAGTTTGACAAAATTGATCCTTCAAAATATCAGTAAACGCTTTGTAACCTGATGAAGGTAGTTTATTGGAGGGCGGTTACTGAACAGAAATAGCAATGTTTTAGTTCTACTTGAAAGACATTTCAGACTGTTGTTGTTGTTTTCTGTCAAGATCATATGTTCAGCCATCACATACTTGTATAAATGAATATGTCCTGTTTTGCTTCCAGGTGCGTTGGATGACTTTGACAAGGCATCGGCCCCTCCTGCACCTGCAGCTGCCTCGTCCTCAGCCAGCAGCGGAGCAGAGAAGGTGTGTTTGTGGAATGAGTGGTTCTAATGGTGTTTGGGAATGAACGGAGCATTAGTATCAGTGTTGTAACATTTGATAACAAGAAAGTGAAAGTGTTAAAGTGAAAAAGTTTCTCTGTTGTTATTCCCTGGCATTGGCATTTTCTTTGTTTTTTCACTTGTGTACCCTTGCTGCTACATTTCAATCAGCTGGTTGTGTAACATTCAAAGTTCAGTACTGCAAAATCCACAGTATAAGTTCAGTGCTGGTGTAAAAATACTTCTCAGTTGCAGAGGCCGATTGAAATGATGGCCAAAGTTGAACTAGAGCTGCCAACACATTGCAGTCAATGTTTGCTTCTATCTTAAAGCTACAATGTGTAGCATTTCTGCATCATAATATCTAAAAACGACTGGGCCTATGTTCTATATTTTGTTGACTTGTGTATTTACGTTATATCAAATGTTTCCGAACAATGCTCAAACTGAGAGGTAAATCGCATTTGGTTACATGTCAGTGGCGTCATATCCCCGCCACTAATGTTAATGCACTTGTGTCTTATTTCATTAGAATAACATGACAATGCGTATGTGGCACTACATCACCTCATCTGTAAACACGATGTCTACCTGAGTCACGTCAGATAGATTTTCATGACATCATCTACATAGATTGTATAAATGGACTTGCATTTTTATAGCGCTTTTCTACCTTGATGGTACGCAATTTACAATGTGTCACATTCACCCATTCACACATTCATAAACCAGTAAAACAGTCACTGGGAGCAACTCGGGGGTTCAGTGTCTTGCTCAAGGACACTTCGACATGTGGACAGGGTTAGGGTTCTGCCTCCTTTTCCTGAGCCACAGCCGCCCGTATAAAAGAAGTGGACGTAGCCACCATGATGTCACCCATTCATTTTGAAGGCTTGAGTTTGGTATTTTGTCTGTCTCTGGTTTTTTTTTTAGGCAAGAAGTGACCATATTTGGACAGGAGGGTGGAGCTGGGGAAAAGCAAGGGGCGAAAATAACCAACTACTGCTTATTGCCAACTCACTCTGTAAATGTAACTAACAAGTGAATGGGGATATTTGTACTAGAGATCAGAACTGTTGATTTGTACCAGGCTGTAAACATGTTTATTTCTGCTGTAAGGTTGGTCATTTTAACATGGTGGTCTATGGGGATTGGCTTGCTTTTGGAGCCAGACTCAATGACCAGTTTCTGTCCCTATTGTCAGAAAACATTTAAAAGCCAACACACAAAACGGGTAGGGATCCTGTCTTTTCTAATTTCTCAATATGGTTCCTCCATATTTGTGTGTGTCTGTGCAGCCACCTCTCCTGGAAGACTGCAAGCTCTTTGAGACTCTGTTTGAGGGCGACATGGCAGCTCAAGCCAAGGAGGAGTGGGAGAAGGCCATGACAGAGCTGGCCCAGGAGGAGCCTGAATTACTGCAGCACTTCCAAAAACTGTCAGAGGCCGCAGGGAAAGTTGGTAAGCTTTGCGTTGTCTGGCTTGCTTTTCACTCTGTTTTTTTCCATAGTCTAAATGTTATGTTTTTTCTGGACAGGTACTGACACCGCCTCTCAACAAGAATTCACTTCCTGTCTTAAAGAAACTCTCCGTGGCCTGGCCAAAAATGCAGACAACCTGCAGGTGGCTCAAACAAAGGTGACATTTCCAAAGTGCGAACACAAAGCAGCTTACTGACTGGTGCTGTTGTTCTCTTGCAGTCCTCGGGGCTGGCTGGAGACGACCTGGTCAAGGCTCTAGAAGGTCTGGGGTTGGAAGAAGGAGGTGAAGGAGGTGGCGAAGAAGGAAATATCCTGCCTATCATGCAATCCATCATGCAGAATCTTCTTTCCAAGGAAGTGCTTTATCCGTCTCTCAAAGAGA
>JAPQRN010000010.1:18189561-18215213 GCA_037367275.1 Coranthus polyacanthus
ATGGTTTTACAGAACATATCTGAAACTCCAGAGAGCTGCTTGTCATTTAACATCAGATCAATTCTAAAGACTTGGGTCATTTATGTTAATGACTTTGGTGATTACATAACTTTTCCTCGTGCCATAATTAAAATAGCAAATTATAGAACATGTTTTGAAAGAATATAATTCATCAGTAGAGGTTTATTTTCTTTATTTCTTTATTTACCATAACTTAATCCAGTCACAATGGCAGACTATATGAACACAAATGTACCCTCATACATGTCCTCGTGACATGACTAAAAAAATGGGATGCAAATCTTGGCAGCTCCCACATCTACTCAGAGGAAATGCAGTTTGTATTTAACTTTTGATATGTTTGTTTTGTCATTCCATGAAAGAAGTGAGTTCACCTGTCCCACGTCATATTTAAATTATTGTGAATATACATTTTATTCTTTTGTGTGTTTTATTTCTGTTCAAATAAATCTTAATTTTTAAAAAGTGTACGATTGTGTTTGTATTTTACTACAGATACCTTTGTGTTAAATTACCACAAAATATTTTGATACAGTATCTTGTTTCGTGTGAATTTCATACGCACAAAACACTCGTCTTTTCTTCGAAAAATAGAGGGAATGTACATCTGTATGCTTTCAACACACTTTTTTATCAACTCAGTTGACTAAGTGAATTTGACACGTAGTTGAAAACCGCACTGTACACAATAGTTGTCTGTAACAGGACCATTGACCGGAGCAGGACTCGAAATGACTTCTATAAACGCAGAAATGCGATGCGTAGATTAGCTATGACAGTATGTTATATACAAGGTTTCTGTCAGTTCAGTTCTAAGTGTTTTATTTCTACGCGCTGCCGTCGTGGAGGTTTGTGCGTCAGATTTTCACTGCGCACAACTTTATTGTTCGATACCGGAAGACAGAACGGGCTACGTGTCAGGAAAAGGAGAATCAGCTAAATGGGCGAAGGCGTTCAGGCCGCCTGACTCTAACTGTCTGCAATATTTCGTAGATTTTTTGCCAAGTGTAGATTTAGATTTATCAGAGGCGCTAAAACAGCGGTCTGTACTGCTGCTCACTGACAATGCTAACCAAGTTTGAAACGAAGTCGGCCCGTGTTAAAGGTAACCGCTAAGCGGCAGCTGCAGTTAGCAGTGCTAACGTTAGCTTACTAATGTTATCTGCTTCAGTTCTTATAAAATGATGTTTGTCACTGAACGTATTTCATTGTGAGATGTATGTAGTGGTAATTCCTAAAGATATATATATCACGTCGTAACATGTATGTCAGAATTCATTTCCTAAAATGGTGACGTTGAATGAAAACTGCATCCATTTCTGTAGCTAGCTAAAGTAACTTACGGCTAACTGTTCACGGCACTGTTTAAAGTTGACCAGTAACTATGTCGTACCACTAGTTAAATGCCGTTTTCCAACGGATAGTGTCCAGTAAGATAGTGTAACTGTCTTGTTTTCAGGTCTTAGTTTCCATCCCAAAAGGCCATGGGTTCTTGCAAGTTTGCACAACGGTGTGATTCAGCTGTGGGACTACCGTATGTGCACACTGATTGACAAGTTTGATGAGCATGATGGTAAGACACCGACGTGCTCCTTTCGTATCCAGTTATTTCATCTCTAACATCATGTTATTGACATATGTATAATATGACCTATACATGTGTTCGCCCACAGGGCCCGTCAGAGGAATTGATTTCCACAAACAGCAGCCTTTGTTTGTTTCAGGAGGAGATGACTACAAAATTAAGGTGACACTGTAATGGCATCTGACTTTTTTCAAAGAAGAAATGTCAGGATGCTAACGCAAAAAACAAGATAAACTGATGGTTGAGAGTGAAAAGACTTGACATTTTATGCTACATGTTGTCATAGCATTAATTCTACACTGAACGATTTTATATCAGATGCCAGATGTATATGTACATAGGACTGTGGCATTTTGTAGATTGTGTCTATTGTTATAGTATTCCATATAAGCAGTTTATATCATTAATCCATCTGTATATGCTAAGTAAACATAATTGTTTTGGTCAGGTGTGGAACTACAAGCTGAGACGCTGCCTCTTTACTCTCCTTGGACACCTGGACTACATCAGAACCACCTTCTTCCATCATGTGAGTTGTGCTGCAGTTTTAACATAGATTGCACCTCTGCATTGTAGATATTCCATCGCAGATTTCAAATTCCACAGTGACAAAGACCATTACATAGTACCTTTTGCTGTTTGTGTAGGAGTACCCCTGGATTCTGAGTGCCTCAGATGACCAGACCATCCGCATCTGGAACTGGCAGTCCAGGACCTGTGTTTGGTAAGAAACACTGTTAACTTTTTCAGAATGGCTCAGTTGAGCTTTGAGAATATTATTATTTGGGTTTGTTACATATTGGATATCTTTTTTTTTTTTTTGACAGTAAAATATTTTCTCAACTTATATACCTTCTCAAGGTATATTCAGATGTCAGCGTGACTCAACATGAATTTGAACCTATAACGTCTTTTAATTATCACTTTTAATGATTATTTAAGATCCCACATGCTCTTAATCCCAGCTGTCTCTCCTTTTCCTCCACAGTGTGCTGACTGGACATAATCACTACGTGATGTGTGCTCAGTTCCACCCGTCTGAGGACCTGGTGGTGTCGGCCAGTCTGGACCAAACTGTGCGAGTGTGGGATATCTCCGGTGAGAGTCTGGGGATGTGGTCCACAGCACTGCGGGGGCTGGTTTTTTGGGAGGGTTGAGTGGTTCAGAGATTGAGGAGGAACCAGGGACCGATGTCAAGTCCTGCACCTCCTCCTCTCTTACTTGTAGAGGACAAATCTCTATGGGCTGTTTGCAGAAACACTTCTGTTTTGTACAGGACAGTCATAGACAATTTACTGTCAGAATACATTTATAGTGCAGTATTTGTGAGTGAAATACTGGACCATAAATTATGCCCAATCCTAATTCTCCCATTTGTCCCTATTCTGGTTTGTGTTGTCTTGCATAGGGTAGTGGTCACCTAGTCCCCCAAATGGACCTCCAATAGGAGGGTTAAAAGAAAATTCCCTAATGTAGATGCAAAGGAATATGTGACTGAATAGTTATGACAAGAATTTCAGAAAAATCGCTATTTACAATGTTAACAGAACTTAATGTAAACAATGAGCAACAGATCGATCTGTCTTGTCGTGTCCTGCAAGTTTGGACAGATTTGAGACTGTGGTAGTTTAAAATAGGGCTGTGCGATACTTCCAAAAAATGTTTTGTCCTAAATGATAGTTGAAGAAACCAAATGGTTTTAAACTCTTCTTTATGATCAGAAAAATAACGAACACTTACCAAACAGCAGAACATTTCAGAAATCTGAACTAGTGCATTCAAAACAATTATAATCATGAATTGTTTGTTCAACATCAATATATGCACTTGTAAAATTAAGTAAAACATCAAAATACTGAAACATTTTGTAGATATTCTACCTGACACTGTTAAAAATGGAAAACTACTTTGAGTAGGTTTAATAGTGCTACTTTTTACTTTGAGTAAAAATCTACTTTTTATGCAATTAGAACAGCTAACAGTGAGTTGTTACTTCCTACTTGAGTTCAGGTAATGGTGAAGTTGAAGAATTAATGGCTGTACTGCCACTATGTAGCAATCAGGGCTTTAAACAGAACACAAATTAACCATCTGCCACGACTCTGCACATAAAGTTTTAATTATAATCAATACAGAGTTTTTGAGAAACAATACAATATCACAGAATGCAATCTGGCAATACTCAAGTGTATTGATAATTTCTTAAGCCTCTACTATAATACTATGTTATAATCATGTTGCAAGATAGTTCTGTTTCCAGATTTCAACTACATCCCTTGTAGCGCCGTTCTGAAAGGCCACTTCCCAGTCAAGGACACCTCAAAACTAAGGGCTGGACCATGGGGAGGGGGGATTGGGCCTTAATGTTCTGACTGAAGAAAGGGTTTACAGAGCTAAGAAGTGTTTCTGTGCTTCTGCATGCTTAATATCTCTGTTTATTGATGTTTTTTCTTGTTACTGTGTCTACTTGCCTTCTTAACTAACCCATTAACTGGCTCACATCTTTCTGTGACTCTCTTGTCCAAGGGGATTTATTATCCTTAACATTTATAACATTGAGCATGATTGCATCCATCTGTTTTTGAACTTGTGGATCTCATGACATTGTCAAAGGGTGAATAACGTTCATGCTTCACTCACCATGTTACGTGCATGGCATCCATTTAACACAAAGGAAGATCAATTTGCACTCATACATAGTCCCTGTTACCTTTTCATATATAGGTACTTTCAATTGTGTGTTCTTTCATCAAGAAAAAAAACTGTATTAGCAGTTTGAAAGTGTATTTTTTACAAACACACTTCCTGAAGACTGATGTGACTTAAACTGCATGATGCACGGCTGGCTGACTACTCAAAATATAGCATGAAATGCTGTTTCTATTTTTTAGTCAAAGTCTTGATCTAAGGTTCATTCATAACCCATAACCTGTGATTGTGACTCAAACATCTGTGCAGAAACATGCATGAGGCTTGGACATATTTAAAAAGATAATCCCTCTGTCATATTCCTGACATCCAACGCCCCATCAGAGCACGTCTTTACAATGCCAGCCACCACCCACCCCCACCCCATCAACTGAGTCCACGCACTCCCTGTGTCCACCTTACCCATGCTTTCCCTGGAAACATTCACACCCGCACATGGGTTCCTAGTGTCATTCCTCTCTCTTGTCACCTCTGGGTGCTATTGAACTATCTGTCCACCACACCGTTTCAACAGGAAGGAATCATAAATGCAAGCTTTGTTTTCTCTACATCTTTTCCTGATCTTTCTTGAGTCTGGGAGGTAATCAGTGATCTGGTGCTGCTGTTCAATCAAATCCTGATTTTCTTCTGTATGCCAGAGATTCATTAACCCAATCAACAGCACTGCTAGAGCCACGGTTGTTTCCACACTCATGTAGATGAGGACTGAGAGAGCAGGGTTTGCGTTGGTGTGTTTCAGCCCTGTGTGTGTGTGTTCAGTAGTCCCAACAGTTTTCCTCCATCATCTTGTCTTATGTTAAGTGATTTTTGTTAACTTGGTTCTTGTTTTTCCTCCTCCCCTGTACTGTGGTTGTGCCCTGTGTAACATGAATATGGCTCCTTCTTGCACCACGCGGTGCTTTGAATGTTGGTTCCAGGTCTGAGGAAGAAGAACCTGTCTCCTGGTGCTGTGGAGACAGAGGTGCGCGGCATCTCTGGTGTTGACTTGTTCGGCGCCTCAGATGCTGTTGTCAAGCACGTTCTGGAGGTAAGCAGGAAGTTTCAGATATGTGAGCTAGGTTTGTAGAGTCCTCTTGAATAAAAAAAGGTTTGGTAAACAGATTTTCACTGATTTCAGAGTTGGCTATTTAGCAGGGTTTTTTTTAAAAATTACATCTTCATGTTATGTGTAGAGCCCTGAGTTTGGGAACCCAGAGTGAAAATTGTTTTAAAAAATTTTAACAAAGTTTACCTCAAGAATGGCAGTTAGTATTTTAGTGCTCATAAAGCCTCAGCCATGTGATAGATGTTTGTTTGAGGTTGTGAATCTGTGTGCAGGGTCATGACCGTGGGGTCAACTGGGCAGCCTTTCACCCCAGCATGCCTCTCATTGTGTCTGGGGCTGATGACCGGCAGGTCAAGATCTGGAGGATGAACGGTGAGGGACTTTATTCAGGCCTCAGAAAATACTAGTTTATATTCACAAATATTATTTGTCATTTGTGAGCTTAATCTAATGCACAGATTTTTCTGCATTCTCAGTGTTGACTTTTGTCTGTTTCGTTCTCGGTCCAGAATCGAAGGCATGGGAGCTGGACACGTGCCGTGGTCACTACAACAACGTGTCTTGTGCCGTCTTCCACCCTCGCCAGGAGCTCATCCTATCCAACTCTGAGGACAAGAGCATCCGAGTGTGGGATATGTCCAAGAGGACTGGAGTGCAGACCTTTCGCAGGGACCATGACCGCTTTTGGGTGCTGGGGGCTCACCCAAACCTCAACCTGTTTGCTGCTGGTAGGTGGTGATGAATTTAACAAAAACACACAATGTTAGCAGATTTTCTGACCACTGTACACAGTGGGGCACTCTTCATGTACAACAGATCAGGCACTGTAAAGTTTGCTCAAGTCTGTCTGTGTGTTCTTCAGGTCATGACAGTGGTATGATCGTGTTCAAGCTGGAGCGCGAGCGTCCAGCCTATGCCGTCTACGGCAACATGCTGTACTATGTTAAGGACCGCTTCCTCCGTCAGCTGGATTTCAACAGCAGCAAGGACACTGCCGTCATGCAGCTTCGCAGGTAGGCACTTTGTTTCTGTTTATCTGTGAATAAATGCAGTTGGTATAAAACTAGACATTGTGATGTAATGACATCATGGTAGCTGTTGGACTAACCGTTTTATTACATTTTATTTCTTTTTCTTGGCCTAGTGGGTCTAAGTTCCCGGTGTTCAGCATGTCTTATAACCCTGCTGAGAATGCTGTTCTGCTCTGTACTGTGAGTTTACGTTGTTTAAAACACATTCACGAGTTCTATACAGTTTTCCATGTTTTTAATGTAATTCTCTTAATCTCCTGCAGAGGGCAACCAACCTGGAGAACAGCACTTATGATCTGTACTCTATTCCCAAAGAGAGTGACTCCCAGAACCCTGATGGTACTGAAACATTCAAATTATATCACCAGCGTATGGATGACCTTCTCATCACGTCATACTTTGTACTGAGCAGACTCATTCTTTGTCTTTTTCAGCACCAGAGGGGAAGAGGTCCTCTGGTCTGACAGCAGTCTGGGTGGCCAGGAACAGATTTGCCGTCCTGGATCGTATGCACTCAGTGAGTGTATATATGTGTATATACATGTCTAGAAAGTACTGAAATATATAGATCTAGAACAAATTGGGGGCAAGGTTGAGATGGAAATGATTGATACCATCTTGCGCGCGCGTACATGTACGTATGTGTACATGTATATGTACGTATATATATTTATTCTAGTAATTATTGCTATGAATTTCATTCAAACTCTCTTTCTGTGACACTCTTTTGTATCTCTACCAACACTTTGTTTTGTCTGTGTCTTCCTCTTTTAGCTGCTGATTAAGAACCTAAAGAATGAAATCGTGAAGAAGGTTCAGGTGCCGAGCTGCGAGGAAATCTTCTACGCTGGAACGGGTTCGTTGTTGCTGCGTGATGCTGATGGCGTCACACTGTTTGACGTGCAGCAGAAGCGCTCTCTGGCCACGGTCAAGATCGCCAAGGTCAAGTACGTGGTGTGGAGCGCTGACACAAGCCACGTGGCCCTGCTGGCTAAACACGGTGTGTAGATAAAAAGAATATAGGCAAATACAGACAAAGAAACTTATCACAAATTCACAACATGTTTATTTCCTTTTGTGGGATTAGATTGTGAAGTAGTGTTTGGTACTGGTAACTGAAGGTGAACTGAAAATGATGGTGTTATTCATATAAACGTACATGCAAAAATGCATTTTAAGACCTGACATTGACCTCCAAATCTCCTTTGTCCCTCAGCCATCATGATCTGCAACCGTAAGCTTGAGAGTCTGTGCAACATTCACGAGAACATCAGAGTGAAGAGTGGAGCCTGGGACGAGAGCGGCGTTTTCATTTACACCACCTCCAACCACATCAAATATGCCCTCACCTCTGGGTACGTGCTGCTGAGAAAAAAACGGTTTCATTTATTGCACTTAAACTTAACACTGATTTCTTATCTGCCAGGTAAACATCATAAAGCTCACCTGTTTAACTTTGATCAGAAAACTTGATATTTTAAATGGACTTGCTGATTTAAAAAAAGAGAAAAAAGTGACACCTGACAGGCACATTGTCAAATGTTGTTTTATGTCATGGAACTTGAATATTTTAGTGTTCATCTGATAAAAACAATACATATGAAGACACTGTTTTGTAATTATAATGGGCAGGTTGTACTGCAGTGGAAACTAGGGCTCCTTGATTTGGTGAAAAAGTCATATTGTGATTATAGTTCAAGGAAAATAAATGTCACAATTAAAACTGATTATTAGACTTGCAGGCGGCTGACAGATTAAAAGTTCAGTTATAATAATCATCTGCTTATAGGGATTAATTTGACCCAGGCAAACATGACCTCTATAAGTGGTTTCCGCTTTATCCTGTGTCATTACCCTTGCCCCATTGAGGGTATTGCAGTCAGGTCTGTCTGTCTGTGCCTGTAACTCAAAATCTACTGTACATTTCAGCTTTGTTTTTTAACACAAGATAGGTCTTTACCATATCTCGGTCCTCCTTGAAGATGGTCCTAGAATTTATTTATTTATTTATTTTTTAAGTATTCTCCACCATTGGTTACCTGCTCAATACTGCCCCCTGTGGGAATTCAGGACAGTAGAATTCCTCAGTGTGATGTATATGATCTAAACGATGAATAAATTATCTTTGATAATGAAAATGATCATTAGTTGCAACTCTTTAAATTTCCTTTTTTCCTATATTTTCTGTAGAGATCATGGCATCATCAGGACTCTGGATCTACCCATCTATGTGACCCGTGTGAGAGGCAACAGTGTGTACTGCCTAGACAGGGAGTGCAGACCTCGTGTTCTCACCATCGACCCCACGGAGTACCGCTTCAAACTGGCCCTGGTCAACCGCAAGTATGATGAGGTGGGTCTCTCAGCAGATTAATAGATAATATTTTCTCACAAATTATGGTGGCAACTGTGATGTATACTATAATCTTCTCTCAGTCACATTATGACCTCTTTGTCACTGTTCCTCTGGTTATGCAGGTGCTTCATATGGTGCGTAACGCCAAACTGGTGGGTCAGTCCATCATCGCCTACCTGCAGAAGAAGGGCTACCCCGAGGTGGCCCTGCACTTTGTCAAAGACGAGAAGACCCGCTTCAGTCTGGCTCTGGAGTGTGGCAACATCGAGGTGCACTTCTTTTTGGATTGAAAGTAGAATTTGGAAGTTATAGAGACACAAAATTAACATACCAAAAATAATATAGCCAATTTTATTAAAAAAAGAGTTTTTGCACTATGAATGACTTCGTAGCATTAATGTTGCTTGGCTAGTGATTATATAGCTGCTGGTGGCTGCAGATGTCCACCCCTGAGGGGACATAGTGTTTATTCCATCAGTGAACAGATTTGTTTTGTGTTTCTTCTAGCTATTGTCTAAATTGTTCCTATAATATAGGTCTAAAATTCTCCAAATATGCAAAGCTTTTAGTCACATAACGGCAACAACACAAAATTCATCACTGAGAAAAATTGTGATACAGATTTCGAATCGTGATTCTGCCCCAAAACACTGTCACGATCTTTTAGCCAAATCAGCCATTTCTATTTAGGACACAAATTCAAAATCTTATCTCATTTTATGGTTTAAACTTGTTTGTACTTCCATGGCTCCAGCTCTGAAACATTTCAAGATCAGAGACATGAGCCCTTTTTGGGCACTAATTTAATCTCACCTATGCTGATTGTGTGGCTGATTAGATAATTTTCTCCAGTTTGTGTACTTAAATGTAGACATGGTACTACAAAGGTTCATTTATGGACAGTGTTCTGAAGACTTTAGTGTTTGTAAGCAAATGTAATACAAAAATTATGATGATGCTTGTTTAAAAATGCATTTTTAGATCACAATCCCTTTTCTGGATGATTTACTGTGGTGTTTTTCTTATCTATTGCTGTATTTTCTTTTAAACCAAAATTAGGTGTATAATTATATCTAGCTTATAGCAACAATAGCTTGTTGTCGTTTAGTTGGATTCTCTCTCTTTGAGGTTTTAAGGTTTAGACAGACTTTTCTGTTTCCATGCGTTCAGGTGGCGTTGGAGGCAGCCAAAGCCCTGGATGAGCGCAGCTGCTGGGAGCGTCTGGGTGAGGCAGCGCTGCTGCAGGGTCATCACCAGGTCGTGGAGATGTGTTACCAGAGAACCAAGAACTTTGACAAGCTCACCTTCCTCTACCTCATCACCGGCAACCTGGCCAAGCTGCGCAAGATGATGAAGATTGGTACGTGACAGGCTCTGTGTCCTAATGGGTTTTAATCATGCGTAATATGAGTTGGTTTGAGTTTTTTGTTAATCGGTTAACCTTTATCTACTGTCTGTAGCTGAGATCAGGAAGGACATGAGCGGACACTACCAGGCAGCTCTGTACCTGGGAGACGTCAGCGAGAGAGTCCGCATCCTCAAAAACTGTGGACAGAGTGAGTTCGCTTTCCATCTTCAGTCCACATTCACTCATATTTTCTTATTTTACACTGTCCACTTCATCAGTGTTTTATCTGTATACCCTTAGTTCTCTTGTTGTATCTTGTAGTGGTCCACTAAAATAACTTCCTCTTGCTTTAGTCATTTATTACATTTTAATAAAAAAGAACTGCCAAAAGTAGTCTTCAGATTTTTTGTGTTTAATATATGTCAAATTTCTGTTTACCGTTACATTTCAGTTAGAGGTGTGAATTTTCACTGGCCTCACAATTTGATCCAATTAGGAATCACCTGTCAAATGCATCGATGGTTCTCAATACATCTCGATGTTTTGATTCCTTCATTATCTGTATTGCTGCACATAGCTACTTTTGCAAATTTACATACAGTCAGATAATTCTGAGCTCTTTTATTTAGAAAGTGCTTTAAAAAAAATCACACTACAGCACTAATAGAAACAGCAGTATGATTCCCAAATTCTAAAATTTTTGTGAGGCAGATTTCACAAACTGCGTGGGTCTTGTCCAGTTCATAAAATCCTAAATGTGCCAGGATGTCTACTTTCAAAAATACTCTCAACGTATAAAAGTGACATTAGACAGTTCAATGAAGGAGAGCGACTGAAACATAGTGATATAACTTTACAACTTAATTTGTACTGAGCTCTAATGTACTCTAATTGTTAGTATTTCAGGGAAAGAAGCCAATGTGTTTGAACTGTTTGTGTACATGTTTCCAGAGTCTCTGGCTTACCTGACTGCAGCCACCCATGGCCTGGACGAAGAGGCCGAGGCACTGAAGGAGACTTTTGACCCAGAAAAGGAGACGGTGTGTTGGCTAAATATTTCCTCTATGACATGCTATCTTAAGCCGAAGCACTTATTTCAGTTTTTACAGGGTGGTAATGTACAAGACGTCTGTCTTTGAATCCGGAAGGCTGCATGTTGCGTCATACACCCCAACATTAAATTCCCTCTCTTGTAAGAGGAAACATTTGGCAACATAAAGGGTAATGTTGTGTCTTGTAGGTTCCAGAGGTTGATCCCAATGCACAGCTGCTGCAGCCCCCTCCACCCATAAACCCTCTGGACACCAACTGGCCTCTGCTGACTGTATCAAAGGGCTTCTTTGAGGGAGCCATTGCAGCAAAGGGTAAGTGAGGAGCCTATACATAACATGTATATACTTTCTGTCTAATCTCCATATCTACTAATGAATAAATATCAAAGAATTGGCTCCTTTAAAAACTTTTGACGAACATTTTAGAACCTACTTACAGAAACACTGCTGTGATTCATCCTCTTATTAAACACAAGTATTTGACTGTGACAGGCTTCAGTTTCCTACTCCCTAGTTTTCCACCCTTAAAATGGAAAATGGAAATAAATCTAGTTATAAAAGGGGTTTAAACCTGCATCACATGAATTTGTCTGAGTGAGAGAAATGTTTTTGTGTTGCAGGTAAGGCCGGTCAGATGGCTGCTGACCTGGATATGGATGCTCCAGGAGGTGAGGGATGGGGAGAGGATGCTGAGCTTCAGCTCGATGAAGGTAACCTGACAATATTCTGTGAGCAAATTTGGCCACAACCTGTAGAATACTGCAGTGTTTCATAGAACTGTTTTTTAGGTGAATTTGTTTATATTAATATTAATGTTTCTCTGTGTTTTTCTGTGTCTCAGATGGCTTTATGGATGCCCAGGATGGATTAGGGGATGAAGGAGGAGTGGCAAAAGAAGAAGGAGGGGGATGGGAGGTGGAGGAAGACCTGGACCTTCCTCCAGAGTTGGTGAGAGAAGCTACTTCTTTATACATGCACCAATAAAACAGGATTCATGTTAGAACATAGCTCTGGCCGCAGGACCATTTGTCCAACAAACATACATTTAATCGGGCAACTGTGTTTTATCCAAGCAGCAAACATGCAAAACCTGCTGTGAGTCAAAACCCATAGACCCCCATGTTAAAAAAGCCAAACTTTACAGCAGAAATAAAAATAAAAAAATGTTTACAGCCTGGTACAAAAAAAAAAGCATTTTTTCATCCATTACACTTTTCCTTTTCATCAGGACCTACCGGCCAGCACAGGTGGAGGAGCGGAAGACGGCTTCTTTGTTCCACCCACCAAAGGCATGAGTCCAGCCCAGATGTGGTGCAACAACTCCCAGCTGCCAGTGGACCACATTCTGGCTGGCTCCTTCGAAACTGCAATGAGAGTATGTTCACAGTATAATACAACATCCTGTGATTTCTTATTTTTTCCAAGCGCTTCCTAGAATTGACAGTTTTCATATTTAATCACACACTTCTGTTCTCTTCTCTCCATCTCAGTTGCTCCATGACCAGGTCGGAGTTGTCAACTTTGGCCCCTATAAGTCTCTGTTCATGCAGACTCTGTCCAGAGGCCGTACCTGTTACCTGGGGCTACCCTCCCTACCCTGCCTGCGCAGCCATCCTCAGAGGAATTGGAAGGTGCAGCTAGCTTTTAAATTGAATTGTTTACATGTTTCTGCTTTCCTGTTTCACATTTTCTGAGTAAATCTACATATGCAAATAAGTTCTGTACATTCTTTTAGGATTGTGGTGCAAAGCAGGGTCTTCCAGCTGTGGGTCTGCGTCTGTCGGACCTCATCGCCCGTCTGCAGCAGTGCTATCAACTCACTACAGCTGGACGTTTTGAGGAAGCTGTGGAGCGCTTCAGAGCCATCCTGCTGTCTGTTCCACTGCTAGTGGTCGATAACAAGCAAGAAATTGCCGAGGTGAGCCACAAGCAAATCAAAATAAGTGAAACAAAGTGGTCATGTGACTTGAAACCTGTTGCGGTCCCTGAAGTTGTTTTTTAACTGAGATAAAATGCTGAAATTTAGAAATGTGGGTATAACAGCATTAGAGTCTCATGGGAAGTCAGACAACAATTAAGCTGACGTAAAAGGTGCCAGCAAATACCTCGCATTCATAATGGGCTTAAAAAGGTCTTAAAAAAATCTTGAATTACACTTTGTAGAAAGTGAAACCTGTAGAAAGTTTGACTGTATTAAATGCTTAGTCATGAGATGTGTGATTGTGTTGTGTATCTGTTTCAGGCTCAGCAGCTGATTACAATTTGCAGAGAGTACATAGTGGGTCTGACCATGGAGACAGAAAGGAAGAAGCTGCCTAAAGACACATTGGATCAGCAGAAGAGGCTCTGTGAGGTAAAGACCAGCACCCATAGCCAAGACCTTATCCATAACAGTCCAGTGATCGTCATTTGTACTACTGTTTGATTACTAAGCCTAATTGTATTGTTCATGTTCTTTTCACAGATGGCAGCCTATTTCACCCACTGTAATCTCCAGCCAGTCCACATGGTGTTGGTGTTGCGCACAGCTTTGAACCTCTTCTTCAAACTCCGTAACTTCAAGACAGCTGCTGGCTTTGCGAGACGTCTGCTCGAGCTAGGGCCGAAGCCTGATGTCGCACAGCAGGTTGGTTGTGCAACAGCTACAGCTGAATTCATTAAGATTTTATTTAAACCAGTATGAATGCTTTCGTTTTGAAATATACAGATAACTATTATTTTCTCTTTATAATGATGTCAAAACTTTCTCTGTCATTTAGACTCGCAAGATTTTGGCAGCTTGCGAGAAGACTCTGACAGATGCCCATCAGCTGAACTACGACCCGCACAATCCGTTTGACCTGTGTGCCGCCTCTTTCGTCCCGCTGTATCGCGGACGCCCTGTTGAGAAGTGCCCGCTGTCTGGAGCCTGCTACTGCCCCCCCTACAAAGGCCAGATCTGCAGGGTCACACAGGTATGATGGGAAATCTTGTATAATTCTGAGGCTGGGTTGAACCAACATTGATTAAGTTTTAAACCTAATAAATCATGGTTTAACTTTAAATCACGCTGCACCAAACTTTAAGACAAGCTTACAATGAAGGAAGATTCCATTTAAACCTGTCTTTAAACTTCAGTTTAGTTTTTATGCTAAACCTAGATGAAATTTTATTCTGCTGCATAAAAGTGAACCAACTGTCAAACATGGCAGTGAAAGAGTGCAGCTGTACCACCAATACTCCAACTCCTGGTGACCCTGAGCCTCTTTTTTTAATCTTAATTAATTCACAATTAATTCAGCCACAAGTCTTTATCAAGGGACGAGAAATTTGAGCTTTTCTGCTGATGCATCATGAGCACGCTAACTTTTTAGCTAGCTAGCAAACGGTGTAACGTTTAGTTAAACTGAGCAGTCGACAGTTACAAGTTTCTTCCCTCTTTTATATGTACTAGGGCCCACACACTGTCTTGCTTACTCTTGAAAAGGTGTTAAGGTCTGACATTTCAGGCTGTCAACCTTCCTCTGGTATGTGGGCAGCATCACAGCACTTTATGTATAGATATATACATATATTCATCCAATCAGAGGACGAAAGTCTCAGTTACATTAAAAAAGCAGTTGCATCGCACATATCTCCTCCCTAAAATTGCATTAGATATTCATAAGTCCAAAATGCAATCACCCACATAATTGGCTAACACAATTTCCAACTTAACTATGGATTTATACAGTATGGTGCAACCCAGTCTAAGAGAAATATCCTGAAAGAAATAAATCTTAAAAATACTAAAATGAAATGTCTACTTGTTTTAACTTTTGACGTAATCTCATCTCTCAGGTGACGGAGATTGGCAAGGATGTGATTGGTCTGCGTGTGAGCCCACTTCAGTTCCGCTGAGAGGACAAAAGGGGAACAGTGATCTGTTTAAACACATCCAGACTTACTCTGTAGAAATAATACAACTATTGACCTGAAGAATTAAAGTGGAGATATGTCTGCTCCCAGTAGGCCTATGTTATATGTTTAATGTTTTAACCCTTTCAACTATATAATCACCACCACCAATCCTGACTAAAAGCATTTATTGTGAGTGCTGCTGTGTCATCTCTATGCTTGGAGCTGTAATAAAATGAATAATTAAAAATGAGTAACACCTTTCTGTGCTTCTATGGAAAAAAGACAATAAAAAAGCCTGTTCTCGACAAACGTGATTCTGTGGTGTTTTTGATGTGGTGTGGAGCATAGGGTTATGACTGGAGAGACAGGTGGAAGATTGTGTGTGTGTGTGTGTGTGTGTGTGTGTGTGTGTGTGTGAGAAATGAACGAACATACAGGGTTCAACACAGAGCTGAGTCATCAGGAAAGTCAGCTGAGTACAGAGTTGACTCATTTTAGTTACTATAAAGGAAACGAGTCCTTTAAAACATGGAGGTGATGGCATGAGAAATATTTGATTATTATTGGAACAAATATATCACCTGGTATGAATTTAACTGGAAATAACCAAGTAACTAACCATCTTCCTTCAACATCTGAGCTGCCATTTTAACAAGATCCCTTTCCTTGAGGAGAGCGGAACCAAATAGTGGAGCCCGGACGTTTTCCATGTCAACACTTCCTGTTGTGTTTTTTGCTTTTCAAACCAGGAAGATGGAGTTGCTGTCGAACAATTGCATTTTTAATTTGCTAATGTGTTTGTTTTTCATCAGTAAGTTGGATTCTAACAGTGTTGAATGTTGTAGCCCACGTATTTGTTCATTAGTACGGTGCGTTTCTGTGTCCGACAGTTAGCTTTGATTGACTTCTTTGTGTTCGGAGCTAACTGAATGCTAAGCTAGCTAGCGTTTGTACGAGCTGCCCTGATTGGCTTTAATCTTCACTGCCGTTTTTTTTTCTCTACGAGTCGAAGTGTTGTAATACTACTTTGCCGGTGTCTTACAAATGGGAAATGGACAGTCTCATAGCGTGTTGATTTTGAAGTCTTTCCCGTAACTTCTCTCTTAGCCGGTCACAGATTGGGTCTTCCCCTTTGTAAAGAGAAAACTCGGCATCAGCGTGACTGCTCGTGATTCCCCGGTGCGGCCGCCCGCCCGCAGCTGGAGGGATTAAATGTTAAAACGTCACGCGAATTTAATGTAAAGTGCAACTACTTGAATGTTTAGATAACATTACCAGGAACATGTTGTGGATGAAGTACACGAAAAGTATGTTTTTAAATCTTAAGGGCGCCCTGGGAAATTCGGCATCCAAGTAATCCGCCCCAAAAAACAATAAGTCTATTATTTATTTGAAATCACTGCTGTTTTTTGACGAAAATGCAGTGGAAAGAAGTTGTGAGCCTACCGGAAAGCGTCGTTATCAAATACGCGTATATTGGTCTGTTGTGACTGATGAGATTCAAGTGATAAGTCCTGACTCGTTTCCTTGTAAGCGTTGAAATCAAAGACGCATTTAAAAGTCAGTATTTTGTAAGGAACCAGCTGTGATATTTTCTTCACATATATATGAGAAAACCACATTCGATGCGTCGTTCGTACAAATCCGGCCTGAAATAAATAATACTAGTATAATATGACTGTTCAGACTGAGGTCGCATTGTAAGAAATCGGACCCCGGGCCCGTTTCAGTGAAGCTGAGGACACATCTATCTTACAAAAATCTGCTGAAACCAGCCTGTTAGTGTGTACTCCTAGTCTTTTCAAAATCTATAAAGACCGTCAAAGTTGTGTAGTGTGTCCCCAGCTTAAGATAGACTCTGACTCAGGCTTAGTTCTAACAGTCAGACCTCACATACATCTGTTCTATAAAGCTGTTTAAGTTCTTCGCAAATTTTCTTTAAATTCTGGGTAAATTCAGCCTTTTTTCAAAATAAAAATCATGCTGGGTGATCATGCGGTCACTTCTAACCATGGAGCACAGTTTACTACAGCAGAAAAAGTTAAAAGATATTTTACTGACGAAATTCAGGATTACTCAGGATAACCTAATATGGAAAACAATAATGCCACTTAATGTGATACCTCTTCCGTCAGGCTCAGGGTAATTACCTCTTGACTAAATAATTAACATTATTAAACCACAAATTATGACCTATGTTTTCCTCATGAGCCAGACTTTATTTTTATGAAATTGTTGAACTTCCTTTAAACTGATTTTGGAGCAAAATGTGAGACTGGTGTAACATTATGTAGGCCAGATATAGTAGACCAGTCTAAAACACCTTTATGAAACCAGCCCCTGTATGTGATTTACAACCATATGTGGAAGTGACCCAGATCAGAATTGAGAAGAGGAAAAAACAGATGTGAGTCACACATGAGCAAAAAAAAAGTCAGATCTGGGCAACATTTACCTTCAGTGTGAAGGTCTGATGTCATGTTGTTCTCCTCGTGCAGTTTGTTACAGTAATGTTTTTCCGTTGCAGGTGTTGGCTGTAATTCAGTGGAAAAGAAGATTTACGTGCATCTCAATTACACTGTCCCATGCGTCCGACTGCTCAACGCAACACACCAGATAGGATGCCAGTGTGAGTAAAGCAACACATTGAAGTACTTTTCAACAAGATGCATCGGGGACGCTCTGAGTAATTGCTGTACTTACTGCTGTTTCTCTTTAAAGTTGTGTTTCCCCGTGCCCCCTCAGTCACTGCTTTTACTTTGCTGTTTGTAGAAAAAAAGCTTCCTTTATTCAGCACACAGATCAAAAATTGAATTTACAACAACAAACACATTTCTTTTTTTATGAGAAATGTGCATTTCAAAAGCTGTCAGAATGCAGTGTCTGCTGTTGTAAGCACAAAACCTCTAACGGCAGCTTTTTTCTTTCTCACATCAAGTCTTTTCATCTCTTGCGTAGTAGGATTATAAAGGGAAGAGAGCTGTTGAACAAACAGACGGATCTGCTTTTAGGACAGTTTTAAAATAGATGTTATATGTAGATAAATAGACAGATGGACAGCTGTTGTACTGCATGTCTCACGTGTTGATTTGTCTTCTGTTTCTTCCTTTTTCAGCCTCTTTGTCAGGTAATGTGGGTGTGCTTCATGTGCTCGAGTCTGAAGAAAACCTGGAATGGGTCCTGAGCAAAGGTCCCAATCCTCCATATATGGTTATTCTGGAAGCTGCACTCTTTACCAGGTACACATTTTAAACCACTACAGTACACCCTACAGTTGGTCTCACTTCTGTTTCCAATGGTTGTCA
The DNA here is from genome assembly GCA_037367275.1 of Coranthus polyacanthus. Lineage (NCBI taxonomy): Eukaryota > Metazoa > Chordata > Actinopteri > Kurtiformes > Apogonidae > Coranthus > Coranthus polyacanthus. The sequence continues at coordinate 18,207,893 of JAPQRN010000010.1, forward strand.
CTCTTCTCTCAGTAACTTGTCCACCATATCTAGACTCTGTGATCCAAACTGTGTGTCTTCTTGCTTTGATACAAAATGCACATCATTGCTTCTCTCAGAGGAAACACTATCTATTTTACACTTTGTGTTTTGTACTTCATTGCACTTTGAGGGACATAGTAACCTTATGCCAGAGAGCATACACTATAGTTTAGGCAGCATGACTCACTTTTGGCTGAAGTGTTTTGGTGGTTGAAGTGCATGTGTTTGTTCAGACCTGGTCTTAACATGCGCCCTGAGTGGTCTGATCAGAAGTGGCTCTCATGCAAGGTGTGAACACACTTAGGATGGAGTGAGATCTGATCAGTCAGGAAGCGGTCTGGTAGGCACAAATTTCCACATTGTCTGAACAGAATGTGCCCTGGGATGGATTGAAGAACTACCTGCTCAGCGGACTTCCTCTGTGTTAGTGGAAGTCAAAACAGCAACAGTGTTATATTAAAGATATCTGAAAATATCCAAAAGCCCACAGAGATATATGATGAGCGCTTCACCATTTTTTAACCATGAGGAAATAGAATATCCGCAATTTGCATAATATGGTAGAAATTAATGTACATATTTTAAGCACTTGAAGATTCAGTCATCACTAAACATACAGCATGTCATGCAAGACAACCAGTAAAATAAATGGAATGGTCAAAATTTCACATCAACATTTGAAGCTGGAGTTGAAATTGGGGAAAACAGTTGTATTTGAAAATACACACCTTCCTCCTGCAGCTCTCTCCCCATGGTCCAAATCAAAAGACTCAATATAAATATAGATGAACCTGATGCTGTTTTGCACGCCGCATCTGTGTAGAGCAATAGAGACACGCCTGATGGATCCTTAACAGCAATTGGTAACACAGCTGTCAATCATGTATTGAACCCTCTACCTGTCTGAAAACACCTGTGATTGGCCAAAATCTTACATCCCATGATAGAATTTCTACAGCCTGAAAACACAGCCAAGAGGAGGTGCAGAAATCCTGTTTCTTCTCAGACCACTTGAATTACAATATGTTAAAAGGTAGATTTGGAATTTTGCCCAGTGCACACTGAAACTTTGAGGTTTACTGATTTATTCACTATGTCATATCATGTACTGAGTAACAGGCAAGATCACATTCCACCTTAAAAGTTGCTGGTATGTGAAAGGTGTGAAATGATTGTAATGCAAGTAAATGTCACCTTCTGTATTCTCAGGTGCTTGCACATTACACTGTTCAATTTACAATACCACAGATAATGAATATTTTAGAAAAAAATGCACAAATACAATTGTTTATTTTAGATAAGTTATCAGACAAATCAGCAAAATTTTTAATTGTTGGATCGAGGCAGAGTTAAGTTAATCTGTCCTATCTCTAGCAGATGTAAAATGTAAATTGTAAGTTCAGCAAATGTTTCCTGTCTGTCAAAGAGGTTCATATTTGGTATCACATTTGTTTCTAAGCCATGTATGACCTGTATATTGCACATGTCTCATCTGTCCCGCCACGTGCCGTCTGTCATTGTGTCAGATCCATCATGATGAAGCTGAAGAGCGGCTCCAGCAGGGTGGCTGGTGTCGCTGTTGTGGCGCCAAATACTAACCCGACTGAGGCCTTCTCTCCGCACACCACCTGTCCCAACGAGAACACAGGTGGGTGGCAGTCTGCGTGTTCAAACCCGCCTCGTAGTGTTTAGGAAGTAACACAAGTGAATCTTAGTTTCACGAAAGGGAACAACTCTCTCTGTGTTCTGTGTGTAATACCGTACCTGCAGCATTGAGGTGGAAGCTCCTAAACTTTGGAACTCTCTCCCATTGGACTTAAGATCTGTGGACAGCTGAGTTTTAAAACACAGCTCAAGCCCCACTTATTTAGACTTGCTTTCCTTTAATTTGTTGTGACTAGTTTAGATTTTGCAGTCTGTGTGCATCACATGTCTAAGCATACCATGAGGCGTGTGCAGCGTTTTTGCACTGAAATGGGCCATTAAGTGTCTTTTATATATTTATACCAGAAATTACTTTTGCTTATTGGTAGTTTGATTTTGAGAGTTTCTGTTATCATTATTTGTTGTTTCCTGTCACATGCATCCTGACAAGCTGAGAAGAGAGTTTGAAATGTCAGACTAGATAACATGGAGGTGATAAGTTAGTTAAAAAGAAAAATGTGTTACTTAACGTTAAGTCCCTGGTGATGCTAATACACTAGCTGTTTTATAACTTCATCTCTTACACTACCTACTGTAGTCTGTAGATATCAATTTACCCAAGTTTTACATTGTTGTGCTGGGCCCAAGAACTTATAACACAGACCCAAATGAAAGCTCTGCGTCTTGTTTTGCCTGTGACTCACACAGCCCTACGTCATACATGTGCTGCGGTAGAAAGATACATTCCACTGCACATCCGCTCCACATATGTTAGGTTCTCAAAGTAGCCAAAGCATAACTAAGCATTGCACACATGAAAGCGTTAACACTTTGTATTATAGGTATTAAGTTCTTCATAACACATTCATGGTTGTCGCAGCACAAAACTTGAATACATATTTTAGTGTACCTTGTACAATATTAAAGCCTTTGAGGTGAATCTTTGATTTGTGATATTGGGCTATATGAATAAAATTGAATTGAATATTGGGATATTTAATATGTGATTAAAGCTACAGTACACAGGTTTCTGAAAAGGCCTGTTAAGTCTCTTGTCATGGGATTTTCTAAAACCATGAAAATCAGTCAAAAGGAGGTGCAGAAATCTAGTTTCCTCTCAGAATTACGATCTATTTTAAAGTTGTTTGGAAATTTTGCCCAATGATGCAAAAAAATATTGCCTACTAAAGTTTTAATGCATTTATTTGGTATTTTTCTCTCCAGACAGCTTGGCTGTTGACATTTTCATCTGCCAGACAATTACACCCTGGCTAAAAGCCACCATATAGCAGTTAACATAAACCCTGTTCTTTGCCTTATATTATCTGTATGTGTGCATTTACTGTTGCTCTGTCTCTTTGCTTTTTTGCCTTTTCTTGCTGTGATGTCTGCTTTTGCAGGTGCTATATAAATAAAACTAAACTTACACTGCACAGTTACCCTATAATAATATTTGACCTCTTCCTTTAAAGTTTTCTCGATATTCAAGACCATGCTTACTCACCATATTTAGCGCAAACATGACTTTAATTAACATGGTTTTGGACATGCAATCCAGAATCTTAAAGAAAGCCTTTAAACAGCTAGACTTCAGTCACAGTAGATGTAGGAGGATTGATCAACAGAACAAAAAGTTATGTGTCTTCCATAGAAATTATATAGATACAAGTTTTTAGTTTATTTTGATGTAGCCAGGTTTTTCAGATATCTGTTGAAGGAGTAGAAGCTTTATGACTGCCTTCTTCATTGTTACTGCAACTGATGTCTTTTCTCTGCGTTTCCCCAGGCGTGTATACAGAGAAATACGATCCAGCCTATGCCCACTGTAACGTGACCATGTGGAACCCTCTGGGAAATGGTTTGGCCTACGAGGAATACGACTTCCCCATCTTCTCTCTAAAAGACGACGACGACACTCAAGTCATACGACAGGTAGAGAGGAATTACTTTGTCCATCCTTTTTACTAGAACTGGTTTATGTTTAATATTACTGCCTCGTTAAAGATTGTTGTCATTGCATTAAACGGCAGGCTAATTGGTTCCCAGTTGCCTCTGGTGTTGGAGAATAAAACACCATTTCAAAGCACTAGAGCTGCAATAAAATCTGATCTGAACTTGCCCCAGTATTAGTGGTTAATTTTAGGACCAGAGCCAAGAAAGCTGCCTCAGTAAGACCAAGCTTAAGACCAAGCAGAGCAAGTTGTGGCACATAATGATGAGATGTTTTGTCAAAATCAACAATTCATTAGCTGCTTTTCAACTGTTTTATAAGACAAATATATCATATCTGACTCACACATGAATGACGAGTGTGCATGTGTTTCTGACTGCCAGTTTCAGGTTTTTACAGTTTACGGCAAACACCAAGCCACTGAATACAACCCGACCTGTTACTTGTACAGTAGTCTGCTGTGTCTCTGCTTTCTGTTTGAGCTCACTGATAATGTCTGACTGCAGATTTACCTTATAAAGATATGACTCTGTAAAGGAGAGCGTGGGTGGCTGCAACATTAGGGTTAATCAGCGTGAGCTTAAAACTATGTGACTGTTCCTTGTTGCTCCATCAAAGTCGTAATTATAAATCCAGACATGGTAGTTTGGTACTGCGCCCAAACCTGCCAGTGTGCCCCTGAGCAAAAGCACTCAGCCCATATTTATTATGTCTTATAACTTGCTCTAAGTCAAATACTGCAGCCAAATGCTCAAAATATCTGATTTAGTCTTTTGATCATGGGAACATAAACTCATATACTGTATACTGTTTGATTAGACAGACCATACACACATGCATGTGTAATTGTCAGTAGACAGACTCAGTAGAGCTGACTGGACTCTCCTTCACTTAGACGTCATAATTAACCCTTGTACACATGATAAAATTAATTTATTACTTGCAGGACTGTCAATGGTCCACCAGGACATTTCTGGGGGAATGTGAGTTGATCTGTCCAACAGAGTAAAAGAATAATAATAATATAGCATCCACTGCAATTTGCAATAGACCATACTCACACAGTGGCCATTTTCCTTTGAGGTTACACTCAAGGTGTGAAGCTAAAGTACTGTTATGTCATCAGAGCATGTTTCAAAGTAAAACAATATATTTGATAACTTGTTATCTACCATTAGACATCAACTAAAGTTAGCATCCAGACACTTCCTAGCTAACTGCTGATAAACTTACATGAAATATCAATACCTCAAAGAAAAAGGTTCTGGATGTAATCAAGTTTGCAATGTAAACGGTCTCACTGTCTTTTCACCCCTATTAGAATGTTCTGGTATTCAGTTACATGACATTTTGCTCATTTGAACACATATATCTCTGTAATGTTCATATGTATCACATCCAACACAAAAGTGTGTTTCAAACACTTTGTCAGGTGAAAAGATAGTTCACAATTAATTCACACCTTTCCTATTTATCAAATGGTAATATTGACTAAGAAATAATTGAATGCTAAATTTAGTTGTTGTCTAATGGTAGGTAATGATCAAATCTATGGTTTTACCTTGAAATATGATTTGATGTCCCTCTGAATTTTCACTGTCTATTGTCTTTACAGTTGCTGATCAAGTGGTAAGCAGTGATTTGGTGACAGTTTGTCAGGTCCCCTGTATTTATGCAACTTGAACACAGCAATATGATGATATACTTTTGATAGGGTTTGAGCTTCATGTATGAGTGTAACGCCAGAGGAAAATGGCTGCTATGTGAATACAGTCTACAGTCTATATATATATAGTATATAGTCTATGTTTAAAAAAGTTTAAACATAGTTTAAAAAGCAGACTCATCAAAGCATGAAATACCAGGGACCGATTTCACAAACACAGACCTTGACTATGACTTAGATTTAACTAATAGAGAGACATCTAAATATATTTGTCGCACAAAGCTGATTAGCTCTTGACTATCAAGAGCAAAAATGTTTGTTTTCTCTATACACAATGTTATTAAATCACAAACAAGCCACACATGATGACCAAGGCTTGTGTTTCCCTCCTTTTTGTCAACATGTGTGTGTTTATTTTACAGTGTTACTTGGACCATAACCATGTTGTAAACGGCAGCTCTCCTCGGTATCCGCTGTGTGCCATGCAGCTCTACTCCCACATGTCTGCCGTCACTGACACAGCCACCTGCATGAGGAGGAACGACATCAACTTCAGCATCAGCCCAGGTACTTACACTGCCTCTATATAATGATATGCAACCATATCTGTGTCATTATTTTTTTCAACATTTTATAAATACGACAAAAAAGGGTGGGTATACTATGTACTACATTGTTAATCATTGTCACTTCTTTCAGAAGGGGTGTGTGACCCGTTGGGTGACTACAACGTTTGGGCCGCCACCAGGCCTATCAACAACACAGAGAAAGGCCACAAGATGCATGAGAGTGTGGTCATCGCAGCGGCCAGGGTGAGTTTCCAAAAAAAATGGCTTGTTGTCTTCAAGTAAAAGTCCTAAAATAGGCCCATTCAAATATTTCACTACTATTCGTGTGCAGATACACAAGTGAGTTTCTGAAAAACACTGATCTCATCTTCTTTTAAAGCCAAGAAAGCTATCCATTTTCAAAGCCAAGCCAAAGCTCAGTTTGTTGCTTGTGATTTTTTTTTTTTTTTTTTTTTACAGTCAGGTTTCAGTGCTTTTCTCCTTCAGTCTTCATTTTAATGAAAATAACAAATCTAACTCCATAAATGCAAGTGATTTGAATACATATGCTAGAAGAAATACTTTGTCTGGTAAGCTGTCATTAAATCACCTTTGGTTTAACCTCGAGCCATGTTTAATAATCATTGTAAATCAATGCTTATGGTGGCTTGTATTACATTGGGAGTAACCATAGAAACTTGAAGGGAAAGGCCTGCTGCTCCAAAAATGAAACCAATGTGGAAGTCGTTCTGGTCTCATTCATTTTATTTGGACCCTCTAATAAATGTTGTGGTCCATCTGCAAATTATTTCTCTGATAATAAGATGTGAGGGCGAAGAGGAGGCTTTGATTTATAGGTGTGAGTGACACTCAAGGTTCACTCACCTGCTGAATAAGACTTTTGGATCTTAAGCTAAAATAATGAGACTGAATTGAGCTGATGATTTACAATTTTACTGTATCAATAAATTGACATTTAGCGTTAGCTCTCCCATCACCCCTGACGCTCCAGCAGCTCCACCCTTATGTCCAAATATGGTCACTTCTGGCTCCAAAGAGCCACGATGACGACAGGCAAAAGGCAAACTACTGAATTCAAAACGCAATTTAGAAACCAATGGGTGACCAAAGGGTAGACTGTATGTACTATATAGTCTATGTTCAGACTATATATATTTAAACTGCTGAATTACCATTGCCATTTTGTGAATGTGAGAGATTTCAACAAAAGAGATGTTAAAAAACGGTAGAAACCTCAGGAAGAGCCATAGAGGAGGGATCCTTCTTCCAGGACGGACAGACAGTGCAATAGGTGTGTGTACAGACAATGGCAAACAGTGGAAAGGCTCAGCATGACACAACACTGACACAGACAGGACGATATAGACACTGGAGGAAACACTAGACAGGATGAAGTCGAGAACCACACATCAGGAACGCACACCTCCAGATCCAGAGATACCTGTAGGACAGAGGAAGAGAGAGGACAGA
>JAPQRN010000010.1:18218496-18236812 GCA_037367275.1 Coranthus polyacanthus
GGTGGTTTTTTTTTTTTTTTTTTTTTTTTTTTTTTTTTTTTTTAAATATATGTGTGTATATGTATATATGACAATCAGTAGACAAAGAAACAACTGAGTTGTTGAATCTCAACTAATAAGCTCTTGAAATATTAGAAATACTCTGTAAATTCTCTGTAGGTGTCTATTCAAATAAAGTGTATAATTGAATAATCAAACTGAAAGCAGCAGGTTGAGCTGATCCAGTATGTCTCCTGTCTGTCCTCTCCACAGCTGGACAGCAGGTCTTTTTTCTTTGACATCGCTCCAGGAGCTCAGAGCAGCGTGACAGGCTTCGTCAGCCTGCTGGCAGCCGCTCACGCTTTGCGGAACGCCACGCAGAACGCCCCGCCCAACCGCACCATCCTCTACACCTTCTTCCAAGGGGTCAGTTCTCTTTGGATCGTCCTATTCGCCACTGTGTTTGAAACTCCTCTGCTGAAACCCTTTACTCACTCCATCTGATCATTTGATCACAGGAAACCTTCGACTACATCGGCAGTTCGAGGATGGTGTACGATATGCAGAACGAGGAGTTTGCTGTGGACCTGGATAATGTTCACTCTGTGCTGGAAATTGGACAGGTGTGTATCACACAGATTTGAAGGATTCAGGTAAATTAGGCACTGATTAAAAGCAAGGCTGAAATATTGTATTGTATTGGAATATTTAAACACTACTAAACTGACCAGATAACTTTTGGTTCTTTATCCGACTTTTTTTGCTTTGAACATATTTTGAGTCAAGAAAAACAACATGGTTAATGAAATTGGTTATTTGAAATGTCCCATTGAACAAAGATTATTAACAAAGAAATTCATTCCAAGAAAGATGTTCTGCATTTTACATCAAATGACTAATTTGTGGGGTCATTCCATACTTTTAAATCTTCATATGTTTGCTGTGAATATTAGGACTTTCCCATAACTGACTGTTATATGTTTTTGAGATAATATAGAGTCAAAATGTAGGGTTTTCAGTGCTGAAGCTATATTTAGAAAGATCTGTGGCAGGCAGGTTCCTTATGCAGGACCAAATAATTTCTAGAGCAAGTAAAACTTTATTAATACTACACAGAATCTGATTGCAAGTAGGTGAAAACTAGTGGAGATATACATTTTTTTTTTTAAACTGAAAGATTCTTCGCTCATTTTATTTCAACAACTATTCACATGAATACACGTTGGAAATGGACGTTCAGTACAAATTTCAACTCAGTTAATGGAAAAATACACAATTAGTGTGACTTGGAAAACACATACCCATATTTAATAGACTTACTAGAAGATTTAACTTTTTTTTTTTTTTTTCAATAAAATCCATGAAGTGGGAGGGTCTAGGATGTTGTAGTGCACTTTGTGAGTGTGATGTTAGAAGCTGTGTGTTGTGTTATTTGTGCTTCACGGTGTTGAATGTGTTGGTCGTAGGTTGGGCTGCGCGCCGACTCTCAACTGTGGATGCACTCTGATCCTGTGTCGCGGAGGAACAGCAGCGTCAATAACGAGGTTTGTGTTTCAGTTTCTCCTTTTTCTCATTCAGGAGCAACTCCACCACCACAGCAACAATGTAAAAATGCAGTGTAATTTACAACAGTTGTCCATGTGCTGTCCTGCTGCTGGAAATAGTCACTAATGCACCAGCATTGCAGCTGGTAAGAGTCCTCAATGAATGTACAAATTACTTGAGCAGCAGCTGCTAAAATCGACAATACCCAGCAGGTATAAGAAATAAATTAGTTAATTTATTTTTGACAAATTAAATATGTGTTCCTCACCCTATTTTATTTAGTTAAGATTTAGTCGGGCTTGGTGTTGAGAAGCACAGACAGGCTGGGAATGTGAGAAAGAAGTGAGAGTTGGAGTGACACATTGTTGGTTTTGGTCTTTGCCATGTTTTCTTTAACAATGAGAAATGAATGTTATCACCGACAGCTTTAACAGCTAAATTTATTGCCATTTTTGTAGCAAGAATGCTGAAGTTTCACTTATTGAAGCTTCTCAAATGTGAGAATATCTAATACTATACTATAACCCGAAAATGTTTGGATTTGGATCCATCAATGATGCAAGTGTACAGGCCAGTTTAAGTATGGTTTATTTCTAATGAAACTGGTTTCTGATTCTTCATAGTTTGTTTGGTTGAGCTTATCTCTTTCCTAAATCAACAGTTGGATTCAGCTGTTAGAAAGCTCTTATCCTGCTGTGTAATGTGCAGAAAATTTTTTGCAAATCCTTCTTTGCAAAATTGGTATCCCAAGTTGCTCTCTTTTCCTGAGTCACTACTGGGTCCACATTCTTCTCCTGCTCCTTGTCTTTGGATTTTTTTTCTGTACACTTTTACCACTGTAGCCATGGATGAAGTGCGCTGATGACATTTAATTCTTGTACTTAGACTTGCGTCATAGCCTACAATTCAGTAGGTGGTTATCGCACAGTCTGCATATATATATCTTGCCCAAGTTTATTAGATCCATGTTGCACAGTATGGGTGCAATAAACTTAGAAGAGTGTAAGAGCCTTCACACACTAGTCATTAATGTATAAATGCCTTTTGTCGCTTCATGTGCAGAGGACGTCAAGTTGCTCTCATCAGATTTGATAATGCCATGCTTCTAGAGCTGGGTGATATGGCCAAAAATTGTATCACAGTAAATGTCAAATTGCTATTTCTTTCCAGTTTAAAGCCTGATTTTTGGTCATGAGTGAACGTTAAAGAAAGTTTCATTCCGGGGAAGTTTCTTCAAGTAGTTTTAAATTATTGGTAAAAGATGCAACAAGATCGAAACGGCGAAACTATGCAACAAGATGTAAACAACATACAAGACAGAAACAAGATAACGAATCGACAACAACGTAAAGGACATAAGACACAAACAATGTAAGACAAAAACGCGTAAAAGACATAAAAATATATCACAATAATGATAATTAGCCCTACATGCTTCTATTCGGGAAATGGACCAAGCTCAAATACTAAAGACTTGGAGAAATAAAAATTCAATGGATTTTCAAGCGCAGTGTGGTGGTGTATAAGAGAGACAAGTAAAAACTGTTAATATGTATTGGCAGCCACGTTATCTCCAGTTTTCTCACTGTGTGTTGTGTTTCAGGTGAGGAAGCTGATTGAAAACCTGCAGGTGGCCTCCAGAGGTTTAAACGTCACAGTGAATCAGCCTCAGGTCTCTCAGCCGCTCCCGCCCTCGTCCTTCCAGCGTTTCCTGCGAGCTCGACCAATCCCTGGTGTCGTTATTGAGGATCACCAGTCTGTTTTTACTAACAAGTACACAGAACTACTCAGTGTTACACTTTATTAAAATCGCAGGATGTGGTGCCTCAAAGAGTGTGCGTTAACATGTTTTTATGTTTGGTGTGCAGGTACTATGAGAGTATGTACGATAATGCAGAGTACCTGAACATATCCTACCCACCAAACCTGACCGAGGACGAGCAGCTGGAGTATATCACTGAAACAGCTAAGGTACTGTTGAGTCTATCACCACTTAGAATTAATTAATTTATTTGTTTTTATATGGATTCGTATGATTCACTAAGATCCGGTTATTTGGAGAAAGTAATTAGCACTTATTACTTTTTAGTCTAGTTTGTCTAAATCATTTCCATTTCCATTTCCAGCATTTACTGTGCTTTGTAAAAATAACAAAATCGAGAATAGAGAAGACGAACAATATTATTAAACCACAAAGAAACCATCAATTATGACCTAGGCCTGTTTTCCTCCATTTTGTAAATAAATCTTTTGTTTTTTGTGTGTCCATTCAGGCTCTGACTGAGGTGGCCACCATGATTGCCCGCGCTCTCTACATCCAAGCAGGAGGGAATGAAAGCCAACTGTCCAGCATTACTGCAGAGGCTCAACTGGTAAGACTTGTGATTTCATTTAGGAGATAGGAGAGAGTTTGAAGATACCCAACAGCCTTATCTACAAGCTTCATATTTTTGTATCTTATCTATTGTTCTTGGCTCTACCATCTTTAAAATGTAATATCAAAAAACAATACAGCCTTCCTGCATCTGATACATTTTGCAGTATGTTCTCCTCTGCAGTACTTAGCTGTAAAATGAGTTCACAATACTAAAAAGCCATAAAATCATGTTTAGCAGTGGGGGTGGGGGAGGTTTTATTTATAACATTTTCACTGGCTTGTGGTTTTTTCAGTGATAATACTGATTTTCAAGTGAAATTAGCTTGGAAAATATTTGTATAATCCTTAATTCAGAGTTGTTAATACACTTGTTTTTCTTTAGATGACAATTTGAACACTTTCACCTTCTCTATTCTTGTTATGCAGAGTGCCGTAGTAATTTAAATGAGCTTTTTTTCCCTTTGTTTTTTTTTGTGTTTTTCTTACTCATTCCTAGCTTCTCATGATGCATCTTGTTTTTCCCTCCCTCAGGTGACAAGGATGCTGTACAGTTTCCTCGTCAAGTCGAATAACTCCTGGTTCCAGCAAATAATCCCGTCAGACTTCATGAGCCGTCTGAGTGAGTTGAGATATAAACTCAGTCTTTTCTTCTGTTTTTTTTTTTTTTTAAATGCATTAAAAGTAAAGAAAGTCTTAAATAATTTCCAATGTTGTCCTTTGTCCAAACAGTTTTCCTTGTTCACACATTGCATGCAGTGGGTGTTTAGTGAGAATCTCGCTTCAGTTTGTGGAAATGTGTCTGAGAAGAGTGCTAAAAAATACAGAAATCTAATATCACCATAGAAACCGAGGAATAAACTATCATGTTTTTGGATTAATTAGATTGGGAGGCACTGTTGCAGCTTTGCACCCTTTTTTTTAGGATTTTTATGAAAGTAAAACTAAACGGTAACACGTAACAACTCAGTTTGTTTTTTTTCCGTCAATCAGCGGAGAAGCCCACAAACTTCTACGTTGGTGTTGCCAACTGGCAGTCCAGCGAGCCAACTCTTCTGGTCCAACACCTGCTGGCCAACCTGACCGGCACCGTCGTCAATGTCACCAAGGAAGATTGCCAGAGCCAACGAGAGGACGAGAAGGACAAAGAGAGCAAACACGTAAGGCCTACAGCAGCCTCCTTATCAGTGATTTGCTGGGTTTTCATTACATTTTTAGTTGGTCTAAATATTGTGCTGTGTGTTTCCCTGGGCATTTGAAAAAGTTGGTGCTCCAGTGGATCGTCTGGAGTGATGCTCTGCTGTGATTAATTTTTCTGCTACATGGCTGATTGGTTCATTAGGTCCCACTACTTTGAAATATATGCTAAAACTGCCAGTGTGCTAACACACTCATCATGATTAGTGTCTGACTTTAAAGGTCTAGTGTGTTAGATTTAGGGGGACTTAGGAGGATCTAACAGAAGAACTTCAATATAACATTCATAATCATGTTTTTATTATTGTATAATCACGAGAAAATAAGCATCACTGTATTTTCATTACCTAGAATGAGGCGTTTATATCTACAGAGGAAGTAGGTCGTGTCCACAGAGTACAACCTGTTGTGCCGCCATGTTTCTACAGTAGCTCAGAACGTCCTCCTTATTTTTTCTGTTTTATGGCAGGTGGAACCCAGTGTTACGGTGCATTACTGTCACCTACTATGTCCTAGTGTGGACTAGAGTTAATGTCCCCTTTACTAAACAGCCCAGAACAGACAAAACAAACTCTTGACTCTAACAAGAGACTTTGGTGTTTTTCCCAGCCACCGTAGATGGGGGTGGGTGTTCAATTGGTTGAAATCTGCAACTTCACCACTAGATGTCACTAAATATCACACACTGAACCTTCAACACACTACATCTTGATGGAGCAGTACAAAAATCCACACAGAGACATTTACCTTCTTCAGCCTGTAATATGTGTGATACTTGGTAAAACTCTTTAACAGCCGTTATTGTTAGGTATTATTATTAGCTGAATGTGGGTAGCTTACTGTAAATAACCCAAACCTGACTGAAAATGGTTTCAGCAGGACTCTGTACCCACCTAAAAAAAGAGAAAATATCTTTCCAAAGCCGTTCATACAGTTTGTATGTCAATGTCTTATTTTGAAATTTGATTGATATGTGTTTTATCATACAAGACATACAAGACAAAAAATAACAACCCTCCCAACAACTCTGGATACAGCTAACCACACCCATGGTCATTAGCCATTAGCTGTTGTAGTGGTTAACAATGTAACAGTCAGTCACAGCAGACCGTCCCTCCAGATGATCTATTCCAGCTTCAACCTTTTGAAAATCTGAGAATATTATTAGTAAACTAAAGTCAGTACTAGAGTATGCATGAAGATGATAATGAAGACAAAGAGACACCAGTGTGTTAAAATATAGACCTTTGTTTAAATAAAAACACAAATGTACTGGACTAGTATAAGAAAAAGGTGCATTACCACTGGTGTTGTAGGATTTGCAGAAACAGCATGCCTGTGGAATGCATTTTGAAAAGAAATGCCACCTGACATTTATTTCTCCCTCTGTCAGTTGTATAACTACATGTGGGTTCAAGGTGGAGTGCTTCCCAACAGCACCCAGAGGGAGAATTACTGCGTCCGCTCCACCGTTCACCTCTCCAAGGCGCTGTCCCCAGCCTTCGACCCACTGAGGGAGTACACCTCCACAGAATACTCAACATGGACGGAGTCCAGGTGGAAGACCATCAAAGGACGCATATTCCTTGTGGCCAGTCATGAACTGGAGGTGAGCCTGTTCTCAGGTTAAAGCTAACACTGTACATGTAGCACAGGTTTATGCAGATTCAAAATATATAAAGATTTCACCCACCACCATATACTGCCACCCATGGCAAACCTGCTACAGACAATGAGCTCTGAAAAATACATACATACACAGACAGAATTAAGAGAAAAGTTGACTTTTTTTTCCCAGTCATTTGGAGTCAGGATTTTTATAAAGTGTCTAGTGGCTGTCAATGTAGATACTTCTACATTTGGCTTCAGCCTTCAGCTGTGGTAGCTGCTGCTTGGAGCTGCGCTATGCCCAAACATGGAACATGGATAGCAATATGGAAGCTTTAATAAACACGAGCTTTGTAAATCATGTGTTCTTTGATCCTACCTTTTTCAGCTTCTGTAAATCAAAGCTTTGTCATAATACCTGACCAAAACTAAACCAAAAGTAGTGACAAAGTGTCTATGCAAGTTCATTTTTCTTCAGACATCCAGGTTGTAAAATGTTAACGTTTTTTTTTTTTAAATCACTAGACTAAAAACACTAATCAACAAGACGTTTCAGTGTTCATCCAAACACCATCATCAGTAAAATGTGACAGGAAGTAACTCTGGCAAAAAATACACACAGAGGTCACATGATCAACACATGACCTGTAAAATCACATGACTACTTAGGTGTGCCAGTGAAGTGACAAAGTGGTTTGAAATCTCTTCTCTACACTCCTCTGTCAAATAAAGGCACAAAAATGCTGAAAATACATATGTAAATCTTTGCGTTCCTCCACAGATGTTGACGCTGGGTGTAGGCATTGGAGTGCTGGTAACGTCCCTGCTGTTAACATACCTCATCAGCTCAAAGGCCGACATCCTCTTCAGCTCGGGGAGGGAACCAACCAATGCTACTTACTGATCCACACAGAAGGGACGCGGGCACACAACCACTACTACTACTATTACTTTTACTACTACGATCCCAACCAGACACGGACAGGCTCTTTTCCTTAAAACACACGATTAGGTACACGGACAGATTTAGACACAGTAGCAGATCTTCATAGATGACGACTCCATGTTTATGGACTCACTCAGGTGAGGCATGACATGAGGACTGGACCGGACTGGATTGGCCTGGATGATCTGGACTCATCAGGGTCAGAAAAAACACTGTCAGGCAACACCAGGCCCTGCTAGTGGACAAGATGTTTATATTTCTTTTACTTTAGGTTTTTCCCCCCCTTTTTATTGTCAAAGAATGTTTTGTTTACGGTGTCATGTGTTGGGCACTAAACATTGCGCATTATTTTGTGTGTGTTTGTGTGTATCACTGAGAACATGTGCATATGTAAATGTGACTGTGTGTGTGAACAATTGGGAAGTGATTGTATGATTCAGAGTGTACGAAACAATTATGCTGTGCTTGTGTGTGTGTGTCTAAACTTTAAACGAGGATTGCGATGGTATGTGCAATACTGTAGCTGTCTTCTTAGTTATGTAAGTTAACTTATCAATCAGTTTTAATTATAAGAAACCACTTTTTTGAGTCAATGAACAAGAGTAAAACTGAAGCTAACTGATTTGCCAGTTCTGGAAATATATGGTGAAGCATTCTGATAAATTCTACATCCTGAAACCTTAAGTCCTGAAAATTTTAGACAAAAGTGTAAATGACCAAATTATATACAGTGCTTATCAAATGTATTGGACCACCTGTCATAAGAATGAGAAAACATATCAGCATCATGAAATGCTTTAATTTTTGAGTGAACTCTCCACGTTTGACCACTTTAAACAGGAATGAGGAATTTCAAACCTTTTTATTCCCAAATTTGAGCCGGCTCACTGGGCTTCTGTGAGAAGTCACAAATTAATCAAACATAACATTCAACCACTAAAACTCATTTTCTGTTCAAGCATGCAAGTAAAAAACTATAATTTGACATCTAAATGAAGAAATAATAATGTGGGTACTATTTTTTTCTGTTTTTTTGTAAAACAGTACATTTGAAAATTAATGAATAACAATATATTTTAGCATTAAAATATTTCAGTTAAAGAGCTTCTACATACTGATATATTAATTCATTACAGAAACATAAAAAATGATTTTGGTAATTACCAATGCTGCTAATGTAGGGCAGCTGTGGCATAAACCTTACATTGGTGGTGGTCTAATACATTTGATAAGCGCTGTATGTTGGTCAGTCACAGTACACATGAATATACATGTATGTGGTTGATGACCCACTGGAATTTCACATATTGTGATATTTGTGCAGAGAAGAGTTTTCCCCAAGTATAGAAGAGCATGGTGTAGATGATTAAAGCCTTTGCATCATATCGATGAATAAACTTCACATCCAGTCAGGGAACCTTATGTTTAGAAAAGAATTTTGAAACTTAAACAGTGAAAATGCGCTGGTACTCTGGCTGCGCACTCTTATCTTCTTACCTTTTCACGAGGTTTCTTTTAGTGGTAACTTCAGAGAATTGTGACAACATGCAAGATGTTTTCATTTTGTTGATGGATGTTAATTTTATGGCTGGAAACAATGACCAATTGTGATGCCTTGATGAAGAAATAAACATTGCTTCTTTTCCAGTCTTTCTCTTACTGTGTTTTGAGAAACAGAAAACAAAATGTCTGAATGTCTAGTAGTATAGTCGTATCTGAAATGTAACATGTTTCAGTGTTTACATCTTTACTAACATCACATTGTAAAATCCAGTTTTATGGTAGGTTTATGTGGGTTTACGTTTACGTGGCGGACGTGCAGTACTATTGGCGCTGAAGTTGCTAGGCAACCAGAGGAGACTCCAGGAAATGACTACTCAGCCAAGAAATAGTCAGGTCCACAACCGCCATAAAATGGCCAAGTCTGTCTACATTTGGGTACTTGTGGAAATTAAGTAATCAAGCTATAATGTGTCAAACAGGAAACTTAACTGGTGCTCGTGGGTGGATTCTGTTAGCTACCTTCGGCCAGAACTAGGTTAGCTAGTTATATCCCTTGTTTCCAGTGTTTGTGCTAAGCTAAAAGTAGCATTAGCTACATATGTACTTAGCGTTACCTAGCTAATTATTTCATATGGGATATGATTTATTAAGCGGTATGAGACATGAAAACATATAGCAAAATGTTACTATTAACATCAAATATAAATATATATAATATATAAATGGATGTAATGACGCTCTTAATCTAGTTTTAAGCTATCTAGCTAGCTGACTAGTATGTATGTACTTAGCGTTAGCAACATACTTATGGGCAATGCTAATAGCGTATAAAATATGATTAAAACTTAAAAGTATAATAGTTTGTTCCTTCGCGACAGTGTACAATGCTATATTGCATTGTATTCTATTGGATATATCGTAGTAGACTATGTTAAGAACTCAGTCCTTAAGCCTAAACTATTTTACATTAAATAAACATATGCATACTAGATACTTTAAGAAAAGCATCAAATGTTTTCTGCATTTTATTTTTCCTATATTATACTATATATATTTTACTATAATAGGGTCATTCAAACATATACTTATTGTTTCTAGTACAGGAAAGGCTACAACGTTCTTAGGTAAGGGAAGTGGTTATCTAAAATGTAAACCAAGAGGTTTTTAAATGCTTCTTGTCCCCGTTTAGAAATCTTACTGTACAGCACTATAAAGGCCAGATGCCATTAAAAACATGGTGAAAATGGGTTGGAGGATAATTCCAATCAGCAGCTCCATAAAACGTCCCTCTGTTGTGTCAGCTAAGGGAACCGCTTTGAGACATGATACTATCCGCCCCTTTTCACTGAAAGCACACAGAGAAATATCATAGTGGTAATAAATGTGTTGTGGCTCAACCACACTGTTTCTCAGGCCTTGTCCCCCAGGGGAAAACATAGGAGGGGCCAATCTGGAGCGGAGGCGGGGCGCACGGTGCTACGGCTGAGTGGAAAGAAAGTGGAAAGTGAGAAAATACCTGAATGGACAATCTGGAATAAGTAAGTAGTGTTTTTCTATGAGAAATGTCTTGAAATGTTGCTAGCTGTGATATGGGTGCATGTGTGCTGCTTTAACGCGGAAAGAGAGGGGCGGATTTTGGGCGCCGGGGCTCTCCGGTTTCCCCAAACAATAGTCGAGAGGACGCGATGGTCGCCTTTTTTTTGAAACCGCAGGGAAGTTTAGGACCCTCATCGGCCCTATTGTTGTTCTCACCGAGGCCACGTAGCTCTTCGGACCGATTTTAAACGCGAGAGGAGTGTTGTCTTTAACTGTTCCCAAAGGAAGCAAAAAATACACAGAGAGGGATGCGCCTGGATGGAAAAAAGCGCGTCCAGTTTGATTGTAGGCCGAAGGTTTTGAATTTTCTCCTTGGAGGAGGACTGGTGGGAATTTGAGTGCGTCCATTCATTTACCGTGAGGACGTCCCATTTGGAAAAGGAAAGGGGGAAGAAAGGGAACGAGCATTTGGATAATTTGGCATCAGGACGCGACCAGTGGGGCCTGGGAGTCTCCTATTGTCCTGCTTTCCTACAACACCCTCCTTTTTTCATTTTGTAGGTCGCACAACTCTTTAATATTCGACCTGAATGCTTTCGGTTACTCACAGTAAGTTAGCCTTTTGTGCATGTGGAAATTGTTAAATTATTGATGCAGCTTGCTCCTTGATCCGTGTTGCCATAGCCTGCGGTGTTCTACTAAAATTTGTCTAAATTGTTTTTTCCGCCGTTCAAACTCAAATTAAACAGTATAATGTAGTAGCAGTAGTAACAAGGCCCATGTTACCTCAGCTGGAGTGGGGACTTGTTATACCTGCTGGTTTTATAAATTCTTAACTTTTACAGTGAACATTAAGAGTTTTTAATCTTGGGCTTCCATTTCAAGGTGGAACTGTACTAAAGTCTATTAACACATCTCAGAGTGTAGAGTAGCACAGCATAGCCATAAACTGCACCCCATGGGACTGTAACAATGATGATACACTACATAAAAATACTATAAAGTATCACAAGGGCACTGTTATTCACTATGAAAGGGATTTTACAGAAATGGACTAGTGAGATTAAGAAATACAGCTGACCCAACAGTAGCCAAGTGCCAGTGTTTTCTAAAGCAACACACATGCAACACCCTGTAGGAATATCATAGGGATGTTTTTATAAGAGGTAGTGAATTCATATTAATGTCCAGTAGCTGCTTTCATTGTCAAGTAATCTGTCGATTATTTTCACATTCACCTATAATGCCTAAGATGTCAGAAAATAGTAAAAATGCCCGTTGGAGTCACTCAGATTTTCAGACAGCAATGCAGGATTTATTTTTCACTGATCAGCTAATTGTTTCACATGTTTACAGATGGTTTGTTGTGTTCACGGTTTTCTGGGTTTAACTAAAAACTAGAGGTTGGACGATGAATCAGCAGCTATAGGACGTTTATCAAAATCATACTCACCTACTCATAGAAATGGAGTTGCTGTACATTCAGTAACTACTATATTTGCATGGAGGCTCAACACACATCATTCATGAATACTGAATATTGTATTAATAATGGAAGTAAACACAAGATAGCTTTATTGTTAGATTATTAGTGTGATAAAGTTGTTGGTTATAGAGTGACATTATTAGTGTATTGGACTGAAGATAACTGCTGCCCTGTTGAAAGCAAGCATGGTCATTTGAATTTGGCTAGCTGCTTATTTATTTATTTAGGTACGTGATATTGGCAGATCAATTGGCTAACAGCTTTTCCCTGCTCCAAACTATATATAACATAGCCAGACAGACTTTGTTAGCGCTGGGGCAGCACTGGAGATATGTCTGGCACCACCTACTATCATTCTGGAATATGGGAGAAAAAAATACTTCTCTCTGTTGTTTGTCTAGTTTGTATTTCTTTATAAGAATCACACTCTTCTGGGATGGTGCTAAGTACAGGATGCAGCGACACTGTCTTTAAAAAATAGTGTCAGGGGAGAACTTGTTTTAGTGGAATATTTGCATGTGGGGAAGTGAGTCGAGGTATTAAAATGACTTAATCCCTGCAAAAGAAAATGGCTCATAAAATAGACGTTTGTCAAAACTTGCTGTCATTGCAGCTCGGAGGTTGTTGTTGTTCTTCCACGTAGCAAGGAGGACTTTGAAAACAGTAACACACAGACAGCGGAAGGGAGGAGAATGTAGACTGAAATAGTCAACCAGTGGTAGGATTATTCCAACAGAGTACATCCTGTGACCTCCACGAGTCACCAACTATTTTGATAATCAGTTAATCTGTTTGAGTAATTCTTTTTAAAGAAAAAGAGTGAAACTTTGAAAAATTTGAATATTTCTGTATTCCTCTCTGACAGTAAACTGTGACCAAACAAGACATCATATCGGGCTTTGGGAAACACTGATCAATATTTTCCACCATTTTCTGACATTTAATTGACAAAATAATTATTAGATGCAGCCCTAAACTCTGCTAAAAACAACTCCAGGAACAGTGTTGATTGTTACAGCTGTTTAGACTGAAATTGCATGGCTTTCATCACAGGAGTAACTGGAGAAAACACAGATTGTTCTCTTCCTGATCCTTTAATTTGTTTGTGTGACTCAGTTTTTTCTAAGCTGATGCCTCATGCTGTATGACGGGCCAGGCAGCTCTCTTTGGCTCTGACACTGAGCAGCACAAGCCTTGTATCTGAACCAGATCCATCTCATCTCGGCTTATGGAGCCACTTCCTGTCTCTGCACTACTTTGTTTGGATATGAAGACAGATTGCATGCAGGGGGCTCTTTGAATCGCAGTATTAAGCAGAAGACGGGCCTGTTGGTTTAACCACACCCTGTTAGACTTGTACACACACACTCACACACACCTGCTCCAGTTTGCTGGCCATGTGTGCACGAAGGCTGACAGTAGCAGTTGTCTTGTTTTTCGCCGCTTTTACTGACGTCGTCACAGGCAGTAGTGGGTGGTGGTCAGTGCAGTGTGTGTGTGTGTGTGTGTGTGTGTGTGTGGCCCTGGTTACACTGATGAGCCTTTTCCCCTGCTGGAGCCTGGGTGTGTGCACGCTTATTTTCACAGTTGGTATAATGGCTGTTGAATGGATCTGGTCATTTTGGAGATGGCCCCAGATTGCTTTTCCACCATGGCAGCTGCTGTCTCAGCGCCAACAGCTCAAAATGTTTGATGACAGCTTGATTTCTTTTTGCCTTTGGGAGAAAACAAGAGGCTGTAAAATTTTGCATCTGCTCATTTGAAACATCATTTGGTTTGAGCAGCACATTTACAGAAAAATTCCTGAATAATGTTAGTTGATTTTATAAGACATAACTGAAATATGGTGATTGCTTGTTGTGCACCACAAACTTACTGGTCTTATGATTTGATAATCATCATCTCTACGAGGGGTGGGCCATCTGACAATCATATACTATACATTCTACTTCTGTTTCCAAACTTCACTGAAGTACTCATTCAAGTTTACTGCACTAAAAATAAAAAAGTACAGGCTCTGAAATGTACTATAAATTCTACAGGCAGTTTGTCTGAAAAGCAAACTGAATCTCGTCATTACCATTCAAACTTAAAATGATAGTAATGAACATGAACTTTGATGCAATGTGCAAATCAGTTTTCAATGTCAGCAACAGAACTTGAAACATTAATGCACCTTTTCTCTGCCTCTACTGTCTGTTTCTTGTTGCATCTTGTACATCATTTCCATTTTGTCATGTTTGTCTTGTGAGATATGCACCAATGGATTCACCAAGGGATTGTCTTCTCTATGTGTTATTGTTCCATCCATTTATGCTGAAATTGGTCTTGATCTTGGGAAGGCGCACAGTGATGCAAAATAAAAATAATGGATAATTCCCCTCTGATGTATTAAAATGAAAGTAACAAGCCTGTTTTGAAAATGTAAGTAGTGGACAATACAGATATTTGTGTTAAAAGGTAGGGAGTAAAGGATAAAGAGATGTCAAAAAAAAAACAAACAAATACCTGAATGTAATGAACAGTAATGAAGTATCTGTACTTAGGCACTGACCCCTTCTGTCCATGCTACATCAAAAATCTAATAGAGCTACCTAATATACTGCTTTGCTGATTGGACAAATTATGTCACATGTCTCTAGCTAGAATGGCGACCGATGGCTACTGTTGCTGAGCTTCCTCCTCAGCTTTTGTGTTTTCCTTTTTTTTAATAAATGTTATTTTCCTGTCTTTTCCTAACCTTGATGCAGTACAATAGATAGACTATTACTCTTTTTACTATATTTAGTTTTTCTTGGTAAATACATTTACATTTTAAAGGTTCAATATGTAAAATCTGCATGTGCTCGTGCTGGGAGGTGGTTGTGTGTTGATGTTAGCTGAATCCATTTCTAAACTAACGACTGTCTCTGTTGCCTACATCCAAAATACCAGCCTGCACACTGAATTTTATAAGACTTGGGTCAGATTTTCCACAAAAATCCTTACGCTCACTCCAAAGTTGTTTGTTGCCTCTCTTCTGTTCCTCTATAGTGTACAACACTAGCTACTGTTAGCTTTGAAATGGAGTTAATGAACGTCAACAAACCACCGACTCCCAGCACAACAGACTTCAACACAAACTTCACATAAACTTAAGTATACGTGAATCTTACATATTGAACCTTTTTTAAATACATTTATTTGAAGGTCATTTTCATTACTGTTAAATTATTTTAGATTCTTTTAATTTGATTAATATGTAAAGTTGAGTTGGCTGAGTCATTTCATCAGTCACAATGATGTTTTTGAATTATTATTTAGTTTTCAACAAAGACTTGAGCTTGGTCTGTAATGTGACGTAGTGGAACTAGTGCTATCTTTAATGTAACATTGCCTTTTAATTGTGCAACTAGATAAATATGTCTTCTGTTTCTAGTCTGTCCTACAGCACATTTCAAAACTGAGAAGAATGATCGCAATTCAAATGGTGGCTCATGTTTCTGATTAGAAATGTTGTGATATGATCTTTTGGCCAGATCGTCCAAAGCTAATCTCTACTGTTGTGAGACATCATGGGTATATTCATGTTGTACATTTACACTTGGACAAAGAAGAATTAGAAGAAAAAAGAAATGATAGGTTGATAACAGGGTTAGTTAAGAAGCACCTGTGAACAAAGTTTTCTGTGGTAACATAAGCAGATTAGATATAAGAGTGGTTCTGGTAGCTCTAAATATATAATATCAACAGAAATACTTGCATTTATTTGCCTGTAAGTTAAGGAAACATGCACCTGGAAGAAATTTGTCCAGATTTTCGTAATAGTGTTTATATAAAGAAAACTTATCGGCACTATCAGTTAATGATGTTAAATGGCTCTACACTCCCTCTGGCTAGGCCATAAACCTGGTCAGCCGTGGAGCTGGTGGGCATGAAGCCCAATATCATAACTGTTAAATCTCAGACCACACACACACACACACACAGAGATTACTGGACGGGATCTGTCAAATTCAGCTCAGAGCACAGTGAACAAGGGTCATTTTCTTTTTTTAGAAATCTGAGTTTCACTTTGAAGATACTGAAGTGAGTCTACAGGACTGTGCATTCTCACATTTAGAAAGAACAGCGGGGTGCGGAAAAAATGCTGAAATAACTTGAAGAACGACACTACTGTTTGGTTAACAATGGCTGTCGAGAGACAAAAGCTGAATGGGATTAAAAGAAATGAACCTGTGTGCTGGAGAACACCACGAACGACGACAGTTAACAAAACAGTCTGTTGTTCTTACACATATATAGATTAATAGCTTTGAGTGTTAATTTCAGTTGAACGCTGCTGTGTGAAGTCGATGAGAGGAGTCCTGGTTTAGTTCATTAAGTAGGCCATAGGACACAGGGATGAATGGGAAACCTTATCTTTGTCACCACTGGACCACACCTTTTGTAGATCAAGTGTTGTGTCATATTGTCACCCACAGTGTGATGGAGTCAGAGGCAGGTGGGGAACAGGTTCATATGGGATACTTTGAAACAAAGAAAATGTGAACCATAAGGTACTACAAAGAACTGGTTAGAGGGATCCAACAAATGTATCTCTCCTAAAAATACTCCTTTACTAGTCAATATGACTATGACGAGCACTCTCGGATTTCAGAACCTGCAACCGAAACTCTGGTGTTTTTGCTAAAAAGGGTCTTATTGTCATATTGTTGAGGTAATAAGCTGAGTCGGGCTAGAATTACAGACCATTTCCTATGCCCTAGTCAAGTTTTTGTTTCTTTGAAAAATGTGGAGCTTCAAGGCTCTATAAGATAAGATTATAAGTGGTTTGCTTTTTATAGGAGATGCGTTTCATTATGAGGGAAAACAGGTCAAATGTAGGTATTGTGTGTCGACATAATAGTCAGAAAATATATTATTAGTCTAAAACGTTGATGTCATCCCTTCAGGATATAAACAGGAAGAACTTCTTTCTTTAACCAACACATTGAAGTCCCAGAGAATAAGATCAGTCAGATATTCAGATTCGCGTTCAAAATCCAAAATCAGTCAAGTCTTTTGAATGAAAATATGACTTGTATAGTCATGATTTAGCACATTATACTATACGTACACCTAGGTATACAGCATGTAGACCACATGTGTTCAGTATTATTCTTTGATGTCTCAACATATTGTCATATTTTGGGCACCACCTAAGAAAAATGAATCTAAAATCAACATGGAGAGCATCAGAACTAACGTAAAAGACTTGTCTCAGATCTGATGGTTGTAGTTGGTTCCTGGTTGAGTTTGTTTTCACTCCTCTTGGGTGTTGTTTATTTATTATCTTTTGATTTTCACATATTTATACACAGATATGGCAATAATAATGGTCTAAAATGATGTGAAATTGTATATATTCTTCACAGGAAAAAGTTTCTTGTGGTAGGACCCCCAAAATAAACTTAAAAAGTGAAATCCCACTTTTTACTACACAAATATTTTCATGAAAATGCTGGTGGGAACTTTTTATCCTGTGTCTGCATTTCTTTTATGTAGCCAATTGATCCATGTCAACCACATCTGAACCTTAGAGCCACCTGGTGGTGACATAGGCCTGTCTGACTAAGACCAAGTCTCTGTTTCATGATCACATGCTGCTTCCTAACCATTCTATTGCCTCTGACATTAAAAGCTACAACACTGTTTTCTTTGCCAAATGTTATAAGGAAACAAACTGAAATCCAAGTTGAACTCAGCAGTGGGTTTTGTTTTAGAGACAGACACCGATAGGACATTGTACAAACTATCTGTATCAGCAGAACTTGGCTCTGATAGTGGCTGATATTAGGCTTCTCAACCAGAATTGTTGTCTTTGAGAGATACAAATAGCTCAATCACCTAGATTTGTGAAGTTAGTTTGATGTTCAGTGAAAGAGATTTATGTATTGGTTACTTTATTCATTTACATATTTATTACTTTGTTGAACTCCATCCATCCATCCATCCATCATCTCCCGCTTATCCGGGGCCGGGTCGCGGGGGGAGCAGTCTAAGCAGGGCAGCCCAGGCTTCCCTCTCCTCAGACACCTCCTCCTGCTCTTCCGGTGGGACCCCAAGGCGTTCCCAGGCCAGCCGAGAGACATAGTCCCTCCAGCGTGTCCTGGGTCTGCCC
>JAPQRN010000010.1:18272966-18299313 GCA_037367275.1 Coranthus polyacanthus
ACACACACACACACACACACACACACACACACACACACACACACACACACACACACACACACACACACACACAGCAAATATGGTGTATTCATTTAAGAGAATACACTACTAAAAAAGGAAGGTCCTATAGGTGAAGTGTGTAAGATTCAGGAGGATATAATTGTAGAAATACAGTATAATCATAGTTTTATTTTTACCAATATGCACTGATATGTTTTACAGTAGCTCAGAACAGACTTCCTCTTCTTGTTCTTTTTTCCTGCATTAAGGTGCATTAACTTCACCTGCTATGTTCGAGTGATGAACAGAGTTAATATCCTCTTAACTAAAAAGACCAGAAGGGACAAAAACAAACACTTACTGTTTTTTTTTCCACTTTAAAGGTTTCAGTTTGTTTTTCCAATTGCGTTGTACAGGTTATAGGTCATGTTAAAGGTGGAAAAAGTTATTATTATTATTTTTTTTTTTACATCACAAAAACCTGGCATTTGAAAAGGGGTGTGTAGAATTTTTATATCCACTGTATGTTAGATGTCATCTCACCAGTCTGTGAACATGCTCTAGAGACAAAAACTTCCAACTTGTGAGCAGAGAAATCTGCTGGGATTGTCAAGTGACAGCATGTTTGAGCTGCTGTGGAGCCAGACCAGCAAGGGCTTTATATTCCAAGAGGAGGATTATGAACTATATATACATTTTATATTGTATATAATAACCGGGAGTAAGTGAAGGATTTGGAGGACAGGAGTTATGTGTTGATTCTTTTTTCTTTAGTCCTGGTTGGTACTCAAGCTGAGTGAATTGTTTTGTTTGGAGGACCCATAAACCGAATTGCTTGCTCATGACAAATGCATGCATTTGTCTGAGTCAGACTGAGAAAGAAAGCTTCTGTTTTGGGAGATGTTTCTTAAAAAATGCAGCCATTGTAATGATCTATTAAATATTTTCTGATGCGTCCATGGTGCTTCTCTATGTCTCTCAGGAACACTTGGACGTAAGGATGAACTGAAACAACGTGACCTCATGTCTGTCCATTCTTATGAACACAATATCTCAGAAACACCAAGAGGGAATTTCACAGATGTTCCCTTGGACTCGAAGATGAACTGATTAGATTTTGGTGGTCAAACGTCGCTGTGACCTCATAAAACCCATTTTTAGCTGCTAGTAAATGAGAGAACTGCATTGACAGATTATGATGCAAAGACAGTCGACACATCTGATTGAACATACGGTTCTTTTTCACATTTTTTATACTAGTTAACATTAGCATGTTTGAGTTGGAAAAAATACACATTTTGAGATGATCGGTAATCTGTGCATTTTCCTTGATAGACAAGCAAATAGACTCAAATCGCAATATTCTCCACAATAATCACAATATGCCTCGCTGACTCTATCGTGCAGCCCTAATTTCATGTAATAAACGTCTCTGTTAAATATACTATGTGTCGTTACTTTAAAAGTAGCCTGTGTTTGAAAATGTTGAATGTGAAAAGGACAGGCGTATTTGCAATGCGGTCTATTCATACACTGATAGTTGTTATATGAGCTTCTCTTCAGAAACTCTTGAGCTTCTTAAAAGTCCTCCTACTACTCTGAGCAGTGTTTCACCTCAGCAGCTCTGTTAAGGAATAAGATGCTCTGTGAATAATTTCCTTTACCAGAATTGAATGTTAACAGTAAGGGTAAATCGTCCTAACACAAGGTTACTAACAGAAATGGCTCCCTGCCATCCACAAACTGAGGCGATACATTAGATAGCCCCTCTGAGCAGCAAACATATACAACGGTCAGCTCTGGGTGCCAGTGCCTGTGAGAAATATGCCTACAATTTCAGTGTTTACTTAAGTGAAAACGTATGTCTCTTTGTTTTAACAGGCTTTTGGCAACGCTAAGACAGCAGAGAATAACAACTCCAGCCGCTTTGGGAAGTTCATCCAGTTAAACTATCTGGAGAGCGGTGTCATCAGAGGGTACGACTCCATATGTTTTTGCTTCTTTTTTTTTCTTCTTCTCAACAAAGTTTGTACTAATTTCTAAATTATTTACTTGTGCGGCACATAAACAGAATCAACAGACCATGTAGCTGCATTCCTTTGCTTCATGTTGCTCCATGCTTTTGTTTTCCTTCCATTTTCACAAATGGAAATGTTATCTACACTACCTCCCTAAAGCATTTGTTGACATTTTCTTATTGTGCATGTCTTGCAGGGCGGTTATTGAGAAGTACCTCCTAGAAAAGTGTCGCCTGGTGTCCAGAGAGAAGAGTGAAAGGTAAAATAAAGTACAAACGTAATCAGATGGCATCACAGATCCTCAAAGAAACACCTTAATCACGTTTTCATTTAGTGTGGACGTAAATTCAACTTTACTTGTACACCTACCTTTACAATGCCTTGTACAGTGAAATGTCAAGTAAATAACTACTACTAAATAACTTCTATCATGCTGTGTGACCTCTGACCCCCAGGAACTACCACGTGTTCTACTATCTGCTGGTGGGCGCGTCCAAAGACGACCAAAAGGATTTTCATCTATTGCAGCCACAAGATTATCTCTACCTCAAGCAGGTACCTTTGATCTACTCACTTTACAGCAGCAGTGATAGAGGATGAGAGGAAAAACACCATGTGTTATCTAAAGGACAAAACCACATTTGCTTTATAGAAGCAAAAGCACAATGTCTCCTAACTTGTAAATTCTAGTCGTCAAAGTCACTTTACTAGATTGAAAATTTAACCAACATGCTTCATACACTTGCAACTAACATACGGATGCATTTGTGTGTATACTGTTGTCTGTTGTTTGGTACAGTGGGCCTATAGAACATGAAGCTTCTTAGGCTTTTTCTTGCAGCTGTGATAGTAACATCTGTAGAATAATTATGAAACATAAAGGTCCAGTGTGTAAGACTTAGGAGGCTCTAACTGTAGAAATTGAATATAATATTCATAATTATCTTTTAATTATTGTAGAGTCACGCAAAAATAAGTAAATAAAGCAAATAATTGTGTTTTCGCTACCTTAGAATGAGCTGTTTACATCTACAGAAGGAGCAGTTCGCCGCCATGTTTCTGCAGTAGCTCAGAAGGCGATTCCTCTATTTTTCTGTTTTATAAAGGGTGGCGGCCAGAGTTAAAGTGTTTTACCCTCGAGTACTACGTTTGAGTGTGGACCAGAGTTCATATCCCCTTAACTTAAAAGCCCAGAACGGACAAAAACAATGGCTGTAACGAGGGATGTTGTGTTTTTTCAGATGTCACTAAATATCACACAATAAACCTTTTTAGTTTGATTTTTTTTTCTTAAATGTAATACATTCTTCATCCTCTCCTCATGTGGACACACAGAGGATACCATCATATGCAGCTAAACAAAAGTTAAATGGTTATTTAAAATGACAATGGGAATGAATTCTGTCCCCATTGGGGATAAATATGGTTTGGGTTGAGGCAGGGATCTATAGACCAGAGGGAGTAAAATCCCCCCCATCCCCACTAGCAAATTACACCCAGTATATGATGATGCAACACGGGCCAAATGCAGGCAGTTTCCCAAGTCATCCTCCAGCTCACGCCCCTCTGGCTCTTTCTTTATTTAAATAGCTTTGTCATTATGATTGATGGACTCCAGCTGCAGATGCTATTGATGCACTACTATACTGTGTTTCTTTCAAATGTTTTGCACAGAAACTACAAAAATACAGTATGTAAAGTGTTTGGACTCGCTCAGTTGAAGCATAATTTGTTGCCAGATGACTCAGAATAAAAAGTTACCTCATTCTATTTTTAGAAATACGTTAATGATGTGTTGACTGTTTAGATTGACTTCAAAGTAGAGTTTATTAGTTGTGTTAGAGCTACAAATAGACTATTGACTGAAAATGTCCAGAGATTGTTTATGTTAAGATCAGCTTAGCTATTGTATAAAATGAAGAGATTGGAAAAAAAACCAAAAAACTAAAGGAATCATTTTCACTTTTAATGTGTAACAATTATCCCCATTCTCTCAACGTCTTATCTGCTTCCTCTACAGGAAGACCTCCACTTAGATGATGAGGACAAACTTCGGCAGGCATACAAAAGGCTCCATCAAGCTATGGAGATGGTTGGCTTTCTGCCGTCCACCAAGAAACAGTACGTACGGAACACAACTGAAATGCCACCTCGGTGAAAATAACCATTTCAGATTCTGAATATGTTTGTAAAAACGTTCTCTCTTTTCTATGCGAGGTGCAGGCTCTATCACAGAGAACCCAGCAGTACATGCTAGAGGGTTTAATCAGGCTCAGGAATGTGTATTAATATAGCCTCAAGTGGCAGTTTGCGAGTTCAAACCTTTTTGTGCTAAAAACAGAAGGAAGCTGCTCAATTGCCCAAAATGACACAATGATGCAAGCAACAACAACCAGGTTTCAGGCTTGACAAAGCCAGGCGAAGTCCCTTCACCTGCTTTTATTCTGGTTTAACAGTATTTTAACTTAACACTAAGACTAAGGTGTGTATGTACAGGAGATAGGCCAAGATCTCTCACCTGAGTCTGATCAGGATTGCTCAAAGAGAGACAGTTCTGGGCAGTTTGTTGCTAAGTTTCCCTGCTCTTTGTGAAGATTTTTGATCAGTGCTGGCCACGTCTTTGGTGCCGCAAGGCTGTATACCAAATTTGGTTTTGATACAGTCAAAATAAAAAAGTAAATGTGACATCGTTGTATTGTACATTATGCAAAGCTCACGTTGTCCTTTATTGCCCAAGAGGCTTTTTATGCCTCCAGAGGCATTATGTTTACAGGTTACGTGTCCATAAGTACGTCCGATTCTTACAAGCGTCACATATTTGGCACATTGACTTGGACTCAGGATGAACTGATTAGATTTTGGTGGTCAAATTTCACACAAATGAGTATATAGGACAAAATGATGTTGTGATGATAATTTAAATCCAAAAGGTCAAAGGTCAACTTCAAAGCGACATCATAATGTTCTGTAGAAAATGTTTCTCACCGGAAATGACTCACTATAGTGACAACCATTTCACCAGAAAATACACTGAATATCTTTTATTAAACTCCTTTAATGTCTGGACAGACATAGATGTAAACTGCAACTTGACTTGTACATGGAGGCATGCAACCACGGGGTGGGTATATTGAGTTCTAAACATGAGTCAAGTTTGAAGTCAGTAGGACTCATGGTCCAGTCTTTTAATATAGCACCACCACCAGGCCGTTTGGGATCATATTTCTTCTGAAGCTTTTGCACATCATTTCTAGTTATGGTGCCAAGTTCATGTCTCACAGCAAACTGTGAGAGATAATGATACTGATGACTAGACCACGCCCATACCACCAATCAATACGGCACTCAATGACAAATAACACACTGGCACAAACTCAGTAGGGGCTGAAACTAATAAAAGTAAAACCAACTTTGTTGTTTTTCCAGGCAGATAATGAAAGCTATGAATTGCAGTAATATTTGTAATACTGATACTTGCTGTGCAAAGCTTAGAAACATGACTCCTCAGTCAGACAGTGGTTACAATGACAGTACCGAGTATTCAAGGAACTGTTCCTGTATATAAACAGTGTATAAAATTTTTCGTTGCAGTCAGCGTAGTGTGTAATTTACCTGAATGCTGTCAAAGCACAAGAGTTTCTGTGCTGGTGTCAGTAACAGGTCAGGGCTTGTCACGTCAAGCGGTAGAAAAATGCAGCAAGCGTGTCGACAAGCACTGTCAGAGCCTCAGGACACAGCCTGCACAGAAAAGCACTGGCAGCATAGTTTGTAATCTGTTCAGGGTGGTTAACTGAATAGGTACACTCATGACAGTGAATTTGAATGAAACTCAAGAGCAGTGTACACTTGAAAACATAAGAAACAAACACAGCCCCAAAACTAAAGGCAAAATAAGATAATATACTTTTTCTTCAGTAAATCAGTTTGCTTTTGCACCAGACATTCCTTTACAACCTGTATATGACATGCACAACATACAGTTTTTCAGTTTCATTTTCCGTAGCAGGTTCAGCAGGTCAGTGTAGCAAAATACATTGATGTCATTCTAAACATCTATTGGGAGCTTTGACTAGATGTTCTAGTTAAAAGATGGCAATGTTTTGACATCAACATAGTTATGTTTAGCCTGTTTGCAAAGTGTCACCTCAACTTTGTGTTATCTGGTAAAAAAACTGTAGCACTACTGTAGCAAGGTTAAACAAATCTGAAAACAAGATGCTAATGAGACAGATACAAATGAACATATATGAGAAGAGGTGAAAAGTAACCAAGTACAAATACTTTGTTACTGTAGTTAAGCAGACTTTTCAGGTATCTGTACTTTGAGTGTTTGTTTTTCTGACAACTCTTTACTTTTTCTCCCTACATTTTAACACAAATGTCTGTACATTCTACTCCCTTCTACCTCTATTACTTTTGTTTTTAATGCATTAGAGGGGAATTATCGATTTATTTTTATTTTGTATCTTCCCGACATCGATCGATTTCAACCTAAATGGATGAAGTAACACGTAGAAAAGACGACGTAAAAGATATAACAAGATGAAAACAATGTGAAAGGCAATGACGTTGAAAGACGCAACAAGGCACAAATGACGCAAAAGGCAAAACAGCATGAAAGGCGTAATTAGACGAGAATTAAAGATGTAACAAGATGAAAACAACACAAAAGATGGCAACGTTTAAAGACGTAATTAGAGGAAAACAACTCAGAACGATGTAACAAGACAAAAGACGTAATAAGGCGAAAACAACATAAAAGATGTAACAAGATGAAAACAAAATGTCCTACTTTACAAGTACAAGTTTTGTGTTTTTACACAAGTATCTTTACATCCACTGGAATAAATAATTTGTGTACTTATTTTACTTCTGTATATATGACTTTAAGAATGATCATTTACCCAGAGATAAAGTCAGACAGTAATAAACAGATCCTCCAGCAGAGATTTTATTCCAACTGAAAATTCAGTCGAAATGACTGGCACACTACCAGTCAGAATTATCTTACTCATCTTATTATCAGTAATAAGATGAGTTCTCTGAAAAAAAAACCCAAGACACCCACATATAATAAAGTCTGGTAAAATCGACTGTATTTGGCAGCAGCTAGCTTTTCACATTAGCTGTGTCCTTGAATAACTTGTGTACTAGCTGCCAGATGATTTATACCACAAAAACTAATGCCATCTGCTTGTTTGTTTGTGTGTTTGTTCCGTGCAGCATATTTTCCATGCTCTCTGCCATCCTGCACCTGGGCAATGTGACGTACACACAGTCAGAGGACACTGAGGTCCTGGAGGTCGGACCAGCTGAAGCCCTGTCCACGTTGTGTCAACTGCTCAAAGTATGTTCCCTTTTTTTCCCTTTTTTTCCCTTTATACACAATTATTCTCTGCAATATTCAGTTGTTTTGAGTGTTTTCAACAAGACCAAAAACACTGGTTTGAAGGAAGGCCCTCCATTCATTTACAGACATCTTCATCTACAAACAAGCTCCATTTTACAGAGAGACGCCACAAACAACCAAAAAAACTTCAAAATGTTTACACAGAGAAGCTGCAAACAAGCTAAAAACTCCACGCCAGTTTATTGGTACTTAAATTGAATGCAATCAGAGTGTGTCCAGCATCGTTAGAAATGTCAGACGCTGGACACACTGACCTTAGTTAAATCTAACTCTGGGTCTCTCAGCTCAGCCGGATGTTGCCATTTCTCCACTTTAAAAGAACTCTCACTGCTGAAGCAGTGCTGGCAATAATTAAATCTATATAACCGAAACCCTGCAATGACTGGAACAACGAGTCCTGTAGTGAACAACGTGGCCTGCATCTTCAGTATGCCAAAGAGAGATATCTATATTGTTTCGAAAAAGACATGTTTGAACATGTCCTGTTCTGTTTCTTAAAGACAGTAGTGAGTAATGATAAATAATGGGTTAAAATAGAAATGTCTTGACTGATTCTGTTGTTTTTTTTTCTGCAGGTGAAAAAGGAGTCGCTGATAAAGGCTTTGACCATGAGGAGAGTAGTCACTGCCAACGACACTGTCGTTTCACAGTACACATTACAAGAGGTATACCGTTTACATGTAGTATTACGGCCATCCATAAATAATAATTCTAAAGATCAAATCCAAGGTTAGATTTTTTTTCTAAATCACCACTCTCAAAACTGTTCAAAATTAAAATAAAATGTGGCACAAATCTTTGGCACAAACAGATTTCAGTGGCCAAAGTTTAAGATCAC
Organism: Coranthus polyacanthus; assembly: GCA_037367275.1. Classification (NCBI taxonomy): domain Eukaryota; kingdom Metazoa; phylum Chordata; class Actinopteri; order Kurtiformes; family Apogonidae; genus Coranthus; species Coranthus polyacanthus. Next base: position 18,281,233 of record JAPQRN010000010.1, read on the forward strand.
TGTCATCACACAAAATATGTGATATGAATATGAATTTCTATGCCAGTTACGAGAAAGTACGAGGTAAAATGATGATGTGATGACATTTTTTTCCAATTTGGCACAAATGTTCCCTTCAAAGGTCCCTCAAAGGTGAACTGATTAGATTTTGGTGGCCAAAGGTCAAGTTTGCTCCTGAAAGAAATGGGTATCTCTCACAGAAAAATCTGTCACTAATCGTAGGTTGCCGCTAAGTGAGAGAACGTCATGAACAGATTATAATGCAAGGGTAGTAGTGGACCCATCTGATTGAGGTTCTTGTTTGTATGATTTGAGGATTTTCAGCTTGGTTGTTATCACTTTTTTAGTTAAAATTAAAATGAACCGTATTTTCTGTTTCTTTATGTTTAGGCCACTATAGTACGGGATTCGATGGCAAAGTCTTTATACAGCGCTCTGTTCGACTGGATCATCTTCCACATCAACCATGCTCTGCTCAATAGACGAGACATGGAGGAGTCCGTCTCAGTGAGTTACATAAAGCAGATTAAGGCTGCAGCGATGTCCTTCCAATGTCTCTTTCAAGATTCTTGAAATCAATGTTAATTTTATTTCCAATTCAACTTATCATGTCATTTCTTACCACTTATGTTTTAAAGTATTTTCAAAGGCGTTACAGGTATTATTATGTATTACCACATGTTCAGATTGTGTGCACAAATACAGTCCACAGAAAACTTCTGCCGAGATTTTCCACAGAATTTTACTAAAGGGAATTTTCAAACATCTCCACCTCCATAGCATGCGTGTTGTTGTGAGGAGAAGCTGTGGAAAAAGTTCACATGAAGAGCTAAGGAGACGCCACTTGGCAACACAAATAACAGCAAGAGAAAGGGCGAATGAGTCTGCCAATGATCTCCATATTTTCTTTAAACAGTTCTTATTATGTTAAATTCATGTTGTCTAACACATAATGAGCAAAAAAGAAAAAAACTAAACGCTTCAATGAATCCTGGTACCGATTTTCACCTAAATCTGCAGATTCTATTTGGACTCGCACATTATTCACTAGGTTGTAGTAACATCTTGCAGACCTCGTGCAGCTGATGGGTTACATATTATCACTTCTCTAATATTCTGCTTCGTCTGTCATCGTTACAAAGTGTCTCATTTGCATTTTCTTTTTAGTGTTTGTCCATCGGTGTCCTGGATATGTTTGGGTTTGAGAACCTGCAGAAAAACAGTTTTGAGCAGCTGTGCATCAACTACACCAACGAGAAAATGCAGTATTACATTAACCAGCACATCTTCAAGCTTCAGCAAGTAAGTGTATCTCCAGAGGCTTCACACATCTATTCCATTTTAATTATATTCAGCAATTCCTATATCTTCATTTTGACATTTTATATCTGATGTTCTTTCGATGTTGTTTTATGTCCAAAATACGCCCATCGTCAGTTCCAGTTATTTGAATGTTAATTGTGGTTTAAATGAATTCAGGATGATTATGTGTCAGAGGGCATCACCTGGCAGAACATTGACTTCACAGACAACATGGGCTGCATCCAGCTGATCAGCAACCAAACAACTGGACTCTTTGCCCTGCTGGATACGGAGAGCAGGTACGTGAACTCAGCTTCTAAAACTGTGATTTATCACACCAAGTATTTTGTCCAAGCCTGAAGCTGTAGTAGTAGTTACACATAGTCAATCTTTAGTAGCTTACAAAAATATGTCTTTTATAATACATGCTTCATCTGCTTATACAAAATGTTCACATGACAATTACAATATGCTGAAAGGTAATTATGGAATTTTTAAAAACCAAAAACCACTTTTAAGTTTCTATTACAAGTCAAAGTTAAGCTATTCATCGTGTCCGACTCTCTGTTTCTTCAGCCTCCCTGAAGCCACAGATCAAACCCTGTTGGACAAGTTGACGCAGCATCATCAGGACAATCCCTTCTTTGTCCAGAACGCAGACACAGAGTCGGCCTTTGTGATTCAACATTTTGCTGGGACGGTTAAATATCACATCAAGGTGGAGTTATGTTCCCACATTACAGACATCTCTCTTTCTAAAGGGCAGGGAATGTTTACTGTTTACATTTGAAATCCAATAAATGTGCTTTTTATGTCATTCAGCACATGGTCACATAGTTTTAGTAGCCTTGTTAGATAAGCCATCTTGGGAAAAATGTGAGTTAAGTAAATGATTAATTCTGTTTTGTACAGTAGTTGTGAATAAATGTAGTGAATGTAAAACTCTGTGGAAGTACATAAGGGGTTTAAAAAAAACAGTCTCGTAATCCTGATTGTTGTTTTCCTTCAGGATTTCAGAGATAAAAACTCAGAGCACATGCGGCCTGAGGTCGTATCACTCCTCCGCAGCAGTGAGCGGGCCTTTCTGCATCACATGGTCGCGTCCAGTCCAGAAGCACTGTTCCGATGGGGCGTCCTCCGAGCCACCATCCGCATCCTCACTATATTCAAGACCTTGGGACGACAGCGGGCACAAATAAGTAAGCAGCTTCACTAACTAATGACGCTGCGTTTTCAGCTGCAACCAGCAGCTTAAAGGAGTCGCTCTCTGTCGGTCTGTTTCTTCAAAACAGAAATAGTTTGTTGTTTTTGCAGGACAAGCTGTTCATAGTTTCTTGTTTTGCTGACTCTTTCTCAGTCAGATTCTTTCCTGCTGTTGTCAGATTTGTTCCTGTGAAAAATGTTTTAATGATTATATACAGCTGACTTGTGTATTTCTACCACAGCAGCTGCCAGACGCCCCACCCGCAAACTGAAAGACACCAAACAAAGCACCAGTTCTATTGACCGGCTCTCGAGGTGAATGTCTCCACTGCTGTTTTCACACTGGACTCAGCACACACTTATAATAGTTTATTAAAAACTACAACTAGTCGATACCTGAATCGAAAGCTACTGAATCGGAAAACGAGAACAAAGTTGAATTGTACAGTGTAGTTTAGTTCGTGTTGCATTGGTCATTGTAGTTTTTATTTTTTGTTTTCGCGTTTCATTTTTGGTTTTTTTCCAGTTAATTAAATTTTCACTGCTAGTTTTAGTCTTAGTCTTTAGTTTTTCTTTACTATAACCCTGATTTAGCCACAAACTGAAATGTGTCTGTTTTACTTTAAATGTATTATATCAAGGTAAAACCAGAGAGTAAGTTTTGCAACAACACATTATCAACACATTAAAACTAAGCTGTCTCATGACAGTCGGAGTCCCCATATGTTAGAGGATCATTAGGTTAATGGCTGTAGCCTTCAAACGTTCAGGTTCCTGACGAGTTGTCAATATACTGTATGTATTTGAAACCAGAAAAACATACTGTTAAAATGTTTTCTTTATTCTTCTTATTCATTAATAACCATTAATGAGCAATGTGTATGTATGTATATATATATATATGCCTGACAAAGTTACTAGTAGTAGTCTTTGTAGTATTATACTGTAAAAGAAAAAAGAAAACATACTTTGCTGATGCTTGATGTAAAAATACCTGACAATTACAGCAACAGCTTGACCCTGGACTTCTCTTTCGATCGCTCTGATGAACATCCTCTTGAGGTATTTGAAGACATCTTCGCCAATTACGAAAAGAGAAAGTAAGTGAGCCATTAAGTAAGATCAGACACTGAATTTAATATGATATGCTTTAGATATTAGCATGTTGCCTGCAACCTGCAAACCACTAAACCTGCTATTTAGAGTACAGTCTCACAGTCTCTAGTGTGTCACACTCTTTGTCTTGTACATATGGAGCCTTATTTTGTCTTTATTTTCTGCAGGAAAAGTAAAGGCGGCAAACAAAAGCAGCTCATTCCAAAGGTAATCAGCACCGCAGCTACAATGTCTGTATATCTCAGAAGTTAATGATCAGTGTTTCTGTCTGTCATCCAAATATTCACCCCAAATTTCATCTGTTTGTGGAGCAAGAAGACCTACAGTCTAACAATATTATGATCTATCAAACAGAATCTCATGGATATGCGCTCACTTCAACACATAGTTGGTGTCACGGTGCATGACCGAACCAGTAAAACCATGTTCCACCCTCACAGGATGATAAAACCCCCCACGGTGGGCGCTCAGTTTCAGGTTTGTCTTCTGTTTAATTATTTTATGAACTTCTATCACATTGCAGTGTGTGACGGGAAGTAGTAGAGGAAGGTTTGGTTTGGTTTTACGTGACAAATTGCTTCACACTAGACATTTAGACAGACATATATTTATGGTGTGACTGCAATTTTCTATATACATCACCTACATACTGTATAATCACATCCTTACTGCATGTCCAACTCTTAATGTGTGAACTCTGAACTGAAGGTTGGAATATTTCCAAGAGCTTCTCTCCACTTTAGCAGTGACCCCATCTACTGTAAGACTGAGCAATACACACCCAGTATAAAATCAGAAATGGTCTGGAAAAAACAAACAAACCTTATACTGCGATTTTGTATAAACCGTTTCAGATATCGAAATACTAAATCTAATCATTGTTTTTCTATGGGAAATTCTTCACATCTTTTCAGAGTTTTCATCACCATGGTTACTCTAGTCGCTGAGAAGAGTCATAGCACTAAACACACACCATTCCCAATCAAACTGCATGTTTAAGATGTATCATTTTTGTGGGTGAGAGTTACGCAACAACATTTGAAGAAGAAACTTGTCAAGTAATATTTCCCTTGATGTGTTGAATGGCAGGCACTTAAATAACATAGGAATAGCATTCAAGGAAAAAAACAAACAAAAACATCCATCTCATGGTAAAGACAAATGCAGGTTTTTAAGAGAGGATGTTATGAGAATGATTAATAATCAACCGCCACTTGCTTCAGCCCCTCTCCAGTGGTTTACTGCAGCTTTGTCAAAATGTATGGAAATGAAAAACAATCATTTGTAATTTTTTCTTCCTGACTTATGTATACTGTATGTCTTACAGGCGTCACTCAGGAAACTCATGGAGAAGATGGAAAAAGCAGAGCCTTTCTTTATCTTCTGTATTCGTTCCAATGCTGAACAGGTAACATCATCTGTTGAACTTGTTAAACTTGTTAAACTCATTTTGGCACATTTAGCCCTGCATGTCAGAATACAAACACTTCTTCTTTTTTTTCTTCTTTTTTTTCAGAAGGGGATGCACTTTGACAATGAACTTGTACGACGACAAATTAAGCACATTGATTTACTGCAGATGGTTGACGTCCAAAAGCATGGTTACAGCGCTAAATACACGTTTAAGGTGACCTCTTTACTGCACTTAGGAAATGTACAATGTCTAGAATAGATAGCTTTTTGTCTGTGAGACAATTGTTTTTCTGTTTTTCTCTTGATGACAGGAATTTGTTGAGAAATTCAGAATGTTACTTCCAAAAGGAGCCACTGCGACGTCAGAGCACATAATGCAACTGTTTGAGAAGATGCATCTCGATAAGACCGGCTACCAAATAGGAAAAACAAAGGTAAATAGACATCATCACAATCATAAAAAATACATGGAACATAACAGGCAGAAGTTCTCCTGATGTACCCTTGTTTGTCTAATATGTTTTAGATAGAATCATTCAATATTTTTGCAAATATTAGGTAAATATTAGGTAAACTGCTTCACTGTCTCCATTCACTTAGTGAAAACAACACCACACAGACTTCATGTTCATAGAAACGCTTAAAAGTTGCATAAGTAATGATATATGTACTGACATATAACATGAAACGTATCATTTTTATCACACCTTGTGCTTTTCATGCTTCCCTTTCTCCTCAGGTGTTCCTCAAGGAGAAGGAGAGGCAGCTTCTTCAAGACACTCTCAACATTGTGGTGATTCGTCACATTATCATCCTGCAGCGCTGGTTTCGTGCCTGTCTCATAAGACTGCACTTCCTGCAAAAGAAAGATGCCACCATGCTCATTCAGGTACGAGTGACTGCCTTTAGGTTGCCTTTCACGGAGTCTGCCATTTTGTGCCACCACGTTTCTGCAGCAGCTCAGAACGGTTTTCTTCTTCTTCTACTTTTTTCCGCTTTATAGCAGATCACATGTAGCGTTTAAGGCGCATTACCGAGTGTGGACCAGAGTTAATGGCCCTTAAACTTTTCGCATTTTTTGCAGCCACCGTAAGGGAGGGTGAGGCGAGGGGTATTCTTCTGTTTGCAATCTGCTACTTCACCACTAGATGCCAGTAAAATATCACATACTTAACCTTTAAAAAACAATGATTCCTGTCGCAGGTTTTGATAGCTGTAGAAGATGCTGTGACATTATTAACAATAGAAAACAGAGTAAATGTGTAACAAGGCCAGAAAGGACCAAAAACTACTCCTCTCATCGCAACATCAGATTAAATGTAATTTGCCGAGCACTGTGAGTCCTCCATATCTCACACACATTAACTTTGTAGGACTCAGTCAGAGACATTCCTCTTGGTATGCTTGCAAAAATTTAGAAATACTCTGTCAAGTGTAAAGACCAATAAAAAAATTGACTGAACTTGACAAAAACTTTTTGTGTGTGTTTTTCAGAGGTGCTGGCGTGAGTTTTATGAAAAGCAAAACCGAGCTGCTACAGTTATCCAGTCAGCCTGGCGGAGTTCAATAAAGAAGCCAAAACACCAAAACAAGTCGGAGGAAGAGGGAAGGATGACGTCTGGGGCCAGGACTGGACGGGACAGGTACATTACTGACATTCTCCTCCTTGGAAAAGGGGGCTCTTGTAACATCAGAGAGATGATACGATATGATTTAAAAATATGTTTGGCCTCGTGACAACTAAACTGTTCATATGCTAATGTAGCATTTTATGAAATAGACACATACACAAACACTGTTATTAGGATCCCTTACATTGAAAGCATTATTACCAATTTTACAAACTAAACTAAACATTTTTACACCAGAGAAATAACCTTTTCAGTGCTCTCTGGTGGACAAGTTGGTGAACACACATTTAAAATGGCCACTTTTGTTTTGTTCTTGTTTCCAACGAAGGGTAAAATATTCTAAACTAAACTATTCTATGCTATACAGAAACATAATATATGAGTTGCAAACTGCAAAATATATTGGCCTGGGTTTTCACCAGGTAGTTTTAATGGATAATTTGATGATTCAAGTTTAGTTTGTGTGTGTTTTACCTGTGTAACAATTGTCCAAATCCGCAGTTTGGTTCAGACTTTTCAGATCTTATTTGTTTTAAATAAATCAGTCATCTACAATTTGGAATATGGATAAATACATAACTTAGACTTTACTAAGAACCGGCCTACACATTAACGAATGAACAAAAGTAAATAAATGTGGTACATGAATACACTTTGCTAAGGATAAGTCTAAATATTAACTAATTAAACAAAAGTAAGTTCGTCCTAACTTTAAATAGAATAGTAAATTATGATTGACATGCATGACAGTGTTAATTGTTAAATGAAAAATGCTAATTGTGACATTAATAACATAATAGCTCAACAGACTCCACCTGCAGCAGTGGACGTTCAGATTGTGGAGTTTTACACCGCTGCTGTGTGGGTGTAGTTTGTGTGATGGTAGCTGACTGAAGTGTGTCTCTCACAACAGCTTGACGAAAAAGGAGCTGAAGAGGCAGCACAAAGTGGAGCTGAGCCCCAGCAGGACCCAGCAGCTCGACCCGTTCGCCGAGCAGTCCACACAGAGAGCCAGGAGCAGGGACAAACGAGAGGGCAGAGGATCCCCTCCCCCGCTCAACAGACCACTCTCGCTCCCTCTGGACTCGAAAGTCAGCAGCGAAGGTGACAGCGACAGCCCGTCAAAGGCCAGCTCGCTGCAGCGCTACAAAGATGCAGGGGACATCAAGGAGAAGGCCAACAAGTGGAGGGAAAGGAAAAGCGAAGGAGACCCAACAGACGAATCGAGTCCAGAATTCCAACGAAGAAGAGACAGAAAGAAAGAAGATTATCAGTGAGTGTTTGATTTTTACATGCCTGTTGGAGCTTTGAAAACACCTCTGTAATAGTAATATAGTAATAGTAATTCATAAACTCCATTTGTGTTTCAACACTTTACATCTGTTCTGTTTCTGTTTGTTTGTCTATCATGTCGTGATGTTTATTTGAAAATTGTTTAAAGTATATCTTGATATTATTATTTTAATTATTATTATGCTAAGTATGACAAAATTTCACACAAATGTGTATTTGGATAAAAGGACGACATTTTATATCCAAAAGGTTACTTTCACTGTGACCCCGTAATGTTACACCATACACGCACACAAAACAGTCTGTAAGTACAGACAGCGTGTTTCTCCCTGGAAATGATTCACTGGACTCATACATTAGTGTAAGGACATGATAATGTCCATTTCACCAAAACTGCACTTAATACCATTTTCTTAACATCGTCAAAGTCTTGACCACGTTTATTATATGAATCTGGATGGACATAGATATAAACTGCAACTTGATTTTTTTCACAGGGCAGTAATTCTAGCTTTGTATTTGAAGTTAGAATGGTTTAATAGTCTTCACATTATATTAATATGACATAAGGTTCAGTTCGCTTTGCACACAAAGAGCCAATAGAAATGTCCCTCAAAGGCCTACTTTTTACTTTTATATTTTGACAACATTTCAGTGCCTGTACTTTTTACAGCAGAAAAGAAGAACTTCTACTTTTATCAGAGTCTTTTTTCACACAAGTATCTATATTTCTACTGGAGGAAAGAATGTGTGTACTTTTATCACCTCTGCCACTAACTGCACTGTTTTATTTTAGTCTCACAACTCTGCCTTTACTTCTTTAATTCTTCAACACAGACGCAAAGGGAAGTCCATGTCTGCTGATGAACTGTCCAAGTTGAGCTCATCGGGCTCTGACAGCTCACCTTCTACCAACGAGGTAACCCTTGTTAAACAGTTATTACATAATCCACAACACTAAATCTGCTTTTTTCCTGTTTTTAACAATACATGTTGGCATTGGCTTTCCAAGTGCTGTGGTTGTAAGTACAGTAAACTGACATTATGCAGACAAACACATGAACAGAAGCCCCATGCTCAGGAATCAGAGAAGAGCTCCCAGTCTGTACCTCATGACCTTTCCTGACTAATTAGGACATGGTGCGTCTTCGCAAGCAGCCCAGACGCAAGCGGCGCTTAGCCTACGCCCGCAGCAGTCTGATGCTTAACTTTGCGGCCTCCAAGGAGAGCGAGTACTGGAGCTTTCCGCTGCCTCCCATGAGCCCCCACATGTCCACCATGAAGAGCTCGGTCAGTAGCGTGGACGTCCGGGTCCTGAAATCAAAGCGCGAGGTACTGACAGATGGGACATTTTGACTACTCCTATGCATGCAGCCCTTGCATGTGTTATGTCCCAAAGTTAAGGTTGAAGTTTTTACTTTTTTTTTTTTTTTTTTTTTTTGGAACTTTTCATTTCTGCTCTGCAGCCCAGACTAAAACAAAAGAAAAATGAGCTGATGCTTCGCAAGCAAAACTGAAATACTGCATTTCCACGGCTCATTTATCGGTTCGTTTGAATAGGTCATAGGCTGGTACAGTTCACTGACTCATTACAGTAAACAATGAATTGCTTTTTTGTCAATTCAAAATTTGAATTCCATCATTGCGTCTTTAACTATTTCACTGTGATTTAATTGTGCTAATTTTTATGTTTTTTTACATTACATGTACACAATTATTATTAGACTGACTAAGCCATACTAAATGCAAGACGTTCTGACAGTTTTTTGATTTTTTTAAAGCATGATGTTTTTTAATAATATTTTCAACTACAACTATACAGGAACAGCATCGTCACAATAGTAAACCACCGATCCTGAGCTTCTTCATCATGTCGGTGGGGTTTGGTGAAGGGGGAGCTGTGGGATTCCTTCGGTGTTGCCTGCTGGTGGGGAAAGAGGACGTGTGTTTTTTGTTTTCATTTGGGATATTACAACAAAATGTTTAAAATGTTGCTTGCGTTTGTGTTTTCATACTGAAGCAGATCGCAGCAGAGCCTGACGGGTCAAGGTTTAGCCTTCCACCCAGAAGCATCAACGAGGACTCAGGACATCGGGGGTCGAACCAATCGCTCTCGTCTCCAGAGAGGTAAAACCCTTCGTTAAATGAATAGTGTCAAGTGTTTTTGGACCAAGCTTGTAATGTATTAAATGCTGTTGCTTTCAAAATTGTTTTCCTACAGGATTTGGTTCCTCAGTAGATTCCTGAAGAAACGGTCACCTAAATTTTCCCCATTCGCTGATTCTTCATCAGATAAAAATGGTAACTTGACATTTTCAAGACTCATTGAACATACAGCTGTGGAAAAAAATAAGAGACCAGTCCACATTTCAGACCTGAACCAACTGTAAACCTCTGAAATGAAGCTGAGCTTTAAGCTCCATAAAACACAAACAACAAAGTGAAAGAGAGCACATCAAAGTGTCCATTGAAAATTCAGATTATTTTACCAAATATTGATTTCTGAACTCTCGCTAAATTAAATCATTATTGTGTTGTTTCAAAATGAATTATTTAGGGTCTGAAAAAACTTCATTTTTGTCACTTTGAGCAGTTGTTATTTTCTGCTAATAAATGCTTCAAATGACAATGTTTTTAGTTGGAATTTGGGAGAAATGTTACCGACCTGTAAATAGTAAAACCAGTGGTCTCTTCATTTTTTCCACAGCTGTATTGTAAATACACACAGACTTCCACTTCTTCATGTAATAGTGGCTTAAGTGAAGAGGGAGGGGTGTTTTGACAGAATGGGCTAAAGGAAAAAGAAAAAAAGAAGAAAATGTAATGTTTCTTATGATATTGTCGTTTGTTTACCTCATGAGAACCTCACAAATAGAGGTCACAGTTTAGTGTCATATAACAAGCCTCCCTACTTTACTGCCACCTAGAGGTTAGTTTGCTGATCAACAACTGGTGTAAAACTTAAAGGGGTCATTCCACACCAACTCACCTAGACTTTGCAGTTTGTGTCATGGATTTTCATGACAAAAGTTAATGTGAAAACATTTGTTAAGTTCATGGGACCTTGCAAATGCTACAGCTGAACTCCAGATGCTTTACTTTAGTTAGTGAATGTTTGAAGTTTGGCCCTCAGTGTTCAGTATGTATATTCTAAGTCTTGTTAGTTGTTTATTTTTCTGTGTTGAAATTTGTAATGAACATCCATGAAACCCTAAGAATAATTTGCAGCATGTAGTCATGGAAATAGTCTGAAATCAAATTAATAAACATAAGTAGTTTCTTACCTGAATTAAGAAACTTTAAGCTGGTGTGGAATTATCTATATTTTGTCTTTTTGGTTTAAAGAGGCTTTGAAATAAGTATTTTTTATTTAAAAATCCTCTCCATTAATAGATGTACGATTTAAAAAATGTAGATTTTTCTCTTCCTTGGTTACCTGAAGTCACCCTGCCCAGATACACTCCACAGTCCTACCACATGTCAAACCAGACCAGTGAAAGGGCCACTCGAAACCCCACCATTCGAATCAGCCGGGCAACGCGGGCCATGGAGTGGAACGCATCTCTGGACCGTGAGATCAACAACCCCAAGGAGCTGCGAAATCTGGACGAATTCCTCGGCAACCAGGTGAGAGCGTCGGCTGAGAAGCGCAGTGTGAAGCACAGATGTGTCATTTTGTCATATTTTTCAAAAGAGCACAGACTCACATCACGGTCACATAGTCCAGTTATTTTACACATTCTCTAAAACTCTTGCTTTTCTGTTCTGTTCCCAATATTGTAATTAAAAAGCTATGGACAAAAGTTGATGAAAACTATGATCTAGTAGTGAAATAATATAATAATAATAATTTAACTGAAATGAAAATAAAAGCAACATTAAAAAACATGAAAACAAAATAAAACCTTCAATGAAAAATGCAGATAAAATCAGCTTTGGTTCAGCTTCGTTTTCATTCGCTTCTGAAGTGTCTTCAGAGCACAGACTCACATCATGGTCACTTAGTCCAGTGTTTTTTACACATCAATACACAAATCTACCTGTGAAATTTGTCCACAATGAATAGTACAATATGTACTATTACTAATATTTCAATTAAAAACTGGTGACAAAGGCCATGTTGATGCATATAGAAGCAAACAGACAGAAAGAAACAGTTCTACACCGTATCATATAACTATGAGTCACCATCTTATAATTAGATCAGATCAGGATCGGAATTACAAGATACCTTCTTGTAACTTTTAGAACATTTCTCATAATTACTTGCAAACATCTTGAAATTCCAAGATCAGGATCTTGTAAAATAAATTAATTGCACAACAGCATTCAAACATTTTTATTGGTAATGTGTAATTTAGAGTAAGGGGTATTATTACTACACTGGACAAATAATTCTTCTAAAACGTCTAATTTCTTTTTCTTTTGTGAATGCAGTACGTTTCTGTAGATATAAAAATGAATTTGGTAAAATGTTCTTGAAAAAAATACAACACAGTGATACATTCATCATGAGTTGGCATTCAGTGGGTTTATGTTTTATGTGTATTGTTTTTTTGTTTTCCCAGTAATATCAGTTTTAACATGAAACTGACATTGATTGACGAGAATTATGATTGTCCAAACTGTAATGGATTTCTTGGATTTTAGAGAAATAACTGGATGGACAGACTCCTCCTTTCATTCTTCCTTTTGTTCATTATTTCTTACCTTGGTCCTCAGGTGAATGAGCTGCGAACAAGAATAAAAGACCTGTCACCAACAGAGAGCATCTTCCTCACAGCCACCATGGAGTTCAGAGAGACCATCAAAAGCATGTTCTCTGTCCAGGTCACTTCTCCTCCAACAGTCTGTTGCTCATACTAAAGCGTTTGTTGTAGATTAATTGAAGTGTATTTTTCTGTTGATCGTACTGAAGTTATAAGTTGTTTCACAAACAAGCCCAACGATGAGGTACGACACTGACAGCGCTCACTAACTGTACCAACAGAAGCCTCAGATCGGCTACAAAGACCTGATGAAGGGTTACAAAAACAAAGTGAGTACACTGGCCGGGCCCAAGCAGAAAGGAGAGGTCTCACTGGTGGTCAACCTGTTCCAGTCTGTGCTGGACGGTTTCATTAGAGGAGAGATGAAACGAGTGGAGTCGGAGCCAGTCAAGGTAAATTTCAGCCAATCACCTGTCTCACACTGACAATATAAACCCCATCTCTTGGTTCACTTATCTCACTTTTTCCTCGTAGGCAACCAAAATGACAAAGAAAAGGAGGAAAAAGGACAAATGTGTGAGTTGAATGTCTTTTATCTACTCTGTGAAGTACATTCATTATGAATCAAAGTAGATCGTGTCAGCGTATCATCTGTACGTTCTGTCTCTACAGCCTGACAGTCCTTTGGATCACCTGTTCAGCACGTACCAAGTCAACATTATGCAGTCATGTGACTTATGCGGCTCCTATATCTGGGGGATGGAGAAAGCCTACATGTGCAGCGGTAAGTTAGAGCTGCAAGATGGAACTGCATAAAACATAACACGGAGGCGGAATATGTCAATATTAGTTTTGACTTCAAACTTTATTATTGGGTTAGTTTGGATTTATTTTAAAGTGGGTTTGTATGAGGTTCTTATTCATAGAGGTCCGGTGTATTACCTGCAGTAGATCAGGTTGGAGCACCAGCACAGAATTAAATAAACGCTAAACTAAAACTAGGCATTTCTTACTACTTACTTTATGCACTCTAGGAAACTAAGGACGCTGTCACACATTCCATGTTTGATCCAGAATTTCCAGACTTTTCAGTTTGATCCAAACAGAATTTGCAGGAGTAAAACCTCCCCTGGACCTCAGTGCAGACCAAACGGCCAGGCTCTGGTCTGGCCAAAAGAGGTGGTCTCGTCCAGACATTTACAGTGTGAAAAGACTTTCTGGATAGTTTGGACTCAATTACAGCCACTTGCCCAAGCCTATTGTCAAAAATAAACAAAAGAAGAAGAAAAGCAAACGTAAAAATGTATGAATGAGCCCAATTAACAACATGCTGACGTTAAACAAACGCCCATCTGTAAACCAATCAATGTCAAGTATTTTAGCCACGTAAAAAAAAAAAGGTTAACCTAAAAAATAAATAATATTAGTTCAAATGTGCAATGTATTTATAATATTTCCTTTGCTTCACTTTGTCCTTTCTGATGGGGACCTGAAGCCCAGAAGCTCTCTTCAAAGCTCTCAGACTCCTTTGACAAAATCAGTCATTTTACCTCAGGTAACACAGAAGTTACTGCGTCGATCTGTTAGGTTTCTTGTAACTGGTGTTTTAGCATCTTAGTTCAGATGCAAATAAACAAACTGACCGATTGAGGCAGCCGATCCATGAGGTGAAATTGCTGTTTTGTCAAAGGGAGTCTGGTGGCTTGAAGCGTGACGGAACAGCTTTAATTCTCGGTGCGAAAATTAATGATTGTGGTTTCAGAGACTCCGACTCAAGAAGGGGACTAGGCCCACGTCTGGCATTAATATACATTTTTTTATTTTAATGTACATTTCCTCATTTAGAGAACACCCAAATGGTTGATTCTATATGCAAGTTTCAGGGTGATTTAAAACAGCAGGGGGCACGTTGAGCCATTTTCAACCCACAAAAGGCACTTCTTTTTTTTTTAAATATTAGCACTCACACTGATGTGTTTCAACAAGTTAATGTGCAGAAATTCTTTAAAGATGTAATCATGTCCATCGGAAAAAAATGTATAAAAAGTAGTATTCTGACTTAGATTCTGTCTTCTTTTTGTTTTCATTTTAGCTTGTAAGTTAATATGTCACAAGAAATGCCTCAGTAAAATCATCACAGATTGCTCGACACGCTGTTCCAGACAGGTAGGAACAGACGTTTACTTCTTCTTCTTATGCTGTATTTATTTTCCAGCTTCTCCAGTCATCTTACTAACGTCACCAGTATAATGTATCTCCTCTCTTTTGTTGCCGTAGGATGACAGCCTCCCAGGCTCTCTTCACTTCGGGGTACAGGTGTGCGTCCTCACCAGTAAAGCCAACCCCGTGCCCAAGGTGGTGGAGCTGTTGCTGATGCATGTGGAGCTCAATGGTCTGTACACAGAAGGCATTTACCGCAAGTCCGGCTCAGCCTGTCGAGCACGGGAGCTGCATCAGATCCTGCAGACCGGTGAGGAACACTTAGCAGATGAAAATGACCAAATAGACATGAAGATGTTTGAGGAACACAACAAATCTAGTAGTTCAGAGTTAGTTATGACAGGATATATCATATATGGTGTTCAAATACTAACTAAATAGCGTTCCTTTGCTGTGTCTTTGGTTTTAGATCCTGAAGGGGCCTGTTTAGACAACTACCCGATCCACACCATCACAGGCCTGGTTAAACGATGGCTCAGAGAGCTGCCTGACCCACTCATGACCTTCTCACTTTATAACGACTTTCTGCACGCCGTGGGTGAGTAAATGTACTCATTTCATTCATCTTAAACCACAAAGGTCCAGTGAACATACACACTCTTGCTTTGCATTTGTACAGGTACATTCCTGTTGACTGGATCAGATATGTTATCTAATGTTCACTGGTGTAATGATTAGAAGGAAACACTGTGTTCTACCATCATGCAACATAAACCTGTCGCTGAAAACTCCCATGTAAAATAATATAATGAGTAAAATAACACTTCAAATTGTTGTTTACTTCTAGACTTTGTTAAAACATATTCATCTTGGTGCTTTTTCACCCCCAGAACTGCCAGAGCGATCTGAGCGCATACGGGCGGTGTATCAGAAGGTTGATGAACTTCCTCCTGCTAATTACAGCACGTTGGAGCGGCTCATCTTTCACCTCGTCAGGTAGGCACATTTCTGTTTCCTTCTGATACTATAGTGCTCATATTTCATGGGTTACCAGAACGGTTCCAAAGGAGTTGCAAATGATCACATTATCAGATATCAGTTCTTTCTGCAGTTTAATTTTGTGCCACGACATCTTGTGAGATTCATATTTTTGCATTTTTTCAGAGTTGCAAAAGAGGAAGAGCACAACAAGATGTCTCCCAGCTCTCTTGCTATTGTGTTTGCCCCCTGCATCCTGCGCTCTCCTGATTCTAACGACCCCTTCCTCGGTATGAAGGACGTGTCCAAGACGACGACGTGAGTCATCATGCTGCACACCACCCTAAACTGGTCACCTCTCCAGTACATTTGACTCAGATTTATGTTTCTAATTATTTCTACCTGGGGCTTATGTCATGAAGCAGGATTAAGGGGCTAGTGAGGTAACTTCTGGTTTAAACCTGTGTTTTCAGTGTCATGAAGGTGGTGTAGTTGTTACCGCGGTAAATCGCTGTGGTAATTTATCCTGCAAACCTACTCTGCTGAGGAGCTTATACATCAACATCAAAACAAACACCACCCACTGACCACGGCTGACCAACCAGTTCTAATCAGACTAATCAGGGACTCTGAAGAAGACAAGAGTTATACATATACATACAAATCTATAGCTTTACTCTGTATAGGGATATAATTTATAATCTTAAAAGAGAGATAGATTGAAGCTTTAAAGCTTTGGACTTTGGAGATTTGAAAGTAAGCCTAATTACCGTTTTGAATTCCATTTTTTTAATATTTGTTCTTTACTTGCTCCTGGAGCGTTTAACAGCACCAAGGTTGAGCTGAAAGAATTGATTGATCGATTGATTTTATTTATGAATCTAAAGACAAATCCAAAGGACAACATCTTAAGTGTAAACACTTATTTCCAACATGGTCCCCACATGTTGAAAGACTGAATCAACATGAGGCATTCAAGACAAACAACCAAATCCTGATCATTCAAAATACATCACCACTAACAAAGCAACAAAAACAACCAACACAATTAAACCATGGATGGCTACAATAACAAGATCCTTGAAAAATGTATTTCACCAGTGTTGAGCTGAAAGAATAAGGCTCAAATGATTTCCTACACTATAAGAACACGTCTAAGCACCACATTAATTTAACTGAATACACAGTTGTAATTATATTCAGATGTACTCGAACCTTAATGATTAATCAGAATATTAAGTCACACATTCACACAGTGGACAGTTTGTCGTCTCTTTCCTTCCTAGCTTTGGCTGCGGCAGCTGCATTTTTTTATCCTGTATTATATTTTTTAATTCCTCACATATGTTTAGGGTTAGGGTTAATATGTGGCTCTAGACCTGTCCATGTTTGTGCTTCGTCACCTGGCATCAGCATCGCCTCTTTTTATGTGAACACACCCATAACTAGAGTCAGAAACAAGAATCAGTTCGGCCTCGTCAAGCTTTTTAACAGTAAGAGATCCTGAGTCTGTTGAACGTTCTTCGTGATCCAGGCCTTTGGTTTTAGAAAACTGCATGTATTTTTTGGAGGTTCTCTCCAGCTTTTCATCCTGTTGTTTACAGGTGTGTGGAGATTCTGATTTCAGAGCAGTTCAGACGATACAGAGAGATGATGCAGAATATCCAGGAGCTGGAGTACGCGGAGGCGCTGGCTGTCAATGAGCTCAAACTAAGGAGGCAAAACACGGTGAGAGCATATCACAAGCTCTAAGAAGACACAACATAAAAGAAGTCCTTGTTAAAACAGCATGTGTCAGTAGTTTGCCAAGTTTGCCAATCTGACTGGAATATTGTAATTGTGTAAAACATAAATACAACAAGGTCATTTTAAGATGCATTACAGAAAAATATCTTACATTTGCTGTCACGTTTTCTTGATTCCCTAAACTTTTTAATATCGGAAGTATTTTACATAATAGCAGTCATTTTGAGTGAATAGATTCAAGTATTGAGAGAGTTGTGATGATTTGTTTCATGTCTGTGCAGATCATTGAAAAACCCTCAAAGCTGGATGTTGCTGAACAAATCGACTCTGACGACACAGAGAAGACCCTCATTGAGAGGATCAAGTCCCTCAAGCAGGAAAAGTGAGCAGAGAGTTTTCTTTGAACTCTTCTCCTAATACTAATTTAGCAGAGAATTGGTTTTGAACAGTTGTTGTGTGGAGTTTGCATGTTCTCCTTGTGTCTGCGTGGGTTCTCTCCGGGTTCTCCGGCTTCCTCCCACAGTCCAAAA
>JAPQRN010000010.1:18305339-18320009 GCA_037367275.1 Coranthus polyacanthus
CGATGTCAGCTGGGATCGGCTCCAGCCCCCCCATGACCCTCCAGAGGATTAAGCGGTTACAGAAAATGAATGAATGATAGTTGGTGTGTTGTTGTTTTTCAGGGAGGATTTGGCGTGCAGGTTGCCAGATCTGGAGCAGGAGAACTCCGACAACGATAACTTGGACTCCGCGTCGTCAATGAGCACAGACAGCCTAGAAGATCGCCTGAGGAGCCTGGACTCGGAAGGTCAGTAGGGAGGTAAGGTACCTTCACCTTCCTCTGGGTTTCAGAAAACAGTAGGTTCATGAAGAGTAATACGTGACAGAAACATCATACTGTAGGGTTCAGTGGCTCAATGCAATAAAAAGTGACAATTGTTTTGCGAAGAACAAAAGAAAGGGAGATTGAAAGTGAAGCTGAAATCCTACTTATTGTTTCACCTTCATACACCTGGACAGGTTGATGCTATGCTTTGGAAAGTCGCAAAAATTAAGAAATGAGGCCTCTGCAATTCAGATCAGACAGGTTAGGTTTGGTGCAAGCAACTTGAGTAAAAGTACTATAATGAAAACCTTCAGTAAAGGTATCTATGGTAAGTATTATCAGCACAATGTAGTTAAAGTATGAAAAGTCAAAGTGTTTATTGCACAGTAAAATGGTCCCTGTCAGTTTCTTTACTATTATATATGAAGTTTTCGAATTAATTTCACTGCTGCATTCATGTGTATGTTGAATTTTACTGCTGCACATGTTTAAGTAAATTCTGCTGCCCTGCGAGGTAATGTGATTTGTGCAGCAGGACTTTGCGTGAGTGGAGAAATATATTAACAATGAATGAAGTACAACAAACAAACACTAATGCACTAATATTGATTTGCAATTTGTCACAGAATTTTTCACATCGATTAAAAAGCTAAAACTCCAAAGTCCAATAGATGTAATGGAGTACAAGTATAAAACTGCATAAAAATACTGAAGTCAAGTACAATTACCTCAAATTTGTACTGGCCACTGGTGTTTATGGCTATTACTATTATTTACTGTCTATTTGAACCTTACTGAGGCTCTTATACTTAACATAACCACAATAAAGGAGATGTTAACATTTTATCTCCCTGTGCCTCCACTAATAACCTGTTCTGATTATATGAAGTGTGTTTGTTCACTATGTCCATAAATAATCAACAATGAATACATTTACATGCACAAATTATTCCAGTTTTTGCCCTGAAGAAAATGAATATTCCACTAATATTATTGTTTACATGCAGCCGTTCATACTGAAGAAGAAAAATGATTCCTCAGGTCCGAAATTGTGGCTGCTTCAGTAGAGTTTTATTCACTGCAGTGGAGACAAGGCAGAGCGCAACAAGGCAGCAGTATTCTGTCTGCCTGAGTGTTTCTGCAATGAGGCTTTTGTACTAGTTACAATGGAACAACAGGGCTTAACACATGTAAACAGCAAATGGCAGGGATCTTGAGGTGAGATGAGCTCTTATCGCTAATCAAGGTGTGTCCATTGTTGGTGATTAAGCAAATGGTCACTCACACAAGTATCCTACAGTGATGCAAGTATCCACATACAGGAATGGGACAAAAGGAAACAAGGCTACAATGTTAATTCGCAGAAGATCGTGTAAATGTAAATATACAATACCCTGAATAAAAATAGTGCTTTTTCAAAGTTTTCCACTGGTGGCAGATGTCCCACTGTGTGAACTCAGCCTCCCTCTTTTGTTCTTTCAAACACCTTCTGGAAAAGCTCAACTTTTTGAGATTTACTTGCACCCAAAGCCTGTTGATCTCCTCTGTCATAATGTTTAAAAGTAGGCGTGTTTTGCCCTCTGACCAGAGAGGATCTTTGTCTCTACTTCAGCTGACTGTAAACAGGGGCTGTGTGTCGCAACCAGTAGTAAAACCTGAAACACATATTTAGAATGTGCCTTATTCTTGTCCAAAGAATCCTCATAAAACCAGAATAATAACTGCATGTCCCACATGTTTATCAGATCCGATTCAGAATATGCTGTTTACATGACACCTGCCATATTTGGAATAATAGTGGAATATTAGTGTGTATGTATTATGTTTATTATTACTTATGACTATACTGTAAATAATGTACTAACTACTTGTTTTAATTTTAATGTTATTTGAGCTAAAGGATAATTGATTTTCCCTTAGGGGATAAATAAAGTCCATCTCATCTCTCATGTAAATGTAGTGAATGTCAAACCAAAGCAGGAATTTGGGATTTAACAATAACTGTGTACTGTAAACTGAGAGAAACTATTTGACCAAAACAATGTTTCTAATACCAGGAAAGGTGACCATGCGATTGAAAACCCAGAAGCCCAAGTGTCCGCACAAACCCCCCGACTTGGCACAGAGAGTCAGAAGCCTGATGGCTCAGAGCGACAGCGAACAAATGGAGTTCTTACCAGTCGAACCTGTGCCAGGACATAAAACAGAGAAAGCCTTAAAGCCAGAGGTCACCAGCAGCGGGAGCTTCGACCACCTGGACATCCCTTACATCGACGAGGATGAAGACCTAACCTGCTTATAGCAACAGAAAAGTACTTTTGGCCACATGTTGAAATAACTGGGAGTAGTCTCAAGTATGTGATAATGGAAAGGTTATGGCAAAAACAACTGTGCACTTTGCTGTAGAGACTTTTCTGTTTTATAATGCTGCTATGGAAAACACCTTTATATGTATTTAACAGTAGATCATACACTGTTCCTTCAGGGTTTTAACAGATCTGAAGAAGCGCCAACAACTATGACTACTCAGCGTCTTTATATAAATACACTTTATGTGATTTTTTTTTTTTTTATTATTGTACAGTGCACACTTTAGGTAGTTATTTAGGTTTTGGGCCGTTCTGTTAACATGTGGCCAGCTTTGTCTCATTTGTAGAGGAAAAAATAAACCGGACAACATGACGAGGAGCAATTGAGGAAACGAGTGCAGCTTCTACTAATACACTCAACAACTGTGGTACTAATGGGAATTTATGTGGTATGTGGAAGAAATGTCTGGTAATTGTGCCAAAATGTTCTGCATTTGTACAGAGAATGACATTGTTTTGGGGTTAAGCTGTATTTTCATTGTGCTTTATTATTCACTGCTATGAATGACCACCATCACTATACATGCAAAAAAATGGTCATATTGCTGCCTTTTAGACTGACTGAATATTTCCCCCTTCTGCCATTTGTCATTGCTAAGCTGTGTATTTTCATCATGTTACAGTTTTCTGTGCACAGGTTTTTTTTTGTTTTTTTTTTGCATGCCTGTACATTTTTAAGAGGTAGGAATGATGCATTTTGGACTTTAGTTATTAATCGAAATAAACTGACTGTTCTCAATTTTCTGTCACTGTTAATAATAATAACAATAAGAATACACACAGTTGAAACACTTGTGATCTGTAACCAGTAATTTCACCAGTGAGGAAAAAAACGAGCCTTATATTCTAAGTCCTATGCATTCAGTGCCTTCATACTACTGACAAACCTATGGGGAAAAAATCTATGAAAATAATTTCTGTAAGAATTTTGAATAAACTGATTTCCTGAAATATAGTATCTGGCACCACCATGTAGTTTTAAACCATAATTCAGTCTTAGAATTAAATTGCCATCGTTGGAAAACATTTTAGAAGTGCTGGATGCTCTGTTTTGGTGAAATTACTCTCTCTAGATTAAAAAATAGGAAGTTAAGCTTCCATTCACTGTGCAACGGCTTCCCCATTTTTGTTTTGTAATAAACAACACTTCAAACATTGACAATTCCAATAAAAATTACTTCATCAATGTATTGCCGCGGCACACATACACACCCTCTGTCGGGTCTCCAGCACAAGTAGTTTCACTTTTAATCATTCCCCATCACTTTCATTTCTAAGAAAAACAATGGGAAACTTATTTTGCAATATTAAACTTTACAAGTGTTCGAACTTATGAAGTCTCAGAAAGAGATCCTGCCTGCTCAAATTTATATTTAGGCATCTTACAAAAAGTGCAATTAAATAGTTAATAGAAATAAAATGTTCTACCTGAGGCTGATAGTACAGAATAGTATTTAAAAGTTGGAGCTTAAAACATGTTCTGTTATACATTTGTGCTTGAGCAGTACTGTATTGTGTTAAACTGAGTTCGATGAAGGTGCTGAACATCTTGTACACTTTCTTCATAAACACTACCACGCGCCATATAAGGATTTCCTCTTTGTTACAGCGATCCCGCGATGTGCCGTTCGCATATAACATTTAGGGTATCAGTAGCACCAACGTTTTTCTTAACCAATTGGAAACAGCGTTTGGGTTTGCTTTTTATTCAAGCAGCCAATCGTTGAGCTGTTTCGCATCGGAGGGGCGGGTCAATATTTAGTTCAGGAAGACGGGTTTGACGCGAGGTGGGGATGAGAAATCATCATTTAGCTCACTGTTAGCTGCCTGGAGCCGACTAGCGAGGTGTTATGAGATTAGTAGCCAAAATTTGTAGATTATTTTATTTTTGGTAGGCGCAACGATGGCCCTCTGACACCAAGAATGGACATAAGTTAACAATGACGGGGGAGAAGAAGAAGAAAAAGCGGCTGAACCGCAGCATTCTTCTTGCAAAGAAAATTATAATAAAAGATGGAGGAAGTGTGAGTTAAATATTTATTTATCTTCGTTAACTTGGCTTTCCATTGCGCTAGACTGAGCCGCTGAGGTTCGTCAATAGACTGAATAGATTTCATAAAATTTCAGTGGTCGAAGTAGCATCTGTTCATTGTGTTTTATGTAGTGGTTTGACCCATCAGATCTATAGTTTTAACCGTTAGCTGGGTGTTGAAGGGAGCGCCTAGCTATGTGGCTAATGAAGCTAGCTAAAACTAGCCTTGGCTACTGTTAGCGGCCTACGTTGGCTAGTCGTTTACACGTCAGCTGTGGTAACGCTAGTTGGCTAATGTCAACGTAAGCTTTTAATCGACTCGCTTTTTACTGTAACTCTATTACGCTAAAAACGACTTCAGCCAATCTAACCAGGTGCCTGCTGTTAACGTAACCTTACATTTGTCCTAATTCATTGTATAATAGTGTGTCGCTGAGGAGCATAAACTGGATGCTAGCTTAACATTAGCCCAGTAGCATATGTGTTTAAATGGGTTTATTTTTATACTGTTGGAAGAAACAGACATCTTTCCCTTGCCATAAGCTACTTGTATATAAGCGTGCTAGTTAATTGTTCCAAAGTCGTAGTAGTTAAGATAACTTGTGGTAACTGATTCTGAGACGGTAATGTGGTAGAGGAAGTGAGACATTTTACCAAGTGTTGTTAATAGTCAAGGGTTAACAAAACGTTTGAGTAAATATTTCAGGTACATAAAGACAAAGAGTACTTATGCTAAAGTTAAAGGACTTTTATAAATCCCGAATATGGTGCTAATGTTTGGTTTTATATCAGTCTGTGTTTTTGTCAGATGTCTTTCATCAATCCTTTGACAGTTATAGCCCGGCTATAATGTCATCCCATAAAGATGCTCTTAGCTAGAAACAACAAACTTCCTCAGTATGAAACCTAAGAAGGTAAACAGCCAATAATCTGATTATAAATTCAGTTGTTTGGATCATTTACAAGATGGAAGATATGATTGTTCCAAATTAGACGCTTGGCAAAGACTGGGTATGGCATGATAGCATTGTTATAAATACAGTGAGCTGCCGGTGCTGGTTATGTAACCATTTGAACAACTATGCCAAACATGCTGGAAATCCATATGAAGACAAAAGTCAACATTAAGAGGACAGGGAACT
Organism: Coranthus polyacanthus; assembly: GCA_037367275.1. Classification (NCBI taxonomy): domain Eukaryota; kingdom Metazoa; phylum Chordata; class Actinopteri; order Kurtiformes; family Apogonidae; genus Coranthus; species Coranthus polyacanthus. The sequence goes on from JAPQRN010000010.1 coordinate 18,311,128, forward strand.
GCTGTTTTCCAACAGTGATGGTCCTGACATCTTGATGAAAGCTTCATTGGCTGTAAATATCTTAACCACCTCACATGAAGTGGCACTGCTCCAATGAGTCCTTTACATGAGTTTGTTGTTATTGCTCTCTGCTACTGTGTTATTGCCGATAGGTCTGACCACTCAGCCATTAAGATTTTACTTCAGCATCTAGCCCTCCATTCAGTCGGCCGCTTCATCTAACAGGCTTAGTTGCTCACTGGTCAATAGCAAAATGTGAATGCTCTAAATGCTTAAATGAAAGTCATGTCAGTGGTTAGGAATGAGGGGTATGTTCCTCATTTTCTATCTGAAGCAGGTGGGTGTGGTCAAAGACTGAAAGGTTTGGAGTGGTGTCAAATTTGATACTTAGTCCTCAACCTGGTCATATCCAGGGATGTGAACTTTTTCTGTCATTACCTTTCCATGTGGAGAAATGATAACCACACACTAGTACAGGTGCTACTAATGTCTTTAAGTGCTTTCAGGCTAAACAGTTCTGAGAACATTCTGAGTGTAACTATCAACTACTAAGAACCAATGTTCTCATAGCAAATAGTTTGTAAGTTTACACAGGTTTTTAAAAATGGCAGTTCAGTGCTCTATTCAAAGCAGGGCTGAATGATTTTGATATTGACATTGCAGTTATTTTGACAGATGTTGCAATATGACTCACAATTTTAGTGGGAACGTTGATGTTTGTGTTTCATTTTCACAGTAAAAATTATAAAATGTGATTTTGTTGGAGTCTGTACCAGGGTTTTCCCTTGGTTTTCAGAGAAGTTATTTCAAAAATGTTTTTCATTATGATCAACAATTATCCACACCATATTCAAGATAGAAAGCTATCAGCACTCACTGCACTTGTAGCCAAAAGTCTATTCATATTGATGTCAACGTTTTACCTAAGCTTGTGAAAGATTTACATGCACAGGTAAATCTGCACTAGGTTTTCTAAATTTTTCAGGGGTGCAAAAATTTAGAAAACCTAGTGCAGATAATAAATAAATAACACCCAAAAAGATTAGGGACAAAACTTGCTAAAGAAGTTCACTAGGGACCAACCACACTATTAGATCTGAGAAAAGTTATGACTTTTGATGCTCTTCACATTGATTTCGCATTCATTTGGCTAAGTCCCTTAGGTCTGGAGAATAGGGCATCTCCGTAACATTACAGTGTTTCCTTAATAATGATATATTGTGATACATTTTACCTTGTATCAAAAAAATACAATTCCAATTACATAATTACCATATCGCAATTATTTGAGATGATTGTGGTTATTTTCTATAATCATGATAATCGTTTACATACACCTGTAAAAAAGCAGTTGGGTGAACCTAACAGAAATAATACATGATCACTATTTCCACATCGTTTTCCACTGTCTGACTGGTGTTCTTTTAATGGCATCATATTGTTGCACTGTATTCTTCTTCTGCTATGAGTTCAGTGGAGAACTGGTGCCATGACAGTTTATTTTGATTTTGTACCTTGGTTTAGTATTGTAACCTTATATATTTTATATTTTAATCTTATACTTCATATGGTGTATGTGTATAATTATTAGACTTACACAGGTAAGATAATATCGTTAATTGCAATTATTCGTACGTTCCTCGTGTTGGGAAAGTACTTCAAACTTAAAAGCTAAAAAACTCTTTTAAAACAGAGTTCTAAGAACTATAATTGTTCTCACTTCCTGCAGTGCCGACACAAAAAAGGGGGGCACTTCCTCCAACAGTTGGTAACTAGAACTATGAGAAAGTTCCTGCTGTATGTTAAGTTGGCACTGGCCTATTTTACAGCCTCCACAACTGTTACACCTTACTGCAGGTCAGATAGTTCCTCATTTCATATATCACTACTTCACAGTAAAAGTGTAAAACTCACCCTGTTCTTACTGTGGGCTGTCCCACAGGATCAGGTGATGCACAGTCTGGGTATCATTAAATGAAGCTGCACTGAAATAGACTCCAGTTTAGAGCGCTTGCTGTAAAGGTGTTACCATTTGCACACACTTTGATGCACTCAAACGTCTTTGTCGCCTCTCAGCTAACCACCTTTCTGTATTTGCCTCTGTGTGTCCATGCAGCCGCAGGGGATTGGTGAACCCAGTGTTTACCATGCTGTGGTGGTCATCTTCCTGGAGTTTTTTGCCTGGGGTCTCCTCACCACCCCGATGCTTACGGTAAGCCCTCAAACACACAGTCTCATACAGACACACTCTTATGTAAACTGACGTAATGGTGTAATATATTCATACGCCTACATCTGTCTTCTCTGGAGCCAGAATGTGGCATTTCCCATTGACTGAAATCACACAAGGTCCATCACTGTCTATGAATAATTGAATCCCTAATCAAATGAGCACGGCCCTGAGTGACGCAGATTTGTGTTTTTGTTCCCCATGTGTATGTGTGTCTGTTGGCAGATGTTTTGCCTGGCGCTAATGGGCCGAGAAATATGAAAAGGGCATCAAACAGTCGTATTGTCTGAGCACCAGTTCTTTGTTGAAAAGGCTTATCAGGGGGTCACTGGTTTGTGTTTCAGGCCACAGCGCAGAGTGGGCCCGGCAAACCACACCACACATTCACCGCTGCACACAACAAGCCACAAAAGAGTGGTGTGGTTCAAGTATTTGCTACAGGCAACCCAAACAGCATTATTGTGAGGGTTTTTCATTCCAACTTAAAAACCCCAGAAATGTATCAGTTGGTATGTCAAAACACAGAAAAAGTGTTCCTCAAAAAGAGACCTGTCCTGTTTTTGGGCTGGGTACCAAACGTCAATACTTGCATGTCATGGACCGAATTGCTTAGATACTATTGAGTGTGGTACAAAAGATTTGTACCATAATGTATATTTTGATTTTATTTTTGTTAAAATGGGAAATTAGTATTGAAGAAAGTAAAGTTTAGGAACCAGTATTGAAGCCCAGGTATCAGGACCTTTAAGATTTCTGATGCCAATACCTTGATGTTAATACAAGTTCATGAACTATATTCTTTTTTTAAATAAATGCACACATTACGGAATAAATAGTTTTACTACAAAGTGTGTCTGTCTACCACAGGCAGTGTGATTTTAACTTAAGTTGTTGTTCTTTCAGTTTTATGTTTCAGCCCCCTGCCATTTTTCCAGTCAAAACAGTTGACAAAACATTGAAACTATTTAACACAAATTAAAGTTGTCTGCGTTGCTGCAATATACCATTTGAAAGTATACCGTGGTATGAAAATAGATGCTTATCTTACGATGACCATTTGCTTATCTAAGGTACGACACTTTACAGAGAATGGCAAATTTGCAACTGCAACGACATAACCTTCAACAAAGCACACACAGGACAGGAACAATGGAGGACATCGAAGAGTAGAGTCAAGTCAGGTTGAGCTGTTACCATGCGGTAGGAACGTGGCTTCAGATGTCTTAAATTTGCATTTGTTGTTTGTTGTTAGCATTAATGGTGCTAGGCTAGTGAGTTTATTTAAGTCAGTTTATAGTGATTCTTTAGAGTCAGTCAGCACTAAAAGTGTTTAATTAGTCCACTTTAACCTGCAGGAGTTTGAGTGACATGGTTTGCTGCTGCTGAGGAAATGGAATCATGACGACTCAAAACAAAACTGTGTAGTAATCTTGGTTTTACACAGCTGCTTTTAAGATACAATGACACAAATGCAATGTTGGAGATTTTTACTTTATTACGAGTAAGTGTAAAAAAAAACAAAACAGTTTTGGTTAATTATGAAACTGCTGTGAGACTGTGGTATAAAGATCATTAATGGGAAACAAAATGTTCATATAATGTTGCATTACATAGCCAGTAGCTAGTATTATTAGATCTTGGTACAAGCAGATTTACTCCTTAGTTATTAAAATTTGGTACCAAACCAAGAGATATTTTTCAATACTCCATGGTATCTAAGTAATTCTGTCGGTGCCATAAAAGTATTAAAGTTGGATACCCAGCCCTATTTAAGACCAGTGACTTTGTATTAACAGTTTGTCTTTTTCTGGCAATAGCTGTTTGATTTTATAGCCACACTTTATTGAATTCCTTTTAAGTCTTGTTTATGTGCCTGTTGTTCCTCACCAGCATAAATTGTTTTGAGTAGAAACTGGTGTCTCAAACGATGAACAAACATCTGTGAGACACATGACGTGAAACAGACCGCCTTATGCAATGCCTGCTTTCCAGCAGCCTCTTGTTTGAACAGGGGTGTTTGGATGTATAACTGTTAAGCATTAATTACAATGGGTTTGTTGCCCTCAAGATCCCTAGTTGGAGGCAAGATTTGCATTTAGGACTAATCAGAGGGCGTCTGAAGATGAGAGGGACTGCTTGACTGCTCTCAATGAGCACACTGCCTCATTAGTATCCAGCAGCAACAGTCTTCACTGAGCATTCAGAGTCTGCGTTGGGTAACCGACTCCCAGAGGAAGAGAGGGATTCGTAGCCGTGCCATGAGCTGCTCCCCCTCGTGCCCCTGAACAATAACCAGATCCTGTTGTTCAGTCTCAGTCAAGCATCACATGTCCTAAATTAAACTGAAACTTCATGTTTCAAGTGTCATTGACACTTGTGCTCAATACTCGCCACTGACAGACATAGACTTTGAACCTAACATCCTGTAAATGATTCAGACATGGATTTTAACCGTCTAAACACCCCTTTCCCTTCGGCTTTTCCATGACTGCCAATAAAGAACTGAAGGAACATGGTTTCTGACTGTTTCCTTTCTGGAGCACTCTAACACATTTATTTGTTGTACAGCAGCTTTATACTGACAAGCGTTTTCATCACTGATGATGATGATGATAATACAACAGCATATTAGGGCAGTTTAGGTTAAAATATTCCCAGAAAAAAGTGAGAAAGAGATTAAAGTCATGTTCCATGTTGCCTTTTCCTAGACCTAACCAAGTAGTTTTGATGCCTAATTGTAACTAAATTGCCACTGAATACTGAAAATATTAATAATAAAACAGAAAATTAGTCTTAAAAAAATAGATTTTCTCAAGACATGAACCTCATAAATTACCTGTGATCCAGTTCTGTATTCTACCCACCTCACTCTCCTTCTCATGAGGACTTATTCACAGTTTCTAAGTTTTTTTTTTCCCCCTTTTTTTTTCCAAGCACATTGAGTTGCCTTTGTGTATGAAGTGCGTTATATGAATAAACTTGCCTTGCCTTCATGAATTTATGACTTTAATCTGAGTTTTCTCAAAATATCACCTCAACCCCCATCTTCAGATAAAGTGCCTATCCTAATGAATTTATTGTATCTGCAGTCGGATACATTTTTTTTACAGATTTTGAAAATGCTGAATATCAGATCCAACCATCCAGGACAATAATCAGTTGACTTCTATTACAGTTGATGTAATGTGGTGTGTATGAACCGTAGAATGTATATGGATGGAGGTATCATAATGTCACCCATTGGTTTTAGACACAAGAGGTGGAGCTGCAGGAGCACATGGGGTGATGGTTAAGCTAATGCTAAATGCTAGCTTGCTGACATGGTACAATGATAAATGTCTGTGTAACCAATTGATTTGATGGTCTTGTTAGTCTAACTTATTAACCACAATTACAGTAGAGTTGTTAGTCAGGGAAAAAAATAAGTTTTATACAATAAACAGAAGCTCTGAAAGTTGCTTTCAAGCACACCCGTCAATCAAAGCCCAGTACAGCAGACATCAAAGCCTTCTATTCGCCCTAAAATCTTATTAATGGAGCAATAATTTAAACTATCACCAGATCACTTAATAGAGGGTCCAAATACCTCTAATAGTCCAGAGTGACTCCTGGAAAAAAAATATAGATTTAGTATTTTTAGAGAGAAGTTCATTGTAAGTCTATGGGAGCCTGGGCTTTTTGGAACCAGTGACTAGTGGCCGTCAGAGGTAGTACACTTTAAGATACTTTGCATTGGCTCCATTTTGGAGCTGAGGTCCCTTGCCCCTGAGTATGAACGGGTAAATAGACAAACTACATCCCTTTTCAGACCAAAAATGGCAGTGGGAAGTGTGTGTTTCATCTGTCAGCTGGTGCCAAACAACAACAGCCCATTTCCAATAGATTTCAGTCTTTGTTATGAACAAAGAGTAGCACTCTCATTGGTAATGATGATCCTTTTTTTTTTTTTTTTGTATCTGCAGCATGATCATATCGTGTAACTCCATTAATTGTGCCACAGCTCTTTGAAAGGTTTCAGAAATATTTAGAATGACAAAACATTTCATGGGGGAAAAACACTACATGATCGAGACTTGAGTTATTGTCTTAATTTTGCCTCTCAGTCCTTTGGTACGTGCGTCGGTTTTTGTCCATCGTAGTCACATTTGTTTTGGCTCCCAGCGGTCATTTGGTATCCACCGAAAATAATCCACTGCAAGTCAGTGTTTGAAATGTGATGCCAGCTTTGTGGATAAAGTGGTCACATCTGGTGTTATCTGTGTTTGTTCTCCAGGTTTTACACCAAACATTCCCTCAACACACATTCCTGATGAATGGGCTTATTCATGGAGTCAAGGTAAGAAACAACACCCACACAATAACATGGTTCAATGTAGCTTTAGTGTTGGAAATATAACAATCACACATCAACAAATCTACAAAACCTGGTCCTGCTTCTGTGTTAGCAGGCATGTCTGTTCCATGCCTGCTAACACTAATTTGTGCTAATTTGACCTGTGACAGTCTTTGTAGTTGTCAAGGTGCATTTTTCTTTCTGGCCTCACAAAACCATAAAAAACACATCTGCATTTTGTGTTTTGAGCACCAACATCTCTCTTCAGCTCTGCATATTTGTTTTGTTCGTAAATTTCCACTGAGGATTTGCTGAGCATGTGTGTTCTTGTTGAGCGACGCCCCGCTTGACATTACTGTACTTGAATGACATGTCAACGCCTGCAAGCTGTCCAGTAACCGCAGCAGGTTCCTCATCTCACCACAAAATAGCACAGGTGCAACACCTCAAGTGCACAATGTCTGCACAAAGCGAGAAAGGATACAATTATGTTACATTTCCTGTTCTCTTGTGGTTATGGTTGTTATCTTTCATTCTTAACACAAATTATTACATTTTTCAGTTGCATGACTTGTGAAAATTCCACCAAAATCTCTCAGTTAATGTTTTATTTTCTCCCTCTGTCCTTTTAGGGCCTGTTATCCTTTCTAAGTGCTCCGCTGATCGGAGCTTTGTCAGACGTATGGGGGCGCAAGTCTTTTCTGCTGCTAACGGTCTTCTTTACGTGTGCGCCCATACCACTAATGAAGATCAGCCCATGGTAAGTGGCTTCATCAAGTAGAAGATGAAGCCTGAAATGCCTTACAATATGATGAAATCCTGAGCATTAACACAACAAACTACAGTCCTTAGAGGAGATATATTGTGCTTTTTTTGCCAGTTATTTGTATTAAATGTGGTCACAGTTTAAAAACATCACAGTGAACCTATGTAAAAGTAATCCCTGTGAGTCAAAAGGACAAGCTTCATTCTGTTCTTAAAGCTCCATTTCCAGCATTCTTTTCTACTTCTATGACAAGTGAACGCCACCTCTGGCTGATGTCTGTAAAACAGTTATCTGTTCACACACAATATACAAGATCACATCCACCCAAAAGTTACCGACTTCATTAGCGACCATTCAGTTTATAATGTTATGTGTTATTTAACTTTGGGTCAGTCCAAAATCCCATACTATGTACTACGTTCAACATAGTTTTGTGTAAATAAACGGTAGAATGTATCTTTCCAAACATACTGCTCAGGGTATGAAAACATTTCACTTCCTGAAAGCCTTCTTGCCACTTGGAGGCATGTAACCTTGGTAACCGGCCAATCTCACCTCTATGAGCATGTGTTATGAACTGCCCACATACTATGGACTGTGGCGGCATGTGTGTATGCTACTTGTACAGACCGTAGACTATACCAGCATCTGTGTAACACTGCAGACTCTTCGCATCTGTAGAATACTACAGACTGTACCAGCATCTGTGTGATACTGTGGACTGTGCTGCCATCTATAATATTATTCACTCTACTGTCAACTTTGTAAGACTACGAACTGTATCGGCATCTGTGTAATACTACTGACTACCAGCTGCTGGGCTCTGTTCGCCTTATGTTATTGTCCGTTGTTGTCACGTCTGCATTGCATTGTGGGATATTTATGCCGCCAAAGTGTCCTTGCATACTGTAATACTTACCCGGAAATCATATGAAATTCACATACTGTTGGTTTCATTCTACAGTTTTGGACATACTAAAAAATGTTAATATAGCTGTGAACCCTCGGAGGTCGACAATCACGCCGGCGTGATCAAATAATTTGACTTTTGTCACGTAACTGTACGTACAAGACAAATGAGGTCAACTGGAGCGCTGCCGTGAACTTTGCAAGTGAAACTCCACCCTCGTGTTTTGAAGTCGATAGACCAAGTAAAACTGGAAATATTATCTTTTACATTTGATTAAAAAAAACTCATAAAGGTATGAAATATAAGGTGGGGCAGACATTGCATTTCTTTGAATATCTTTGTCATTTTCATTCATATGTTTTTTTATTGATGGAAATAATATTTTTGAAATTGGATTTTATGAGTTTTGTGTATTTTGGGCCCAATATTTTAATTAGTTATTAGTTGTGCTGAAAGAAAGATGCCAAACATGGGTATGGTAAACATTTTTTTTATGTAGTGTATATAAAGGCAAAATCAAAAGTATTCAAAAACGGCCAAAATAGGCTCAAACTCTTAAGGGTGAATATACCTGGGTGGTCCATCGTATCGTATCTCCAGATTCTTGCCAATACACAGCCCTAGTTGTCACTAGGCAGGCTTC
>JAPQRN010000010.1:18320109-18331782 GCA_037367275.1 Coranthus polyacanthus
TATACCTGGGTGGTCCATCGTATCGTATCTCCAGATTCTTGCCAATACACAGCCCTAGTTGTCACTAGGCAGGCTTCGAGAAAGCTGGCCGATCCGGACAGAGTTGGTTAGTACAGACGGTTTCAGACTGAGGCTCGGGCCAGTATGAGATAAATGATAATAAATGTTTGGGGTTTTTTTAAACTATAAATGCTGTATTGTTCTAGTATAAATATGAGCCTGGAAATGTGGATAAAAGATCCACTTTAAAATGACCAACATGCTAAATTTCCAACACTTTAGGTTTCTTCCAGGATGTGTATTAAATGTGTATTAAACATGTATTAAATTACATGAGTAACATTAGTGTTGTCTTCTTTCAGGTGGTACTTCGCAGTCATCTCCATGTCCGGCGTCTTTGCCGTCACTTTCTCTGTGATCTTTGCCTATGTGGCGGACATCACACAGGAACATGAGAGAAGCACAGCATATGGTTTGGTAAGTAGATGCTTAATTTAGATTTTCAGAGTCTTGTTAAATATATGCAGAGTTAAAGACTACTAGAATGGTTATATAATCCAAGGGATCAATTATTAGTGAAAAACTCTTCTCATATTTATGTATAATGTATCAGAATTCCTCCATCAGGTCAGACCAAAAGCTGATGTTTTGCTCACCTCAGCTTTACGTTTCCCCTCAGGTATCCGCTACCTTTGCAGCCAGCCTGGTCACCAGCCCGGCCATCGGAGCCTACCTGTCCGAGGCCTACGGCGACACCTTGGTGGTGATCTTGGCCACAGCCATTGCCCTGCTCGACATCTGCTTCATCCTGGTGGCTGTGCCGGAGTCACTGCCAGAGAAGATGAGGCCAGCATCGTGGGGAGCACCCATATCCTGGGAACAGGCAGACCCCTTTGCTGTAAGTTGATCTGTTTCAGTAAGGTGCAGCCTTGTTCAACTTTTCCAACTAAACAGCTGGCAAAGCTGAGTGAATTATTGAAAATTATATAATGTTTTTTGGTTTGAATTAAAAACCGTTTGCCTAGAAAACCATTTAAGGTTAAATCACAGAGCTAAATGCATCAGTATAGTTTGCTGTTAAAGGCAGTAACTAAAAAGTTCTGGGAGCAAGTTTATAACGAGCTGGGCCAGTTTATTTGTAGACCAATTTAAATCTAAGAATATCAAAACTAAAAACCTTTTTTTTTTTTCCTCCATTTATTTAATTCCTACACAGATTGATTTCTTCTTTTGAAACAGATGGAAGGAAAGGAAAATTGCTTTACTTGACATTTTCATGAATCCTTAATGCAAATTTCATAAAGGTACAATTCATGTGTTTCACAAAGACACATGTTGACTTGAAAACACAGTATACACCATTTAAGGCTTCAATTTGCTTACATAACCTCAGCAACATTCCAGCTAAAATATTCACAAACACGATGGCAGTTCATAGGGAAGCAGGCATGTTCCTTATTGCTGTCATTACTAAATGATGAGATGGGGTTAGATCAGAAATACGAGGCAGAACTTGTGGTTTCCTTCTTAAGCGATACAGTAAATGAAACTATGGTTGCTGTTCTCGTTATCAGTCTCTGCGTAAGGTGGGCCAGGACTCCACGGTGCTCCTCATCTGTATCACAGTGTTTCTCTCCTACCTCCCCGAGGCCGGCCAGTACTCCAGCTTCTTCCTCTATCTCAAACAGGTAAGAGAATATGCTGCTCTCTCTGCTTACAGGTGTTAAAAAAAAGCTACTTTAACAGTGTTTCAAGCTAATTTGAACTTTTTAAATGCCACAAGAAGAGTGTGAATTAGCTGACTGGTTTGGAGCAAATAAAGTCCGAACAGTGATCAACTGGAAATTGCCATCCGCTTTAAAGATATTAAAAAATAAATAAAAAAAGACTGGATTGGTTATGGCTCTGCATTATTTTAGCTGCTTTGTGCCATATAAGATGATGTCAGGATAATTGCTTTAAATAACCCTTTATATCTTGTTCATTACACTCTAGTTTCTAAATATAGGCCTGTACAAGAATACTAGACATACAAAAACAAATAATACTATTGTTATTTCTGTATCAGTGTATATTGCATATAATCTGTTTAAGCTACAAACTACAAACACTAATTAGGCCACAATTTTGATTGTTCATTTGCAAAAAAGTTTCACAAAGACACACATTTGCAATTTCCAGAGACATAAAGTATTCTTCTTCCTTTTTTCTCCCTCCCTTCTTCTTTCTTCCTCTTCTTCCTACTTCTTTCTTCTTTTTATGGAATCTTCCTTGTGTGAAGACAGTTCATTGGTCTTTCATTTTTAACCTGTTAGGTATTCTGTGTGTGTCTGTGTATGTGTGACAGGGAGGGTTGGGTATAATATGGAGCTGCATTGCTTCTTCTTTATTCCTCGTCCTTCTCTCCTTTCTCCAAATACTTCTTCTGCTCCTACTCTTCCTCCTCATGTAGAAACAGCTGATCATTTATGTCACTTGAATATTTGCTACATCACAGCTTATTCATAAAAAGTGTTTTCTATCTCCCATTAATTATTTTTCAAAAAAAGACAAAAACCACCAACCTAAGCAAGCGTAAAGTTTTGTCATTTCCATGTACCGTTTTCTAATGGGACACTTCAAAACATGGCTTATATCATATTGTATACCGGCTCATCCTGATGTGTCATTATCTCTGTTGCGTTAGACGTGGATTGTGTGGAGTTACGTAGACTTGAAGACATTTTGAATATAGAGTAATGCGTTGCTAGGTAAAATTGTGTCATTTTTTACACTGCTGTTTGGCATTAATATGTACATACTGTATGTAACGGCCTCATAGTTTTGACATTTGTGTTGCTAATGAACGGCCGTGACTGCTCTGGAAGTAGCCTTGGGAATCACTTTAGGGGGAATGGGGGAAATTTGCAGACCACACACTTTTCACCTACACTGCTTCAAGATTGAATCAGCACGTTTGCTGAGCAGCCTGTTTAAGTGCTTGAATAAGTACAGCAAATTCATTAGATGTCTCAGCAAAATACTACCACAGGAAAACAAGTGCATTTTTAAACACAAGTAGCACAAATGGACAGCTACAAATGCTTGTTTTGCAGGAGTAGCTCATAGAAGCGGCTGGACTGTCAAGGTGTGATGTACTTTTCAAAACGGTTAAAGCCGAGGAGGGTTTGTGTAAACAGTGTCGGATGAACTAGTCGGGCAAGTCTGACACACATGGTCCCAAACTTCTGTGCTGCCATCTTGAAAAAGACTGCAATGGCGTTCTTGAGCGCTGGGTTTATCATTACCCACCACACCCATTTGCCCCCTTTCTGCCAGAAATGCTTTGTCGTATATCTGCTCCCATTCATTGTCAGAAATGACGCACACCTCGCAGCAGCTCCCCTCCGCCTGTGTTGAAGGAGATAAAGGGCAGCATGTTTGACCTAAATACACCTGAAAACAAGGTGAACAAGGACCGGTCTAATTTTTTTTTTTCCTTTCAAAGGAAGTTGTGACAAACAGTGCACCTTTTTTTTAAAAAAACAAACCCACAAGCTTCTGTTACAGTGTCTGGTTTTTAAGATGGTAGAAATAGGTCAGGGCTTTGTGTCAAGGTCCTTACTTGCATTAGGTTATTTGTCTTTAGGTAAACGCACGTGTCGTGTCCTAACCTGTGTTGTCTGAATGCTATCTCACCCTCAGGTCATACGCTTCTCATCAGAGACAGTGGCTGCCTTTATCGCTGTTGTAGGGATCCTCTCCATACTTGCCCAGGTACAAAAAACTATACATCTGCTGTGGAATTGACATGTCACATTGTTTTTTACAAGGTGTTGTATTGTCGATTCTGATTGGTCAGTGATTGCATTCTACTGTTATTTCTTTAAAAGTCAATTGCTATGTTATATGCAATTCCAACTGTAGAATCTAACAAGACTATTTTATTTAGCGGAAGGACTAAAATAATTTTCACATCAATTAAGCAATATTTTTTTGTAAAATCATTGATTTCTTTAGTAAATAGCCAGCTCGCTGTACATCTCCTGCTACTCATAATTTTGTGTGTATTTCAATGGGTGTTTAAGCTGCTTTTGCCTTAGTGCCTTAATAATTTCTTTCCAAATTTTCATAAACATATAAAGCTCCCTTCTCTATTTCCAGGGTACAAGATTTTATAGCATTTTTGCAGAAAATATTACAGCCGATCAGTTACTTGGTGTCTTCTGCTGTTAAGCTGTTTTGTATAACGTGTGCTGTGTTTTCTTAGACGGTGGTGTTGGGGATCTTGATGCGTTCCATAGGGAATAAAAACACAATCCTGCTCGGCCTCGGCTTCCAGATTCTCCAGCTGGCCTGGTACGGCTTCGGCTCTCAGCCCTGGTGAGTAACTCCTACTCACACACAAAAATACACACCCTTTACCAGAACATTAATATAACAGGCCGCAGAAAAGGTATTCATTAAGAAATGTACTAATTTAAATCAACTTTTATTTCTGAAAGCAAAGTTTTCCTGCGATGATTTCCTGTGATTACACATACTTTCATGGATCTCAGGTTTAAAAGTGTAAAACGGTCAAAAAGGATTCACTGAGAGAATGTATTTGACGCAAGTTAGAGGAAGTTTGTGTTGTGTGATGAAGCATTTCCTGTCGCACAAAACCACAGTTGTAGGCGTGATGCCTCAGAATCAGTTAATGGTGGCTCATTGAATTCAAATGAAACAGTATGGTCGAAAACACTGCTCAAAACAAACAGAAGCTGATACACTTTATTCAAATGCTGCTGTGCTTCTTCTTGTGTCTTTTGGTTGTAATGCCCTGATGAAACACCAGAGGGAAGTGTGTTCATTATTAACAGCACAGGCTGCAAAAGATTCTTTTGTGTATTTTATTTACTTTGTCAGTACGGTTGGCATTTAACCACCCACTTAAACTGAGGTCACATTACCAGTTTCAGTTCTCTGGAAGTTGGCTCAACATCAGTTTCTGTTGTTTTTTACCCTCACAGGGAAAGGCAGCGCAGCAGCAATATGCATTGATTCAAAGAGAAAACATTCAGCGAGGCAGCTCCTTTTTTCAGAAGTCAATACCCTACAAATTAGGTTGAATAAAGGCCAAACCGAATGTATTACATACTGGTTAGGTGAGAGTCGTCTTCTTAGTAACAAAAAGGAAGAAATAATATATGTTAAATGTGACCTCTGGGATTGGCCTAAAAGCACCTTCTAAAACATTCAGTGATGAAAGCGAACATACAGAACAAGAAGTAAAGCCAACAGAGGAAAAAGGGATTCAACAATCTACAATGTTATAATGTTCTTTATAGAGGTTTGCGAATCTAATTTGTGAGTGGCTGAACAAATGGTTGTGTTCGTGTCTGATGAATGTGCATTTCTTGTAGGATGATGTGGGCAGCTGGAGCGGTTGCAGCTATGTCCAGCATCACCTTCCCTGCCATCAGCGCCATTGTGTCTCGAAACGCAGACCCTGACCAACAGGGTGAGTCTCTGTTTGCTGGCATCTCTGCTCCAGGGTTGTCTGTGAATTGTTTTCCATCCAGGCAGTGTTCAACTTCATCTGGTGCAGTGGTTCTCAGCTGGTCTCACCTTAGGACACACATTTTCCCCTGGTTATTAAGTTGTGACCTACTTTTATAGAATCCTAACCATTTGTTTTTCAAACATATGCTGGTAAGCACATTCGTTATGTCATAATTTACGAAATGTGCACATTCTCATTTCTGTATCCAGAGCACATTAATTTTAAACTGAGTGAACATCATCATAACACCTTGCTGTTGATTCTTAAGAATTTGAATAAAACTATCATCATGGCTGCGTCAATGTGTTAATACATTAAAAAACCAAGGCCTTTAAATTGGGCTGTTTTCACTTAACACACATTTAAGGAAGCTGCTTCAATTCTAAAAAATGATGTTTCAGATTTCATGGTTTTATGCTCTCTGCGAGCATGTTTGAATCACTACGATTAATCGATTAGTTGTCAAGTATTAATTTAATCGTCAAGTAATTTGATGATAATGGTTTCCTTCTTCCTCTGTGACGGTAAACTGAATGTCTTTGGGTTGAGGATGTCATCTTGGTTTTGAGAAACACTTTTTTTGTAGACCAAGTAATTAAGTGGGAAAATAATTGATGGATTGATCGTTGTTGCAGCCCTAACCATTTGTAACTCCATATATACAGTCAGGGTCATATTTGTTGCCTACGATCGACAATGTAAAATTAGCCTGTCACCTTTCAAGCAAATGTTGATGTTACCATAGCAACAGCCAGCCTTCTGCAGTGCATGCCAGGTGACGGATATCTCTCTGCTAGCTATTACTGAACAAACACATTCAGACTAGTTTTATCTTTCCATGTTTGTATGCATCAGTAGTGACTGACCAGTTAATTGATGAGACAGTAATCAGCAGCGCTGCTCCCTAAATAATCAGCATTAATGGTTGAAATGCAGGTTTCACTGGAACATCAGCCAACAAGGAACTAATTATTTATATGTTTTTGTATTTCTCATTCTGCCTGCCCATTGAATTTATCTTCATTTGTGTCTAGGTGTGGTCCAGGGGATGATAACTGGAATTCGGGGCCTCTGTAACGGTTTGGGCCCTGCCCTTTACGGTTTCGTCTTCTACCTGTTCCACGTGGAGCTGACTGACACAGATGGCTCAGAGAAAGGTGCCAAACCCAACATGGCCAACCCCACAGATGAGGTGAGACTTAATGGAACTTGGACAAAAGTGTGACATTGAATTTCTAATCTAAAAATAAGGCCTCAAGTGGTATTAAAATGTCATCTCAAAGTCTCAAAAATAAAAAATAAAATGCTATGATTTGGGAAGTAGGACTTTATGAATTGTTTTTTTTCCGACATTGCAATTTAAAATCTCAGAATAAGAGGAAACGTTAATTTTAAACATAATTTACAGAATGTCTTTCATGTTGACATCACACAGATCAGGACAACAGGACTAACTTAACGGTAACTTTAGCTTGTTTCTGCTTTAGCTTCATGCTAAAGGCTGCAGCGTGTTCAGTGTCAGCTGGTTTAACTGAGCATTAGCTGTGCCATTGGAGACACCACACGGACTCCCTCCCCATCTCAGAAACAGACCACCGGCCCGCTTCCACCATATGGCTTTTTGGTTTTTCCATTAGGCAAAAGTTGTGGCTAGTACCTGGTACTTTTTGGTATCACCTCCATTGAGCTTCCAAAGGGAGCTAAGGCAATACAAAAGAATCGAATCACTGCATCATCATTGTATGAGACGGGATTGAACAAACCCACCATTTTTAAATAGCCAAGCTACTGTGTTTATTTATACTGTAGTCATTCACTATTCTATACCACTGATTATGTAGCAACCTGCAAAACCACGATGTCAAATGAGGAGGTGCAGATGTTTCGACAAAGATGAAGTTTTGTGTCCCCACGCATTGGGGAAGTTCTATCTACAGTGGAAAATAATCAAAGTACCAGTTACCAAATGTGAATAGAGTGGAGTTGAGCCTGTGCTACGCCGTGATAAAGAGCCAGATCATATCCCTTGATAATGGACTGTGCTATGAGTAAGAGCTGTCGCTCATGACAGACACTCAGTGACTCAGCTGTCAGTCAACACACCATGTAACCGGTGCATTTTTCGGTTGCACCATCGGTATGTGACCTAACAATATAGACAGTGTGGAGAGAGAAAATTAGTGCAGACGATGAGGATGTCAGCTTGGGTTTTTTTTTTGTTTTTTTTTGTTTTGTTTTGTGTGGTTGTTTTTTCACAATTCTGGCAGGGTTTCTTTTCTAGATTTTTTTGTCCTTCAAATTTGGTTATTATAAATGTATTCAAAAATGTCATTCCATGTGGCATTTAAATCCATGAGTTTGGCTGCATTTTAATAAAAAACCTGTTTCCTGTCTTCAGAGTGCTATCATCCCAGGTCCTCCCTTTCTGTTCGGAGCCTGCTCAGTGCTGCTGTCTCTCCTGGTGGCCCTGTTCATCCCAGAGCACACGGGGCCTGGCATGAGACCCGGCGCCTACAAGAAGCACAGCAACGGGGCACAGAGTCACTCCCACAGCCCCCAGGGCAGCGGAGCCGAGGGCAAGGAGCCGCTGCTGGAAGACAGCAGCGTATAACCTCAGCTAAGGGGGGCACACATCCTCGCTCCATCCTGGAAGTCCTGCACACACGGATCGATAACACACACATTTTGACCTGCACACGCACACACTTACCACCTCAGGCACAAGTCGGACTCGAAAAGTGCCAGAGAAGAGGTGATTGTGTCACTGATGTGCGTTCCTCAGCAGCCCGTTTCACAACAGGGTGGAGACTCTCTGAAGACCCTGAATCAAGAGAGTGTGTCCAGTGGGTTTTGGGCTGCAGTGGAAATATGTGTGTGTGTGTGTGTGTTTGGGGAGTGACTTGGCTGAGCTGGACTCTAATTGTTGGTTTCTGTAAAGCAGTAACAGAGTGGAGCATACAACAGCTTGCCCCCCTCCTGGTGCAAAAAGGAACTAAAGTGATTTGGTTTAGCGTGTGAGTGGGCTATATCTTGGTTGTTACTAAATCCCTGTGTGATTCTTCATATTCTTCTGTAGCCCGTTAAGTGGCAACTTTGTCTGTTTGTCCAACAGGAGTGTAACAAACAGTTAGTTGAGCACTTGTCTAATGGTCTTTCACAAGCTAACTTCTGATCTGATGCTTTTCATCGTGGCTACAGCTCCGGTTGAGCATCTGAGAAGGGAACACAGTTCTTCCTCTGAATGCACAGCAACTGTACACCAGTAAGAGGAGTGGGAGAGACGCTGCCTAATCTAGTTAGGATGGGTTAACCTGTTCACGTCTAAACGAAATAATGGAGGGACTTAGGTCTGCCTGAAAGCTTCAAAAGACCACACTTTCTATAAATATCACACTTCTTGTAAGTGTGTGACAGAGACCACTTTATTAGCTCAAACAGTTTTTCAATGTTTACTTGCCATTCTCTAGATTAGTAGTACAGTTTGGGTTGTATATTTTTCTCTGTTCAAACTGAAGGCTAGTTGTGCTTCAAGTTTTTATTCAAGAAACAAATGTTGCCTTGAAGTGACTTAAGAGATATATATGAATATATATACATATATACATATATATATATATGTATATGTATATGTGTGTGTGTGTGTGTGTGTGTATATATACACACACATATATTAGACATTACCTGTATGAAGACTGAGGTCTGAGATGGCTCTGTAATCTTAAGCTATCGCTCCCATCGGAGCCGTTACATACTTTTTATTCCTTTGGTTTTCAAGCCCTTCCTGTTTTGTTTTTCACATTGACATGTATCGCCATCAGGGTTAAGGCGTACAGAACCATGGTTTTATTTTCAAAGCCTCTGGACCATTTCTCACTGGAGTGTCACCACGAGCATGTCAGTGTCGGCACTGACTGTTAATACAGAGCCGCTGAATTAATAGTTAGGTTCAACAGAATATCACTGCTGCTGCAGTAGAAAATCCAGATGCAAAGTATGACATGGGTAAAGAAAGCTTCAGTGGCAATTGGATATGAGCTGTAAAACATTTTTCCCTGACGTCCAATCTGCCGTATAAACAGTTCTTATCAGGCCCTGCACATTTTTGAAACAACGCTTTAACTTCCAGAGGACAGCAGAGAGTGTTATTTCAGTGTGAAGCACCTGATGGAATTGGCTTGTAAGTCATTAATGCAGTTTATGCGGATGGAGTTTCTCCAGAAGGAGGAGCCGTTGAGTCGCTGTCACACCAGTTCTCCACATGTCGGCCTGTACCGCCTGAGAGTAACAGAAGTGACGGGTTCAGACCTGCACATATACACGTTGATGTTATGATCTCTGTTCCATAGACATACATGTACATGGAGACGCAGCAGTGGTCGCTTCAGCCTGTGGCTGTGATACACATACAAGTAAACAACAGAAAACATGTAGTAGTGCTGTACCTTATACTGCTTTTTCTGGATAAAAAAAACACTTCAAGGTTTGTATTTCTCATCCGATTTCAATAAGAAAATGTTATCATCTTTAGGGGGTGAAAATGTTTGAGACAAAGGTTTTTTTTTTTGTTTTGTTTTTTTACCCTTTTTTACCCAAAACGACTCATTAGAATCAGCTGAGAAATGTAAACGTCGTAGTACTTTTTATCCAGAAAAACCTGCAGCTTGTCCATTGTACGTGTTCCGTCAGGTCCACTATGGTGGCGATGGGAGTACAGTCCAGTGGTCAGTGTGGTGTCTACATAATGTATGTACCTGCCCCAGTGTTTAATTATGAACCAGTCAACAACAAAGCAACATAAAACATCTCAACTGCTACAGCTTATGATTATTTTCATTACTGATTAGTCTGCTGATGGTTTTCTTAATTAAATTCATTAAAACATCCAAATTTTTCCTAAAACCCTGAAAGTTACATTTACTATAACATAAGATATCAATGTTGACTGTAGGGCAACAATTATGATAGACAATTCATAATGGATTATTTTTTCTCTGTCAACGACTCAGTCAGAACATGATTCAAAAACTCTTACACCTATACACCGTATATGTGCCGTTTCAACAAACGACGATAACAAAACGTCAGCACTAGGTGTCTGTGTACATGTTAAAAGTAAAAACCAAAATAAAGCACCACTTTTAGGCAACAACTAGAGAATTACATTTTTGTTAAACATGAAACCTCTCCCCAGGAAGCAGTAATCTCAGTTTTGTGATCATTCAAAATAGGGCTGGGCAAAAATGTTTCACAAATTTTCACATCACTCGATATCGATATTTATCACAATGAAGGACAAATCCTTATTTTTCTCCAGTTTAAAGGCTGTTTTTTGTTTCTGGGAGAAAGTTAAAGAAACCCAACGGTTACTTGTGGTTTTAAAGTGTTCTTTGTGATCAGGCGTCTGTATGGCAAACACTTTCCACGCAGCGAAATATATCAGAAATCTAGAGGTAGAACATTCAACAGAATTCGAATTAATGATAAAATATGAGTAAATTTAAGTATCATCAATTAATAGACTAAATTCACATTGTCCAGCCCTTCTTCACAAATGTTTTGCCAGGTTTTTCCCAGTAGCCTAGTCGTTGCAGCTCTCCTGTGATGTAAATATATTTACATTTCAGTGCACGTGTCTCACCATGCCTTCAACGTTGCTGGACGTCACAGCTGCAGGTCTGAGCGGCCGCTGTTGCTTTTGTTGCCGGAAGGCGCCGCGGGCGGGCGGGTGGGCGGGCGGGCGCGGAGACCGACCGGAGTAGAGGCGGTGACGTCTTGGTTTTGGCGCTTCGCATCAGTGACGCTGTGTTCCCTTTTGTTCACGTAACCGTCGGAAAGTCGTGTCGTGATTTCAAACCATTAATTTAGAAATGCCTCAAGTGCATTTTTCTTACCCGATCCCAGCGTGACGTGAGGAGCTAGTGCTGGTCCTCATGCTCTTTAACATCTCAACTCTTCAACATTTCTGAACTGTTTGTCATATTTTGTGCCAAATTATCTTTTGTTTGCTTCTTTTTTCTTTTCTTTTTTTGTACTGTGCGTTTATGTGTGCTTGTGCATTTGAGTGATTTGGATATTATTTTTGTTTTCTCTTGTCTTAATTTCTTTGGCTGAAGATTTAGCTACTTTTTTATAGCTTTTTCTTTTCTTTT
>JAPQRN010000010.1:18363421-18377495 GCA_037367275.1 Coranthus polyacanthus
ACTACTTTGTCACAGTATTTCCAAAGCTTTATTTCAAATAATAATGCGCTGGAGCCCATAATGATGATGAAAAAATTAATAATATAATAAACAAAATAGTGCAAAATTCTGCAAACTTATAAACTTGTAATTAAAATAACACAAATGTAATGTGCACAATAAGGTTACATCATCATTATTATTATATTATTATTACTATAGAATATGAATTTGATTTAGGATAGAGGCAATGCAATTCAACATAACAATACAGAACATGCTTTTACCAACAAAGTAGTGAGTAATGAGAATGAAAATAATCTCAGTACGCTACAGAGGGAAAATAAAATACATGTAACAGATGCACAGTGTATTTATGTAAAATGGCTACAGCTTTGGTTTGCTTTTGTCCAGCCCTTAACCTTTGTTGTAAAAGACTTTAGATGTGGAATTAATGTGATTTCAGTCGGTCATGCGTTCCAGAGTTTACGACTGATTGTCCAAATTTAGATCTACCATGTGGAATTTTACAGCTGTCATTCTCCATGCTCCTGGTTCCTGTTCTGGAAAGAGTAACTGTTGATACATTTGAAGAAAACAGAGTGAGTGAAGCTCTCGAAGCTCCGTTGCCTGTGTGTCTTTTCAGGATGTGACAGTGATGCCATGGGACAGGCTTTTCTTTGTCCGTTATTTTTCAGAGTCTGACAGTGTCAGGAAGTGAGGTTTCTGATCGGAGTCGGTGATGCTTGACCCCATACTGTCATTCAGTATGAAAAATGAGTGCATAAATAACAGGGCTGCCTGAGTGGGTGCACGGTGCCTCATTAATTTATATGAAACAACTAAGATTGATCTTTATTTTTTTTCCTCTAAAACTATTACCTTGAACTTGTGTACCTTGCCTGTTTCTTCATTCTGTATTTTGATTGGGAAATCCACACGTGAGCCCTGTTTTCTAACGGATCTCTAAGTTGTTGTTTTTTTAAGGTTATGATATTACTAATTTTCATAAATAGCAGGTTACTGAAATGAGAGTAAACAAAACAGCCTGGTGCTTTACAATACACATTACAGGCAGTAGTAGCTGGATTACTTTCTAAACGCGTTACCACCTGACATTTGGATCAGTTTGTTGTGTAATCCAATAAGCTCCAGTCCGTATTTCCCCTCAAGCCCATCTGGCTCACTGGCAGGGTTTGTTTACTGGCGGAGAGGCTGGGAAGAAGGGGATCCTACAGGACCTGGGAGAGTGTACAATCTACCTCTGTCTGTGGAAAAAGAAAAGGAAAAAAAGAAAAAAAAAGAAAAAAAAAACCTTCAAACTTTATTTCACCTATTTTCCCCCCCCTCTCACTCAGATGGAAGCTTAGGTGCGGTAGCAGCAGGCAGCTTCGCGGAGCGTGAACACAAGTTGAAGCATTTATTTTTTTTATTCCCAAACAAAAAAAAAAAAAAAAAAAAAGAAAAAAAAAGGAGAAGGAGAAGGAGAGCGGACCGCTGCTGCTGCGGAGCCACGACGAGCCTTTCACAGTCAGCGGAGGTCTCATTGAAATCTCTGCACTCACTCAAGACACACTTGGCGCTTTTGGAATTAGTTGTTTGTTTTTTTTTGTTTGTTTGTTTGGTTTTTTTTTTTTTTTTTTTTTGCAAGGAGGGAGGGGGGACGCGTTATTTTTTTTTTTTTACAAGCAAAACGTTAACGTGTTTTGCGCTCGTCGGAGGACATGAGAAGAATTTGTGCGAAAGACACGCTGACGCTACGCCACGCATGCCACAAGCATCGAGTCAGCAGCGAACGGATCCCAAATTCTTGTGAATTAAGTTAAGACTCGCATATATAGAGGTTTTAATGCATGCAGCCCGGGTGTTTGCGGAAAACAAGATGCATAAGAACTGTACGGCTGTGCTGGCGATGTGCTGAAGTTGAATTTTAAGAGGGTTGTGAGAGAGCACAGTAAACTTCACTTGTGGCCTGGACTGGAGTGGTGGAGCCAGGCTAGACTGTTAGCTAACCGAAGTGCCGTTTGCTAGCGCTGACGTTAGCTTCTGCTCGGCCAACAACTGTTTTCGTTCCTCTTTTCCGACATGGACGAACTGAACCGGGCCACTTAAATTAACAAATTCTTCTAAATTCATTAACCGAGCACTCACGCCGCGGGCGAGTGCTTTATAACGGTGTTTTTTGTTTTGTTGTTTTTTTTTTATTAGGTGGTTAGCAGCAGCGCTAGCTTGTGTTTGAGTGAACACGTTGGACTCGTTCCTCCGCCCATCTTCCGGGATGTCTCTTATTTATTTTTGTTTACCTGTTGGCCCGCGCCGCAAAACAAAACCCCTTTGCTAAAGGTATCTGTCCCCCAGTTTGAACTGTGCTCCTCGGCAAGGATTATTGTGTTTTTTTGCTCAAGAACAGTGTGCTGGATGGTGACTTATCCCGAGTCAGTTATGAGGCTCCGGACAGTGTGTTTGTGTTTTGTTGTGGCCGCTGCCTGCGTTGTGATGAGCTGTCACCGAGCAAATGGAGAGAGTAAGTCACTTTAACAATTTCTACCTTTCATTTTAAATACTTCTTTCGTGTTAAATGTTTTGAGTGAATGTCTGGTTACACACTACAACAGCGACTACTGTATTTGTTTACGCAACGTAATTTATTTCGCTTTAACAAGGAGCCACTATTTTAAAACTGCACACATACACTTTGATGATTGCTTGTGCCTGTCAAATTGTACACACTTTCCTAACTATTATTTGCAGACAAAGAAAACCAAAACTGAAAAAATTCCATCATTCCTTAATTATATATTTTTTTATCATTAGAAAATAAATTCAACGTGTTTATAGTTTAAGCATTTTGTTAGGAATTACCTTAAACACACGTGATTGAAAACACATAGAGTGGCTGTGTACAAATTTTACTGCTTCATCTATGTTTTTTTGCAATTAAAATTAAATACCCAAAATTAAGAACATTAAGAACTAACAGAGGAGTACTTTAAAAATTCATACTCTGATTGCACACATCGTATTTGTCTCGTTTGTAATATTGTCCTACAGATTTCTTGTTTGTTTTTCTAGTGATGGTGATTTGATAAAGGGAAGTAGGCAGCAACAGTTTCTGCTGTAGACATTCACCGCTTAGAAGGGGACAAAGGTTACCACTTATCTGGGCTATTTGAGCCTGCAGGAACTGTAAACAAAATGTTTTGTCCCACATCAGTAGTCTGAGAATTCAGAGGAATTAATTGGTTGTTTATTGTTGAATGGAAAAAGCCGTGCGGTTGGTGCAGGAATGTAACAATAAGCCCTCTTTACAGCTCCTGACAATCCCTTCATATTCATCAGCCAAGAAGCTCCGGCTGATAAGAATGAATGAACACGTTTGCAGCCGCCCGGAGACATTTGGACATTTCATTTTAAAACACCACACACACTCACTTGACTTCACTCAGTCAGAATCTCTTACTTTAAGTAAATATTAGTTAAACTCATGAGGAAATGTATAGCAAACCTGTGGGGCTACCTGCTTGTTTAAACTACTCTCAGAGTGCTTTTCAGACACATGAGCAGTCTGGCAAACTTAAAGCACAGTGCATTTTGATCTAAAGATTCATTTGATCTCACTCGTGTTTTGTACACTACCTACCTGTTTGTCTATAAACGGCTGTTCATGTGGTTCCTCTGCTGGGACGTTTTGTAATAGCACTTGGCTTTGCAGAGTTTTGTTGGCTTGTGTTTAGTCATTTTGTCATTACTTTGTTTTGAGTTTTATACATTGAAATTCCCCATCTACCGATAACATAGCTGGCAGGCAGGTTGAATGAGGAAAACTTGATTTTAGAAGTTCCATTGTTGGCAGCTAAAATGTGTTTTTCAATATTATTTAATACAGCTCTTTGTATTTGTTATGAAAGAAGTATTTTAACTATTTTCCTCAAATGCTAATGGAGAATACAGCCCAAAATACACTTTTTTCTGCAAAATAAAAGGCTTGCACAGATAAAGTTTGTTTTATTACATTCATCATTAAATAACTCTTCTTTCTTTCTTCCTTTCTTTTTGACAAACATTAAACAGTTTTATTCCTTTGACAGAGTATCATACATACATACATCCTCTTTACAGTATAAGAAGTACGTCCACTGTATATGCACGCAGTTCATAGCCCCAGGTAGCTTTTAAAAGTCACACTACACGGCCATAGTTTTATATAAGACGAGATCCAAAGGAAAGAAAAAGCACTGCCTGCCTCTCACCTTTCATGAGATTTTGGCGGTGGGGGGGTTGGCAGCGAATGGAGCGATGTCATCAGACCAGTTTAAGCGAGAATTTTAAGACGTAAATCAAAAGCAAGTTGTGTAATTGCACTGTAGGCTCCCTCTGCTCCCCACTCCTCCTCCTCCTCCACCTCCTCCTCCTCTCTGCCTCCTCCCTCACTCTCCTCTCAGACTCGAGAGTGAACCACAGAAGGGAAGAGTAAAACACGGGCCTCACACTGCTCAGTTTCATAAGCTCGACTGACCTGCGTTGAAGTCAGGAAGTCTTTCTGAGCTACTTGTTGGGAAGTTTCCAGCTCAGCTTGATGGAAAAATTCACTTAATAATGGAAGCTTATATTTAGTGGCAGTGTGAAATGCCACGACATAGAAGCAAAGCAATATGCTTAGATGTGACTATGGTGCAGGACCAGGTGATGAAATCGATCTAAAAGTTTGTTCTTTCTAAGATAATTAAAAATTTAAACATACTCATGTCGATAGTAACCACTGCTTGTAGAAGTTAGAAATTAGTTTCAAAAGTTCCTGAAAGACACTTTTTTTCAAAGCCAGTTTTCCATTAAAAGAAAATTACATAACAAATCTTTTATTTTTCAGCTCATTTGCATTTTTCTACACTCAAAGCAGTTTTACAACATAAAAAATAAACCTATTTAATTGAAGTCTGTTAAGAAGATATTAAAAAAAATAAAAGCCATTTGTGCATGGTGCATGCACTGAAGATAAGATTTATTCCTCAAGTATTGAAATTTAGTATGATACGATACTGGGCATGTTTTGATGCTCGATGGTAACTCAGCAACTCGGTCGGTACAACACCCTACAGGGTTCCCACAGTCATGAAAAACCAGGAAGAGTCCTGGAAGTTTAAAATCTCATTTTCCAGGCCTGGAAAAGTCACGGAATGTAAGTTTTGGGGATGCAGACTCCTCACCAAATGATCAATTATCAATTTTGACATCAAAATAGATCATAGGTTTTTCCCTGCTCCTGTTGCAAAAACTGACTCCATATTCACATTTTAAAGCTGATATTTTCTTCACAGCGGACGTGAACCAAGACTAAAAACAGTGCTTTTTTTGCATCATTTTCAATCTGTATTATTACAGTCCTTAGAAACAACTTATTAGCTACATTTTGAGTTTTTGAAGTGAATATGAAAATAAACAACAATTACAGACTGAAAAGGTGATTAACTAAAGTCTACTTCTGTTCATGTACTTAAAGATTGCGAATGGTCACGGAAATTATAATTGGTCCTTGAAATGTTTGAAATGTGTGAAATGTGTGGGAACCGTGGCCTTAGTAGAGGTAAAATGAATCATCAAATAAATCATTAAATTATTTTTCAAGCAAAAATATAAAACTAATTTGCCCAGAGTTTCAGTTTTGGATTGCTGGTTGAATCAAAAAAGGCAAATCAAACACCTATCTTTAGCTGAGGGAAAGTTACCAAAGAAATCATTTAATCTGTAACTCTGACTGCTTGAAAAGACACTAACAACTAACACGGCAGAACAAAAACAAAGCTGTTCAGACTAATAATATGTCAGTCTTCTACACATTTGCAGCCAGGTTTCCAAAATAGCAGCCTATGAACACATGTTTATTTTAGTGTCAAAAGAGACGTGGGCCATCTCTTAGGAAACCTGATTGTGTTGTTGGTACAGAAAGCTTCAGCTCAACAGTCAGCATCAGTCTGACAAGAAACAGATAGGTGCTAAAACAGGCAGTTACTTAGAAATGTTATAAACGGACCCACCACAGTCGGCCTGAAATTATTCACAAGATTCATGAGTTCCATGAGATAAACCTGCTGATATTTACACTGAAAGATTTAAACATTTTTATCCAAGTTAATCATTTTAATTTTCTGATTGGAGCTCATAAAAGATTAAGGGAATCTTAAGGTCTTGCTTTTACTTTATCAAAAAAGCACATAATTGAGAAAGAAAATATGTGACAAACTTGCTGTGATCACAGATTTACTGATTTTCTGTGCAGTTTAGACAGACAGCAACATTTGTTGGAAGTCTTACAGAAAAAAAGATCAATCTGATAAACCATGTGTTTTACAACCTGCAGTGAAGGTTAGTTTTCTATACTAGTAAAGTAATTTTATTATATAATGATCTAATCAGAAACAGTGAGAAATGCCACTGAAGTCAGATGCTAAAGATTCTCTTCCAAAATGGCCCATTACATATTTGAAAAAAAAAAGTTAAGCCTTAAAATTAGTTATGAAATAACAATAGATTAATAAGTCAGTCAACTTATTTTTTTAAAAAAGTCAACAAACCAGCAATCCAAAATTTGAGTTTACTCACCAGACTCAAAAATACTAATATTTGCTCATTACGTGTTTTTACAGGGCTGTAATGAACAGTTATATCTATTTCTCAGTTTCTTTATTCAGATACAAAAAAGTACAGGGAATATGTGCACAGTATTAAAAATACAAAGAAAATCTGAACTAAATGACTTCTACAGGCCAAAGTCAGCATTTAATGTGATCAAACATTTGACATGTGTTGAATGAAACCTGGTTAATCCACCACAAGATTAATGCAGTAAATCTCATTGTCTGCAAAAAAGAGTTCAAGGCATGTTAAGTGCAAAGAGAGGTTACACTAAATACTTGCAGCTGTGGTCTGTAGAGACCGTTTTTTCTTTTCTAAAATGTTTGTTTTTAGTGCGGTTTACATATTTCCTGTATATTCTGGTTTGTGTTTTGATACAGAGACAGATATGCATGTCAGGTCATTATAACACAAATACTAGAGAAATGACACCAAATAAATGTATGTAGGTGGAGTTAACAGTAGGGCTGCAACTAACAATTACTAGTTGTTGATTAATCTGTCGATTATATTCTCGATTAATCAATTAATTGTTTGGTCTAAAAACCAAAAAATGGTGAAAAAGTGTTTCCCAAAGCCCAAGATGACGTCTGCAAATGTCTTGTTTGATTCACAACCCAAAGATGTTCAGTTTATTGTCACAGAGGAAGAAAGAAACCAAAAAACACTCACATATTAGAAGCTGCAATCACTTTTTTTTCTTAGAGAACTTTTCAAAATAGCTGTCGATTAATTTAGAAGTGGACAAGTAATCGATGAATCGATTGCAGCTTTAGTTCACAGGCTTCTTTTCCTTTCATCAGTAAAACAAACAGAACACACACTAGTCCATCATAGTCGAGTACAATTATCAGAACAATATGAACATTCATCACAAACATGCTTCTTGTTGAAAATGTTGTTTGAAATGAGTAAAATGCAAATGTATTTGGCAACTCAAATAAAATCTGTCACGACCCCGTCAGTGGGAATGAATGGTTTACAGATATGAAAAAAAAACATTGTGCTAATTGTTTCCATATCCTCATGCCCTCTGTGGTCTGTGTTTCACTCTTCCTCCTTGGTTCACCTCAGTTGTTGTATTGTGGTGTTTGGTTCAGGCAAATTGCAGCGTGTTGCTTTGTTAACAGGCCTAACTTCATGAAGCGTCTCAAACAGCAAGAGCTCGGAGGGAAGCCTCCTGCAGCCAGAGCAGTTCTCATACTGTAGCTAGGCCGCGGTCCAACGACCCGACGCCCTTGATTTACGGCAATTGCAGGTGATGAAACTGTCACCTAAAAGCCTCTCCAGAAGACACTGCCATCTCTCTTACCACAGATATGAGCACATTTGACACGTTTACAAAAGAATGATTTCTGAACTTGTCTCCCTCAACAATTGCTGTTAATCCCAGCTGACAGGTTCATTTTTTAAAATTATACACAGCTTGATGTGGGTGTACAAATCTGGCACACCTGCACTCTGTCACTTTGACCACACAGGCGCCTTGTTGTGTCAGATCTTTACCCTTGACACCGTGCCCCTGTTAAAAGGAAATGGGCTTGTTATTGTGCTCTCACACTTTGGAGGTAATAATTACCTCACGGCAAAACACTGGCCTTTACTTTTTTTTTCAACGCCTCATATGATTCCTGGTGAATGAATGCTGGTAGTAAAGTTCGCACTGGCTGTACTGTACTGTTTCACATGGGCTCTCAGGGTAGTTTATTTAAAAAAAGGATGAGCTGGTGAGTTTTATTTTTAAAATCAAGAAAAGGGGTTGTCATCCTAACCAGCAGAGGGAATAAAGTGTAAGTGAGTACAGCTGGTGGGCAAGTGAATCACGATCTTTGGTCCGGAGCCATTACTCTACAGGATACACATCGCACAATCGCAAGAGGGAAGTTTGTGGTTTTCAGGCTCGCTCTCTGCTCAATTTCACTCTATTTAGAGTCCTTAATAGCAGGAATCTACTGCGCTGTGCTGTTAATGTGCCACAAGTTAGAATAACAGCTGGCATATTTGATCTGACGCTTACAAGACATATATAGGAGAGGAATGGCCTCGACTCTTAGGTAATTCCCCAATAAGGCTGTATCTTCCATAGTTGTAATTATGTCAGTTTCTAAATGTGTATTATCTCAATCCACAGTTGAGGACATGACTAAACTTATTTTATTGCTGCCAAGAGCCGTTTAAAGTTAAATGGTTGAAACCTGACTTGTTAAGCATTATCTTGTGAAAAAGTCATCACAGTTCAACTTGAATGCCCTCAGTGGTAAATGATGAGTGTTGTTTTTTGTATCTAGAGCTGCATTGGTAGTAGATAAATTAATTATTTGAATGGACAAAAATTTAAAACATTTTTAATGGGTGTATGTGGGTTCTCAAGAAGTCTTAAAATGCTGCAAAGTCAGTTTTACCTTAGACCTTGTATGTCGTAAAATTTGAATTAGTGAAATGCCACAACCATTTTATCTAATTTTATTTATCAATTTTCTTATTTCTTTTCATCAAAGTGAGTCAAGCTCTTCTGGGTGAAAGTGCACATTTCTGATGTTACAAAGGTCTAAACCTACCGTACTGTCATTTTATTTTTTAGTTGCACTTAGCCGTAGGCAAAATTTTGATGAACTTAACTCACTCCAGTAACCATATTCCCACAGTAAAACCACATACCTACCTTTAGATTTCTCTGCAAAGCTTGGATAAGGTACTGAGGATTTGTCCAAAACTTTTACATTTGGTTTTGATCTCAAAAACGTCTTAAAGGTTCAATATGTAACTGTGCTGATGTGAAGTTTGTGCTGAGAGCCAGTCATTTGTTTTCATCAGCTAAGTCCACTTCTAAGCTAATAGTAGATATTGTTTTACACTGTTGGTGCTGTAGAGGAGCAAACGAGAGGCACTGAAGAAGTCAGGCCCAGTCCACTACGTAGAAATCAGTGTATAGTCTGTAAACATTGATGTAGGAAAACGAGACAGTCTGTAATGTAGAAATAGAGTTGGCGAACGGCCGTCTCCCAGCACAAAACAGACTAACACAAACGCAGAAATCTTACATATTGAACCTTTTAAAAAGCATTATATTTAAATATCTGATACCTGTAGACGGCCAGTATAGTCATTAAGTTATTTTTAAATGAAAAACAGGGCAAACAGTTCATATTGCAGCTGCTCAAATGGGAAGTTGTCGCTGTTTAAACACATCACTTTTGACTGATAGAATTATAACCACGTTCTTTTTTCCCTTTACTGCCTTACTACCAAAGAAGTAGTTCAATTAATGAATTGTCAAAATAATGTTGATAACAAAAGTAACCATAAGTTGCATCCCTGTTCTTATTGTATGTTATTACATTGTCACTTCAAAAGAGTTAAGTTGTATTCAGTGTTTACATTGTATCTTAAAAGTGACAGATGATTAGGTTTTATGGCACCGTCTCAAAGTGGATTACATCACATGTCAGTTTGGAAACAGTGAACGTGTATCTCAGTGACCTCGGCATTTTGTGTATCTGCAGTTCATTTTGGCTTACGTTGGAAAACAACAGAACAGTGAAACCTTGAAAAGGGAAGTGTTGCAATCACAGTGTTTGTGTTGCTGCATGCTTATTGAGGCCTCTGTTCGCTGCGAGGCCCAGCCGTACTACACACCACCAGCGTAACGACATGTAGACCCCCACCCCCACCCACCCATGCCCCCAGCTCCTTCACAAGATCAGAAAGCTGAGTGCCTGTTGATGCTTGCAGCTGTAGTGAAAGGATTGTGGCTTTTTGTACTAGACTCGCTGCGCAGAGCTGCCTGCTGTTATACATTTCTGCAGCATTTGTTTCAACACTTTAGAGTTGTAGTTCATTGTAGTTTATTATAAGCTCATTTGGATTTATAACCACAGCATAGTCACCTGGATTTCTTGAGGACGATAACATGTCATCATGAGCATTAGCATTTTGTTGGCATTAGAGTTTTCCCTTAGTTTTCAGAGGTTCTAGGTGCTGTTTGGTTTTTGGCATTTTCCCCTAAGTTTGTGGAAGACTTAGTTGCATTCTGGATGTCTTTCATTTTCTTTTACGTTTTTCAATAAAAAAAAATATAATTTTGCATAATTTTGTGTTTGGGCTTTCTCGGTCGTAGCTCCCACACTGTAGAACGTCTTGCCCTTACAGATCAGACAGGCCTCTTCACTGTCTGTTTTTAAATCTCGTTTAAAAACACACCTGCTTTCCTTGGCCTTTGACACGACGTGAAGTGTCGCCGAGTGTGTCTTCATGTCTTGTTTGCACTGTATTATGTCTTTTATGTATTTTATTGTTATTGTACAGCACTTTGGTCAACTGTGTTGTTTTTAAATGTGCTTTATAAATACATCGGATTGGACTGGATAATTTTGGACCATTTTAATTATATGTGTACAGAAAATTTGGAAAAACATCCAAAAAGCTTAAAAACAAAACTTGCGCTGTGGACCAACTGCAGTTAAGCAGCATTAAAGCAATTATTAGATCAGATGTTATGCTCTCCACATTGATTTTACATGAATTTGGCTTAGGTGGTGCCCAAAATAGCTTGGGTGCTGCACTTAAACCCTGCATTAATATTAGAATTGCCACAGGTAAATTATGTCAGTGGGTTCACAGGAGATGTCAGGAGTCGTTTGTCAAACTGTCAACTGGTATTTTCATATCGTGGGTGCATTGAGTCTGTTGAATGTTATCAAGCTTATCGGATTTGCCTGAGGTCTGATCAGAATGAATACATTCTGATCGCAGCACATCTATAGCTATTAGCATATTTCTATCTTGCATGTTTGTTGATCCAGATACATACACATGTCTAAATGATCCAGATAAAGATAGCATTTTTATGTATTTTTTGGGGCAGCAGCAGAGAGAGATGGATAAACAAAGTGCCCCTATCTGAGGGTCAAACATTGGATATTGCAGTTCATGATCCAGTGCTTCCCATGCATAGGCTTTACTTGAACGGGCTGCCCAGGTATATTAACTCCTGCCGAAGTATTTTATGCAAGTAATTTAAACTGTTACCACTGCCAAGAAGGTTATGCAGTGTAGCCTGCTATAGTCTAATGTGACCTGCCATAGTTTCATATTAAACCCCCCCCGCTGAAAATATTGCAGCGGGGGATGACTTACTTACTACTTAACACAAAAAAAAAATTGCATTCCTTTCCACACAATATTTATGCCACTTTTCCACTGCTGATATCGGTTCGACTCGCCTTGACTTGGCACAGTTTTTTGGTGTTTCCACTGTGTGAAAGCATGGACCATCAGGGACTATCAGATTCTATTTCTAGTTCCACCTCCATTCAGGTTCCAAGCGAACCGATGCAATAGTATATGTGAGATCATGCAGATCGCAGATGCAATTCAATTTTATTTATATAGCCCAATGTCACAAATCAAAGATTTGCCTCATAGGGCTTTACAGTCTGTACAATATACAACACCCCCTGTCCTTAGACCCTCGGTTCAAGTGAAGAAAAACTGCTCAAAAAATCCACGCCGGGAAAAATGGTAGAAACCTCAGGAAGAGCCACAGAGGACGGATCCCTCTTCCAGGACGGACAGACAGTGCAATAAGTGTTGTGTGTACAGACAATGGCAAACAGCAGAAAAGAACATGCAGATGGTACTGCAAACAGAAATTAGATAAATACTCATAACACAACACAACATTCACACAGACAGGACAAACACGCAGAAAACACAGAGAAACAAGGGGAAAAAGTATCCTGTATCTGCTGTATCCAGAACAGTGTTGGAGGATGACCAATAATCAGCAGACTTCAGGACAGCTGATGATCCAGGTTAAGATTGGTTGATCCAGAATCATTGCTGCATCAATACGTATATGTGTCATCATGTTGCAACATGGATTACTGAGCTAAGCTAGCAGGAAATCACCAAAAACGTGAAAAATACCTAAAATTGTTTTTTGCAATCTGAACTCGTTATAAGTCCAACATCATGAATTAACAGCGGCAGCAAAACTAATTTCATAAACCCTTGTTAAGGGGAACTATTTGAACACTTTTAGTGCTGACAAACTCTAAAGAATCACTGTAAACTGACTTAAATACATGTGCTAGCCTAGCAACAGAAATGACCCATGATGCAAAACTTTCTGTACAATGACACCACCAAACCAACTTGTATAACCATACTAAGATGAACACATCGATGATAATGGTCTTCTACCAGGATTCACTGTAGCCTTGCAAGTTTATTTTAACCCATCTCTCTCTGAATATGATTTTGGTTTTCATTATGTACAAGTTCTCCCAGTGTTGTTGACATGCGGAACAATTGTACCTCTTCTTTGTAATTAGACTTGAAAGTGTACCTCTGTCAGATGTGTAGGTAGTGATGGACGTGTCTGATGGGGTCGGTCAATAGAAATCTGCTTTCTCTAATGACTTGACGACTCAGGGCACCATGGCTGTGTTTTTGTTTGGCTGCAAGAAGGTGATGTATAGAGCGCTGGAGCCAGCCCAGTCACCATAGTAACCTTTGTGATGTCTCCTAGTCTCTCTCCTTTTTCAACAATACAGAGAACATTTAAATTCAAGGATGCACCTGGTTTGTTTTGTTTCAGCTGTTCTCAAGGTCTGAGTTTCAGTGCTCAGCTCGAAATCACAGCTAAAACTAGAGTTTTTTTTTTTTAAAGTTACTACTTTTGCCAAAGTTTTGTACCTCAGCTAAGTGTTCACACATGGAGAAGTGTACTTGGCCAGTTCCCCCCCTCTGCTGCCGCTCTAAAATTCCTCACTTACACACCAGGGCTGCCATGTTCCAGTTTCCAATGTGAGCCACTACTGGTACGGCCGGAGTGTATTAGATTCTCTATTGGGAATGCGGTGCTAAAAATACTGGCCTGGCTGAAAGTGTACACTGATAGGAGCCTGGGCTGACCGCCCTGTGATGATTCTTCTCCACAGGGTCACTCAGTCCTTCTGTGGATACTTTAAGAGCCACTGTCCCCTCATTTAGTACAATTTGTTCTTCAAATGGGTTTGCTGAACTGGGTTTATGGGGTTAAATGAGGGACAGTGAGGTTCAGTGTTGTTTTCAAATGTGCTCTTTGATGAAAATCCACTACAATAGTCTAGATTTGTTGCGTCAAACTCAACTGAAAGCATTTGTATGGTTGATAGGAAATGTTTCATTTGGTAGTGAATGTTGAGATGGCTTGTTTGTGGCATGCCGTTCATGCGACGTGCCCACGACCACAGGGAGAGCTGTAGCTGTAGTTTAAAAAGAGAAGTGTGCTCTCTAATGTGCAGAGTTGCTTTTTAGTAGTTGAAAACCATGTCAGAACTTTTAGCCTGTATTTAAAACAGGCTTCACAGTTGTAGGCTGAACCCCAGATAATTGCTGTGGTATGAGCATGTTAAGGTCTTGCAGTGCAAACCTTGTTATTTGGACACACTGTGTGTGTGTGTGTGTGTGTGTGTGTGTG
>JAPQRN010000010.1:18385507-18397844 GCA_037367275.1 Coranthus polyacanthus
GTACAAAGAGGTGTGGCTACATTTACACAAGTACATAAGACCAGATGTGAAGCTGCCATACAGACGGTTCCTAAATGATACATTCACAAAGACCTGTGGCAGTGATAATATTATTAGACATTTAAACAATAGAGAACATCCAAATGTCAAAATGATTAAGTGAAGAAATAATTGACTGACTTGACTCTATATTTATTGATGTTAACCTTTTGTCATGTTGCCTCCGAAGTGATTGAGACTGCAAATATGTGGCTCGTCTGTTTAACAGCATAGCTAAAGTATTTTTCATCAGACAGTATCATGTGTCTGGATGAGGACTGACAAAGCCACAAATCTTACTACCACTGCTGCAATACATGACTATCAGCAGTGCATCATCTCCCTTCAGAGACAAATTTTTTTAATTCATTAGCTAAGGTTTTTTTTTTTTTTTTTTTTTTTTTTTTTATGGTCTTGTGTTACAGTAGCAACTCCACAAATCAACTGAGCGTAACCAGGGATGAGCACGGCTTCGCTCTGATGACAGTAGTCCATATTTGACAGTGGCTCACAGCCAGATATGTGGTTGCTAAACAAAATGTCAACGAAGATGGTCTGGTCTTCATCAAAGCCAGAGACATAACCACATATTTCTCTGTAAAATATCCCCTCTAATTACCAAGAGATCTATTTTTTCCCCTCCATGAGACTATGTCTGACTTCTTCAACCCTGTTTTTCAAGTTTACACAGCAGACGTCTTGCCTAACACATCGGTCACGTCCAGCAGTTGAAATCCAACGTTTGCACAAGTTAAATGGGACTTTTTATGCTGGACTTTTTTTCTGCTTGTGGTGGTGTTGTTGTTGTTGTTATTGTTGTGCACTGAGACACATGCCATTTCCATATTGAAGTACTGTTTGTAGTTATCCATAAGTCTATCACAATTATTATATGATCAATGGATTAGGATCATTTTGAGCCGACCACACTCATTTTGCATAATTGTTTGAACGGTTTCCATTTACCTGTTTGTCATTTTATGAACTCGCACAGAATTCTAAACTTTTCCCAGTTCACGTTATGGATTCTTCTGGAAAAAAAAAAAAACTCATCAAATCATCCTTTAAGTCCATGTAACTTTGCAAAATCCTAAAGCCCTACTCCAAATCCTTTCTTAGTCCTGAATATTTGAAATGTGGCCCCTCATCATTGCTTTGTGTATTCTAAGACTCACAAGTAGCTTATGTTACATTGGATTGGGTTGAAATTTGTACTGAACATCCAAGAAAGCTTAAGGATTATTTGTAACATACATGCATGTAAATAGACGTTGGTGTAATCAAACTAATAAACATAAATATGTTTATAAAATAAAATAAAAAAAAAAAAAACAACTTAAATTTCCCTCGGGATCAATAAAGTACCTACCTACCTAAATAATTTGTTATCAGAACGAAGAATATTGTAATCAAATAGCCTCAGATCTTGCTAAATATAGCTATGGAGCATTTTGACTGCATATTTTCCAAACAGGACTATTTCCTTGAAACAATTTTGTGGGAAGGTGTTATTATTCATTACAGATATATAGAAAGAAATTAAGGATGTGTTGTTTCTCCATCATTTAATAATTTTTATATTTCTTACACTTACACTCACATTCCCATCCCTATTTTCATGTTTTCCATTGTTTGACTGGTGCTCTTTTACAGTAATGACGTTATCCCATTTCACTGCCCTTTTCAGCAATTGTTTTAATAGTCCTGAGTGGAGAATTATTGCCACCAACTGTTAATCTTGAGAAGGTTAACATCTGAGCATCTTTTGACATTAACATCATGAATGTAGTTGCAAAGTCATAGCATTTATTATTCATTATTCAGCTTAATGATACCTGTCGTTGTCAGTAATTTCTATATGTATTTCAGTAATAGGCTTTGTATATTTATTTGTTCTTATTCATCTCATACCTTCCTTGTGCAAATTTTGTTTACAGAGCCTAAAAGGGGAGTAGATATTCATCGATGTTTTTCAATGCCAATATATCCTGTTTCTAAACAGCCTCTGTCTCCCTTTTAATGTTTTTCAGTTTGTCCAAGCAAAGACATCCGGAACAATGTGACCAACTTGCTGACACTTGAGAACTGCACCGTGATCGAAGGCCATCTAAAGATCTTGCTCATGTTCAGGACCAAGCCTGAGGATTTCCGGGGCCTCAGTTTCCCCAAGCTGA
Source organism: Coranthus polyacanthus (assembly GCA_037367275.1). NCBI lineage: Eukaryota > Metazoa > Chordata > Actinopteri > Kurtiformes > Apogonidae > Coranthus > Coranthus polyacanthus. The sequence goes on from JAPQRN010000010.1 coordinate 18,387,721, forward strand.
CGGTGGTCACCGATTACCTGTTGCTCTTCAGAGTTTATGGCCTGGAGACCCTCAGTGACCTCTTCCCAAACCTAACAGTGATCAGAGGTAACAACTTGTTCTTCAACTACGCCCTAGTGGTGTTTGAGATGCTTCAGCTGCGAGAGATCGGCCTCCATAGCTTGATGAATATTACCCGAGGAGCCGTGAGGATTGAGAAGAACCCAGATCTCTGCTATCTCTCCACTCTGGACTGGTCCAAGGTTCTGGACTCGGTTGAGGACAACTATATCGTGGCTAACAAGAATGACAGAGAGTGTGGGGATGTCTGCCCAGGGGCGGCTGTGGGAAAGACCACCTGCCAGACGACCACCATCAACGGGCACTTCAGCGAACGCTGCTGGACCCAGAAACACTGTCAAAGAAGTAAGCACACTTTTATTTGAATACCTGTGTTGTTATTTGTGGTGCATATAATACAAGAGGAGTGTGATGTGAGGGGATGATTTGTTCAAAAACATAAACTTAACCGTCCTACATTAGTAATCTTAGATCACAACTTACAGACTAGCTCTGCGTTCCAATTTAGTATGCCACAAAAATAAGTAGTGTGTCAAATGAAGAACGTTAAAAATACCAGGATGTCCCACTGCATCTGGTTGAATTTTGTATTGCTATATCAGAATTATTTATTATTTTATTTATTTATTTGAAGAACGTGTTTCCATCTCCCAAAAAGGATCTAATTGCAGAAATGACATATGATATTCATAAACATGTTTTCATTAGTGTATAATCACTTAATCACATTTCATTACCTCAGAATGACTAGTTTATATCTGCAGAGGGAGTGGATCACCATGTTGTGCTGCCATGTTCCACAGAAGCTCAGAACAGATTTCCTCTTAGCTTTTTTTCTGTTTTATAGTGAGTGGCATCCAACATTAAGGTGTATTACCGTCATCTACTGTGTTTGATTGTGGACTAGAGTTAATATCCCCTTAACTAACAAGCCCAGAATGGGCAAAACAAACACTTATACAAAACAAAACATATCACACACTGAACCTTTTTAAGTGCATGAACTCACCTCAAGTGAGTGTTAAGGCTTTTTTTAGTAAGTTTAAGTAACTGCGACGGAAGTTTAAGTAATAGGGTCAAAGTTTAAGGTGCTAGTATGTCCCAATTGTATGCATACTGCATGCAACAGTATGTACTTTGTAAGGGTCAGTGCAGCATGTACTACAAAAAAAAAGTATGCCATTTGGAATGCAGCCTAGCTTCTTTCCACCACATCTCACAGTCTTTATCGTTTTTTATGGGTCATTAAAAAACTTAAAAATCTAACATCCAACAATCTGAGTTTAGGGCATAAGATGTCCTAAAAACTGACTTGATTTAGTACTTTGTTGAAGCCAGTCTTAACTTGCATTCATGATGGTCTTAAAAAGGTCTTAAAAAGTCTTAAATTTAACTTGTTGAAACTTGCTTCAACATATATATTTTATGTTACATCTTTAACATATGAATCCATTAGTGGCTCTTTGTGTAGCTCCTCTCTACTACTTTCCATCAACACATCATTATTTCCACTCTGCACTGCTTTTGCCACATGTCTAACCAGTCTAACATTTAAAGTTTTCAACTCTCCTCTTGGACCAAATAAAAGCACATAAGGGTTACTGTTTAAAACAAAAATAGCCCTTTGTTAGTGTCAGAGTGATTGATGAATTGCTACTTAAACTTTCTCTTTTCTTTTTTCTTTTTTTGCCAAAAATTAGTTGTGTCTCTTTTCATTTCTGAAATGTCAGAGCTGTCTCCTATTCTCAGGTTTAGTTACGTAGTTTTGTCGACTCATCTTGAACCATACTCTTAATATGGCGTCATATTAATCACAAAATTCCGCCAGTTAGTCTATGAGTGTTTACTCTCAACAGACTGTAGTGTTGTCATTGCACATGTTGTGTGGAGAAACTAAAGACATGACAGACACCTTGGCACATTTCTCATGTGACGTGAGCAGCTCTGTCTGTTCTGGCTTCTACTGTAAAATGACAAGCCCGCCATTTCACATTCAAAGACTTCAAGCTCAAGTGCTGAGAAGAATTTTGCACCTAGACGCTCTGTGAACACCTTGGCTTGCACCATTACGCAACTCCGCGTACACTGGTTTCTCTGCCCTTCTGATTTTTAAAGCTCTTATTGTTTGTTTGGTGTGAAAGCTACACGCGGTTTCTGTGGAGCTGAGCGAGGCCCATTATTGTGCTCTTCAGTTCCCTCACTACTTAAGAGTGGTTTTGTCCTTTACCAATGACTTTGCACTTGAGCTGATTCCTCAGTCATCACTAAAACATTTGCAGAATGGGCCCAGAAGGCCTATTGTCAAATTGTGGTGAATGTTAAATCGGAAGTGTTATAAATGTCTCACAGCAGAGATGCTTTCTTAATTGTGTGCTATTCTCCGATGATGAATCAAGACCAGAGGCGGACTGGCAAGCACTAATCTCCAGTCCTTGGACCAGCACGGGCAGGGCCTGCGGTCTTGTGGCCTGGGACCTGTGGTTTTTTGCCGACTTTCACTAAAGCATGAAAAGACCCGTTAAGCCCCAGCTAGAACCGCAAGACAGTGCAATGCATTCGGTGTCTTTTTCATATGTACCCTGTAATGTTTTTTATAGGCCTACTGTAGTTCCTAAGATAACTACTCTTTCCCCAATCTTTATTACAGCCTTTTTTTATTTCAGGCACGCTGCTGTTAATGTTACAGATGTTTTTGTCACATTAAGACACATGGTAAAATATTGAACATACTACCTGAATCTGAATTAAAGTATATAAAAGTAAACCATTTTGCATGCAAAAAACATCTGACTTTAAAGCCTCTGAAAAACCTACATACAAAAAGGCTATAGATGCACTTAAAATATATGTTATATTTAGCTGTAGCATGTTATTAGACTATATTTATCAGTGCATGAGCTGAAAAGGTTTCTGATTTTCTACAGCCTGAAAAAGGTCCAGTCGAAGAGGTAAAAGTCTGGTTTCCTGTCAGACCACCTAAATTACAATATGATGAAAGGCAATTATGCCAAAATCTATTGTGCATTGCAGCTTTAAAACAGAAAGTTGCGACTGTATTTCTCTTAAACTAACATTTTAAAAACGGTATTAATGTATGATATGGCAGCGGTGCTGAAAGTGCCAAAGGTGGCTATGCGTTACACACACTTTTCTGTACTCTGTACTTTCAACAGAAAACAAAGCTGCACAGCCAGGAGACTTGGCTAAGCTCCCATGTTTGGAGTCACAACCCATTTCCCTTGCCTGCCTCTATAACAGAGGTAATTTGAGCTTCTCTCAGAGCAACCACTGCTAATTTCCCCTTCCTTTTTACACTAAATTGGGTGCGTCCTTTTAGCAAAGTGGCAAAGTAAGGTTGCAGGAGATGCTCATTAGCAAAGCTGATTAGATTTGGCTGCATGCATAGACAAACGCACATCATGTCAACCTCTGTAACAGTGGAAAATATAAGTAATCTGAGGCATATTGGTAAAATTTACTGTTATATTTTGTTGAAAATTTTGTCTATATTATGGAGACTTACTTAAGATAAATGCTGAATGGGAAACACAGCCTTATAGTATCCAGCCTGCATGCAAAACATTCCTTAGGGATCTTGGGACTTGAGGACTAAATGAGGATGGTGCATGACATTTTCACACCAAATAATAGGGCCAGAAAAATTTTACAGAAAAGAAAATGCAACATGGCAACCATAAGGGGACACTGGAATTAGCAAAAAAAATTGTTTTGGTGAATAACTCATGGACCGTACATTACACGTTGAAGTGCATTATATCCCTTTGTTCCATGAATTGAGCCACATCTGCTGATACAGGCAACACTCACTCACCCATTTCTACTTTTTGTGAGTTATAGGACTTCAAAATTTGATCAATATTTGGGCTGCAGTCAGCTAGTTACGGACAATAAAGCTTATTGAATTATTATAAACTGATGTTACCAAAGTCTTGTCCATTTTACATCTACATCATGGCCTTTATTTCAAAGCAAAGCAAAACCTTGTTATTGGTTATAATAATCAGTGGTTTTGAAATGCCTGTTTCTGTCTGTTTTAATATCTTATTATAAACAAAAGGATTTTATATTAACAAAGCAGGCCTTTATTTCCTTTTAAAAATTGAGTTGAAATTAGGAGACTGGAGTGGAGGGAAATGTTACTATTACATCGATTTTGTTTTAATAAAGTACTATTTCTTGCCAGCACTCATTTGAAGATAATGGGTATTTGATTATGTTTCAGTAATGACTGTAATGTGGCAGCTTGTTTGGCTGTAAGGACAGCAGATTAGCCTGAGCTCTGAAAGCGGTTGGCAGCTGAACATTTTGGCTGTGACTCAATAAGAAATCAGGGGCTTCCCCTTGGGATCCTTTTTTTTCCCCATTGAAAAATGTTCTGACAAATACAGTGAATAAATGTCCCTGAAAAGAATTTCTTATATCATGGATATCTAAAAGTCTGTTTATTCAAATTGAGGGAAATGCCTAATGAAGTTTGAGTCATATCTGTGAACACTATTTGGAGTATTTTTATATTTTATATTTTAAATATTTTGTTTGCTCTGATTGTGGAGTGATACCGATGATCACAGAAACTATCACAGAAACCCAGTTCTTTTTTTTTCTTCTTTTTTTTAGTCCTTTAGAACTTTCGTACCTCATTTCTGTAAACTAATTTTGGATTTGAGAGCTGTCACTAGTGTACTCTGCGCAAAAGTTTATCACTCTTTATTAAAGTGTTCACTTAACGCACATGGAAGTTGCTTAAATTTTTTGTCATTTTTAGGCAATTTCACTGTTTCTCTCTATTGCCAAGAGTTGGATGAGAAGATTGATACCTCTGATCCTCAGCATCAGGTGTATTTGCTTATCACCAAGACGGAACTCGATGAATCTGAGCGCAGCACCGTCTGATGCTGTTATGTTAGCTATAGCTAACAAAACAACAAACACCTAACGTTATGAGTGGACCGCAGTGATTCACACACTGTCGGATAGATAGATGTGCTGAATGACTCAAATGTCTGTCGGTCTTGACGTGGCTCTGTTGTGATGTCCTGATCCACGCCTTAATTAATCGAATAAGGTAAACTTACTTTTGAAGATAAACTAACAGCTTCTGCTGTTCCTAGGAGCTGAACTTGGTGCATGCATCTGCAGGAGTTCACAGAAGAGTTGAGGCCACCAGTCTTCAGAGTCAGAACAAGTGTTTAATTGACAATACAAGTTAAACACAAGGAGACACCCCGGGAATGGTCTGAAGCAGTCTGTGAAAATCCTCAGCTTTTATACTTTCTCCAGGAGCCCGGGGCAGTACTTCTACTAGCTCTGGGTTCCACCTTTGTCTTTGCGGCCTGTTGAGCGATTTACACCCTTATCTTTTAGAATTATGATTTTAATGGTGTCTATCCCTTCATTTAGTCCTTTTTTATATATGAGCGCACACACTCCTCCTTCTATGGAGGCCTTATGTGTGTGTGCTGTCACAGTTTTAGTTAACTCTTTCTAAATACCTGTGTCTATATTTTCTCTTTAGGTGTTTTAGTAAATACCTTTTGTCCACCGTAATCCTTCCTAAAGACACTGATTTCTACTAATGTTATTTGCTTGAGGGTATCTTTCATTTGTATTTTTATGAATAGTCTTTAATGTATATAATAAAAATAAATAGCTGTATTAGTTAATTAATTAATTACTTTATTTACATTCTTTTGCTTCTTTATGATGCTGCTACAGTAATTATGAATATGCTGGTCTGTTCTTTGTACTTCTTTGATGGTCTTGTTAGAATTCGATGTATTGCCCCTTATGTATCGCGATACATTGTAATCACAACCCCTGTGTCGTGATACCTATCGTATCGTCAAATTCTTGCCAATACACAGCACTAGTACCAACAACCCTAAAGCTTACTAATGGCACTTTCCCACCTACCTCGTTTGGTCGGGACTTTCCATTTTGATTCAGACCCTGTTTTCAGGTGTGAGGTGGTCTTAGTCCGGATGTAACTGAACCATGGTTTGTTTCATGTACTGTGAGACAAAACTTTTTGCATAGCTCAGACTTTAGGACCAAGTACAGAAACTTCTGCTCAAATTTCTCAAAAGCTTTTTTGAGAAATTTGTTCAGTTCCTTATTAGATTCTAAATACATGGAGGCTATATTTATTCAGATGAGATTTTATTCTGAGGTGAAGGACCCTCATGTATGGTGGCCGCAAAACCTGTGGCTCCCATTAGAGCATTTTGGTTTTTTTTTAAAAAAAACAGAATATTAACTCTACAAACACAGTAGGTGACAGTAATGCACATTAACACTGGATGCAACCTGCTAAAAACTATAAAGAAGCCACCAGAAAGACTAAAACTAAATAAAAGTACAACCAGAACTAGTAAATTTCTTCCTTATGCACTTGCAAAACTAACTAAAACTAAACTGAAATCATAAACCAAACTAAAAGACTAAATAAAAACTAAAAACTAATGAAGCATTAGAACTCTGGGAAATTTTGCAGCCCTCAAATTCGCATCAATCAGGCACACACTAAAATGCTGGTCTCTGTTCTTCACTACAACAGGAGTGTCGTCTTCACTTACACCACATTGTAAAATTTTTTATTTTCGTTATGAGACCCAGTGTGTGTTTGTTCTCTTTTCTACTGCAACTCCTCCATTGAGCCCATAAATATATAAATTTCCCAGGTGGCTAGTATTTTACACACGTACAGTAATTAAAAATGATCTAGCAGAGATTAGTTGCCCAGAGGGGGCTGTAATTGTTATCGTCAGCTGCTGCAGCAGCATCAGCTTCAGCCGATGGTTGGGTGTTGGGAGATCTGCGACACATTTAATAAGGTGTCGTAAGGTCGATGACGGCTCTCAGCAGACGCCTCAGCCTCTGATTGGTTTGGCGTTTTTAACACTTGTAGCACTTGTAACACCTGCGGGCAGAGTGGCCGACTCTTTTGGCTCAAAGTCACAATTGGAGTAGTGCTTTGAATCACGAGTGAGCCGGGTCAGGCGACGCCCGGGTGCAGAACCTCTCTTGATATGGAACTTCCAAATTTACCCCCAGGCTTTCCACCAATCACAACATGGACTTGGACATTTGTCAGGGTCAGTGTGTAACAACAACACAGACGTGGGTAAATAAATCACACAGGGACATAACCTCTGTGTGTGTGTGTGTGTGTGTGGATGGCTATTGTTTAGTCTTGCTGCTAGGAAACGGGAGAGTAACACTGTGGTGTAATCCTGGATATGAACACATCAGTCTTTCAGCCAGGCCGTATCGGAAGGAAAAGTGAGGTCACCAGTCACTACGGGGGTGAACAGGGGTGAGGGGGTTAGGGAGTGGTCCCATCTCACTGTTGACCTCGGCTCGCCTCGCTCGGCGACCTTGCCGATGCTCCCACACGCAACCCTTAGCACTAGCGCTGCGTTCCTTTCCCACTCCAAACAATGGCAGTGGAAGACTTTCAGGAACCGTTCTCCCCAATTGTTTCCCGTCTTTGTTGCTTTGCTTCCTCCCTGAAGTTATGAATGGACACAGGGGCCTTAGCACAGGCCTTGGTCGCGGCAGACACTTTGATGAGACCAAAATACTGATGGGTGACCCATGGAGGTCAGCAATGCAGGAAGACGGACAAACTTAGCTGCTAGTAAAAGCAGTCTGTGGGGAAAAAGGAGGATATTGTTACTATGCTTTATTATTTTGGGATGGAAGTAACCCCTGGTGCGACAAAGCCTTGAAAGACTACGGTTTTATTTTATTGACTCATTTATGTCATGCTTGACCTGCTTGAGGTGTGAGGCTTTTGTTCTCTGGACTCTCTCTAAGGCGTTGAAATCTGGACTAAGACCATTTTAACAGCCTGATGGTCTGAATGCTAATTTTTCCAATACCAATTTTATAAAATCTGTGTTAACAAAGAGAAAATTACAATACAATACAATACAACAATGGGGTTTAATTTAAATTGTCTGTTTTTAACCATAGACTGTATATAAAGATGGACACTGTGATGCTGTTTCCTGCCACTGTGTAAAAATAAAGTCAAAAAATCTGGCCATGTTGCCTGCGTAATGCAATTTGGATAAAGAGTCTGCACAGTAGAGATGCAGGGATGTGACGTCTGTCCGCCGGCCAGCTGCCCTATTGGTTCCCGGCTGCATGTCTCATGGATTCGGGACAGTGATTGATCATTATCAAATAACTTAAACATTTAAAATAAACTGATCAGAAAGATGATGATCTGAATACAAATCTACCTGATGATATCTGCCTTAAAGTTTGAAATCACGTTTGGGGGAAAACTTATTGAATGTGAGTTTGTAGTTTGTCCCATAGAATAACACGGAGGGGGCAGAATTTATGACCTGTATGGCAGCCTTCCACCAGGGGGAGATTGAGGTGTTTTGGCTTCACGTTTAAAGTGCTCTCACAGCAAAGGGTTTCAACCCTTTAGCTTTATCTTTCAGCATCCTGTCATTTTCCCAAACCTTAACGACTTGAAAGTTGTCTATTAACATATCTATAAATGAAAATGTACAAAAGCCATGCGTGCATTGACTGACCAGTAGTATTTAAATCAAAGTGTAGCAACTGCAGCTTGAAATTGAAGTATTTTAAACTGTAATTCTACTCGTGATCACTAGATGCTGACTTCAATTGACTTCCTTTGGAAAAAGTAAATACAGGACTCATTCTGGCCTCATTGGCTTTATTTGGACTCTCTAATAAATCTACTGCTCTACTCTATTTTCGTTTTGGTGTCTGCTAAGTGGGCTTTGATTGACAGGTGTGATTGACAGCTCACTCACCTGGCATGCTGGACTTTCAGAGCTTCTGTATAAGTGTAAAAATATTTTCAAAAATAACAGTCATTAAACTGTGATGTTAAGGTAATTAGTTAAAAAAAACAACATGTTTGCGAAATGTTACATTTGACAACCACCATTGGTACTAGCATGGGGAATACACTGACGCTGATGAGATATAGTGCTTAGGTATCGAAATTTGGTAGAGAGCAACAAGGCTTTTTTCAATCCTCTATGGTATCTAAGCTATGAAAGTACTGAAGTCCAGTACCTAATCCCAGTCATGATCCCTGTGGTTGAAAATCCAGAGCTGCTCTTCATTGTCAAGTTGTAGAAAACGACAGTTTCTTGAATGAGTGTATCCGTAACCCAGTAGTGAATGCAACCATATTCTACACACTGCTCTGATTTTATTACAGGACTGCAGCGTCTGTTCAGTGACACACTCACATAGCATTAGACCAAACAGAATATATTGTGTCCATGCACATATGGCCAGCAGGTTTATAACAAGGTAAGGGCCATAGATTTTCTTATTGGCTAGTAGATTACCTGTCCAAATTAAGAATTACAACCTCTGCTTCATGGTGCCTTTCCGTCCTTTATTTGTTTTTCAGGAAGCTTCTAAACCAATATTCAAATTAGCCTGGGAGTCATTGCAGTTTCTTTTCTGGTTTCTTCACTTACTTCTGATGTAACCTTTTTATATTTTTATGTTTGGTGTAGAAGATTGTGTTAAAACAAAAGGAAAAACAGAATAAGCTGTTTATTGTGGAATTAACCATTTCTCAAGTTTTTAAACTCTTAGATTGCAACGCATTACACAAGAATGGCAAAAAAAAAAAAATGCTTTGACAGCATAAATGAGGACTTTGTTAAGCCGTGACATTTTCTGTCCTGTCGAAAGAACATCTAAAGATCTCTATGACAATATTTTTGTTTGTAATTAGTTTGGGGAGGGAAGAAATGTTCAGACAAGATCAGACAGATGTGCACAAGTCATAAAAATCTGCTTCCTTTTTGTTCACAATCTTGGCAGCCTCCTTTCTTCACAGTTCAATATGCACAGTGCTATTCTACTAGCCTAAATCCAACATGCTCTCAGACCTCCCAACACACACACAGTAACTCTCGCGCACCCACACACACACACACACACACACACACACACACACACTCACAGTGGAGCGGTATAGCACTCGCAGTGCAGATAAGAATGATTCATAAACAGATGAACCCAAAGCA
>JAPQRN010000010.1:18399272-18457718 GCA_037367275.1 Coranthus polyacanthus
CACACACACACACACACACACACACACACACACACACACACACACACACACACACACACACACACACACACAGACCATGAGCCTTTTCCTTTGAGCTGACTTAACTGCTCTGGCACTCAGTCTTGTGGAGCTGCACCCTGCGAACCCTCGCCGTTCAGCTACTGGAGCCATTCCCATGGAATCCCAGACATTTCAGGCATTTGTTAAAGCTGGGCCGACAGGCGTTTCTTCACTGCTGTACACGCTCACACTCACCAAAGCCATCGCAGTTACAACAACTTACTGCTGTTATACCACTGGTTTAATCAGATCTGGAGGAAAAATGTTTTTATGTGTATTTTGCAGATTTTTATACGATGACAAGATTGTTTGATTTGGAGAAATATTTTTTGTGTTGTCATGGCTGTTATTAGTAATTATAATTTTGGTTTCAGCTGTTGTTTTTGTCTGTGTGAGTTACATGCAAAAGCTTTTATATGTAGTGCAGCAAAATATCATTTCTGTATAATATCAAAACACCTCCCATCCCTGATGCGTCACTGTCAGGCCTGAACCGAATGTTTTCTACTTATTCGCACTCAAGCCTGCAGATGGATAAAGAAATCAAATAATGGCGCCTTTGAAAATGAACTGGTATCCGTCTTTTCTTCTTTTTGTGCCTTAAAGTGTTTTCACTGACTGATATTGACTGATTTCTAGCAAAATTCACAGCCTTGCAACAGCAACACTGTTCTACAAAGTCACCATTTTGAAAACTTTTCATTGCAAAGGTCTTTAGATGACACTGACCAAATTTGAAGTTACTCAGGTTAAGTCTCTAGGAGGAGTTTGTTAAAGTACAGCAACTGGAAATGGCAAAAACAGGGCAAAAATTACATATTCAAACCAAAATGGTGGACTTCCATTGGTTTTAGGGGATGGCTCCAACAGGCTTTTCTAAGGAACACACCTTAGAGTTTGAAGATGGCCTGAAAAATAGCCTGTCAATAGTGTCTATTGTGTCTTGTCTATTGACAAGACTTGAGCATCTTTTTTTTTTTTGGTCCTCTTAAATAATTTAAAGGACTTACCCTCATTTGCTGGTTTTCTCTGTGATATTTTTGATGCATCGCAGTTGCTGATATGAGCTCATGCACTGAAGACTCAGTGAAGTGAAGCATAATTTTTCAACCTTATTTCTGTTTTCTTATGAGGACAGGTGTCAATCTGTATTGATGCCGATTGGTTCTATGACACAAAACTTGCATTACTGGCCTCCAGTGAATAAATTAACCATTATTTGAGACGTTAATGACAAAGAAACGACTTGACTTCTCCTATGCCACGTAATTCTCCTCTGCTAATGCAAAGAAACATACATTTCTCAGATTGAAGGACCTCCTGGTGTTGCATTAATGACATAAATATGACATAAATGCTTTTGAAGTCATAACAGGTAGTCAAAATCACACACACAGGTAGTCATTATTTCAGCTTGACACTGAGGCTGGAAGGAAATGAAGATTCAAGGCCTTAGCGTGCGTCATTCGCCTGTCAAACAGACCAGTGTAATTGCACATCAATGAATGCACAGTGTTTATCATTTCTATTCCAGTCACGGACAAACTGGATATCCTGCCTTCAGATGACTGTGGCGCGAGGGCGACGTTAAAAAACAAAAAGTGCTTTTCCATGTTGTTTGTGTGTTTTTGTTCTATTAATGGAGGCCCAGGCCTGCTTAATGAAATTGTTTACGTTTCCTGTTGCTACCCGAGTCGTGCCGGTCTGAGCTCTGCTGCTGCTGAGTCTCATCAGCTGACGAGTGGTTAACCAGCAAAATAGAGACAAATAAACCCACATCATTGGCTTTTTGTAAAGTTGTGTTCAGGCAACAGGTTTAATTTGTTTTTCCACGCATTCGAGTCCTGTGTTTTTAGTACTCGATTATTTTAGCTTCAGTATAAATGAAAAAGGATTAATTAGTCATACTCATGCCTGATTTGATGTGTGATGAATATTTCAATGTCTGACTGGTGTCTGTCTCTCATTTTCTGTTTTTTCTATTAAATTAAGAAAATTGCTCTCACACTGTAGTATTTTTTTATTTTTAGGGCTGGATGATGTTTGGTGCTGAGAGAATTTGTGGTTTTAAACTATTCTTCATGGTCAGAACTTGACAAACACTTGTCAAAAAGAAGAACATTTCAGAAACAACACAATTATAATGATTAAACAATTTTCAACTTCAAAATATGTAAGAACATATGGAAAATCAAGTAAACAAAAAACATGGAAACATTTTTGAATATGTAAACTTTTCTCAAAAGCATTGGTTAACATTTCTTGGTGGAAGCTATTTTTCACAACATTTTTAACAAATTCTACTTCTAAAAGGTGACAGGGACAAAATTGGCCTTTTCAGATGGTGGTGGAAACATGTCCTCAGTGTCTCCAGAGTAAATGACACCCTTCTGTTCAATATGCATACTGTCCCTTTCACTGTTTGCACTTAGGATAACAATGCAAAAGAACAAAAACGGTGAGACTCGGTGAATGGAGCCTAAAGAGAGAAACATGATTGTCTTCAGTCAGTGAAGGCTTTTATTTGTTGAAAGAAAGGTTGTTTCTTTCAACTCTGGACTATTTCAAAGTCAACATCCAGACTGAAATTTCTCAAACTTGATAAATTCATTCATAACTGTTTTTATGCTCTGTCTTCACCTGCTGGGACCTCATTCTTATTCAACTATATGGAAACCTATAACATCTGTTCCTCAGTAGTAGAGAGAAACCCAGCAGCTCTGTATCTGTGATAGTGTAGACACAGGTGTGTGTACATGTATGTGTGTGAGGCCACAGACACCAGTCATCACCAAAACTGAATCATCCAGGACGATCGATATCTCGGCTGCAGAGAGACAGATGATCTGAGCCTAAGGCGAGGTGAAAGCATAAATTAAATGTAATGAAGACACTGTCGGAGAAGATCTTTATCTTTTTTTTAGGACATTTTGTGCTCTTGAACAGAGTCTCTGCAGGTCCTTAAAATGTCTGAAAATGTGTTCAATTCAATTTTATATATATTAGGCTCAGCAGTCATGAAATAATCTTAAATTTGAATCTGTGATGTCTCAATTGCCACAGACATTTTATCTAATTTAATTTATCCATCTCTTAGTTTCTTTTTGCCAATGTGCATCTGTGTAAAAGTCCACCCAAGTTGGGCTGCACAATATATTCATTGTCATCATGATGTGTGCATGTGCAATAGTATAATGATAAAATCTTTTTTCAAAGTAAAATTAAGTAAAAAAACAAAACACTGAAACATTTTGTCAGTGAGCTGACAATGTAACCGAAATACACTTTAAAGACAAAAGAAGATGTATATTGTGATACTGATTTTAAGAACAACAAAACAATAATGACACAGGATATGCAATGCCAAGTAAGACAAATCAGCTCAAACACATCATGGTACAACTTTTTGCCACTTGATATAAAAGGAAAACTCACATGGTTCTCATATTCCAACTAATTTAAAAAAGAAGAGTAATCTTTCTGATAGAACATGATTTACACTGATTTAAAGCTCTAGTGTGTAAGATTAAGGAGGATTTAAGTGCAGAAATGGAATCTAATTATAACAACAATCACTAAGCTTTAAACCTACCACTGAACCTAATACTGTCTTTTTACTTTATACTTGCACTTAACCTGTTGTCAAAACGTCAAAGATGAGCCTAACTCCCTGAAATAACCATATTCCTACACTGCACAGGTCCACATTTATACTACTGCCATTCTTAAAGCTAGATCACCATGTTTCGGCTTGTGGCCATCATCAGGGCCATCCATGAAGACCACAAACTGAAAGGCGTTGGTCTAGCTTTAATAAAGTTGTTCTATACTACAAGTGCTGCTGGAATTCCTTCTCCTTCTCCATGCACTTTGAAAGTAGGTGAAGTAGTGCCAGAACCTTTTACTTTATTACTGCTGACTTTCTGCAATGTTTGAATTTATAAAAAAAAAAAAATATATATATATTATAATTTGTCCATGTTTGTCCAATTTGTTTTAAAATCACCACAAAAGGTTCTTACAAAGCAGGAAAGTGTCTGATACCGGTAGACACACTGTTGTAAAGCTGTCACTGGAGTTGTACCAGTGTAAAGTTATACAGTTCTGATGTATTCTGATGAGTTGCATTTACAAGTGCACTCTCTGTCAGCTGTAGTGTATCTAAGATTAAGTTGCCAAGCACGCCCTGTACTAAAATTGTCCAAACTGCGGACACATCAAGATCCTCATGTTCAAAAAGCACTTTTATTTGTCCTTTTTTAGATTCTTCTTTTCTGGGCCTTCAGAGAAAAAAAAAAAAACTTTCTTTCATAAGAAACTAAATACTACCCTTGTCATGGCCGTGGAATTTTAATTACCGACCAGTGGACCACCGCATTCCACTTGGCATTTTCTGTCGTCTAATATGATGTTAACGCAACAAAAAAAAAAGAAAAAGAAAAAAAGGCTGAATATGCTGTAGTTCCATTACTGCTGAAAAAAGGTAATCTGGAAAAAACACACCACAGAATGATTTGAGGGTGATTGTGGTTAATATTAAATAGAGAATGAGGCTGAAATCACTGGGTTGTACGTCACGGTGACAGTGAATGTTACTAATAGTTCACTGTTGTGCAGGTTCATGAGGCAACCAAGATGGAAAAACTCTTCATATAATTTGTGTTTTAGTGGCAGCATCATACAGAACAGTGGACGTTCAAGTGTTTCGTATGAGCCATTCCTTTCAAGCGTTGTGGATTTTTTTCCCCCTGCCTTTTTGACACTCCACATTGTTGAAGCTTGCCTTTGGTTGGCAGGGTGCGCTAAGCTGTGCCTTCACCTCCCATTTCCCAGCCCGCATCAAACTGACAGAGTGCCTTCATCCCTGGAACACGGTCGAAGCGGTTAGTTGTTGTTGTTGTTGTTGTCGTCCATTTCAGGGTAAAGGATTCAAAGTCCCATTGTGCGGCTGTCTTCATCCAAGTTTAACTACTGCTAATGACCTAAAGAGCCAGGCATTTCTGCAGCAGCATTATTCTCCAGCTCTTCATGTGATCTGCTGCACTTTGCACATGCATGACGAGAAATCGGACAAGCCAAAGTAATGAGGAAAAGGAGCTAAGAGACGAGATGGGATGCACAGTAGTAGCCAAAAACATAGATGTGTCGATTCATATGGCTTAGGGCTGTGCAATATGACAATATAGAACATGTGACAATGGAAAAATATCTTTTTCAATATTGTGCACTATTGTTTATGTTGTGTTGCAGTTTACACTCTTCATGCCAGTTTTTTTTTTTGTCACTTTGAATTCTTCCACACATCACAGATGCTGGCAGGAAGTCTGCATGAAGGCAACACAAACAAACATGGAGGAAGGAGAACATGACAAATTCTGAATTGTAATTGTTTGGAAGTTCCAAATAAAAGAAAAAAATAATCTGCAAGTCGGACATTGCTTGAGACCAATCAATTTATTTCATATAAAACAAAAAATACTGATGCTGATAATCGTAAAGATGTGAATATCAGATCGGGTATCTATTCCTAGTCAAT
This sequence comes from Coranthus polyacanthus, assembly GCA_037367275.1. Lineage (NCBI taxonomy): Eukaryota > Metazoa > Chordata > Actinopteri > Kurtiformes > Apogonidae > Coranthus > Coranthus polyacanthus. The sequence continues at coordinate 18,404,869 of JAPQRN010000010.1, forward strand.
GGCAGCCCCATTTCAACATCACTTAAATATCAAAGGTTCAGTGTGTGGTGTTTAGTGGCATATAGTGGTGAAGTTGGAACTGACTGAATATTCCTCGCCTCACCCTCACCTATAGTGGCCGTTAACAATGCAAAAGGTCCTCGTTAGAGTCAGTGTTTGTTAAGGGGATATTAACTCTGGTCCACACTCTAACATACTGTAGTAGGTGCACCTTAACACTGGATGCCACCTGCAATAAAATGGAAAAAAGAGGAAGAGGAAGTCAGTTTTGAGCTACTGTAGAAACATGGCAGCGCGTCATGGTGGACCCGCTCTCTCTCTAGATTATAAACAGTTCATTCTAAAGTAAAGGGGAAAAAAATAATCTTATTTTCATGTGATAATTGTGAAAAAATAATGACCTGTACCAATTATCATTCATGCAAATAGATTCCCTTAAATTGCCCTAAATCTTACACACCGGTCCTTTAAACGACACATCCCAGTAAACTGTTGTTAAGTGTGTTGTCCTGTTTTTGGACCAAGAGTCATTTGTAAATCTCAAAGCTAAACTAATCCCCCTCCGAGCTACCAAGCCTGATGAATAGGGCTGCAGGGTCTCAGAAAAGGAAATACAGTGTGGTCAGAAGTAAATTCATCTAGATACTGTTGTGCTTTACACATAGTACTGTTTACTTAATTTGTATGTTTAGTTAATTAGATAATTTAATCATTTTTAAAGGCCCGATCTACAGGAAGACTTCAAGAAGAACATTGTTTTCATTAATGCAATTACTGTTAAAGTTAACGACAGCCATTCTGCTGTTCTCTGCCACTAGACAAGAAAAGTTGTATCTTGTCATATTATTTAGCATTTATCATAATCTGAAAATTGTACACCTTCAGAGTTCTATCACAGCTTTTCCCTGTGGTGTCAAAAATGGTACTGAATATCAGTATTTGTAAGGTATTGCATTGGAGTTAGAAATCCCAGCATCGTGACACTAATGCACAGTTTTAGCCTCAAATCTTTTTTTAACCGCGAAGGAGCCGTCGTAAACAGACCTCAGTCCAACTGTTGACCCAGCGTTTCCCTGCCAACATTCACATTGATTTATTGTTGTCAAGTGATTTTACTTTGTACAAATGGAAGATAAGCAGTGGAGATGCTGACACGACCAAGCTGAGCATTACTAAACAACACAGAAACCGGGCCATTATTGAGAGATTTGCATGTTTTAAGGAAAGAATAACAAAATCCCCCAAACAGCCTCCTCAGCGTCCCTGTCGCTCTGGGAGATCAAAGATGGCGTGGGGTGGCCCCACTGTCAATGATCCACAGGGTCTCAACCTGAAAACATTTTTGACAAGCACGCGGGAAACAAGTCTATCCCTGCCAGTGTGGTCACCGTTGTTTACGTTACAAAAACCTCTTTGAAATCTGATAGTGAATAACAGTGCATTTAGGATCAGCTGGCAGGTTGTATTCAAGTCTGCAACGTGAACTGTACTAATCTTCGGGGGTAGCGAGTTTGTTTTGAATCGTTATTAAGTTCTCACAGATGCATACAGCACAAGTCTGAATCTGCATCAGCAACTAAAATGCATTAACTCCCATTAACCCCTGTTTTCTGAGGTCAACATTTACTTTAGCATCTACAGAAAACATCAAACATGTAACTCCTAAATCAAAATCTGTTATTGACAAATAATCATTGTCTGTTAATCTGTACAATCTTTTAGTCGTTATTGGATTAACCCTTCTGTACCAATCAAAAAAATCACCTAACAAACTGCTTTGTGGTTCCAAGTAATGCCTGACTGTATTATGTATTAATCTGCTGATTAGAAAAGATTAGAAATTAGAAAAAAATCCAGAGTGCAAACAGTTCAAACGAGTGTGATGAAGGTGCTCTTTGGTGGGGAACGCAAACGTTCAAAAAGAAAAAAGAACCAACAAATCTACTGAAAAAAACGTTATCAAGATGAATGGTGAAATTCTCCAAACGTAGACAGTGCTTGTACATTTTAAAATAGAGCTGGGTTACAGTCCATACATAGATGCTGAAATGTTCTGCTGATTTTTGGATGATTAATCCAAGAATTTCTCCAGTAAACATCAGAAAATATAGAAGTTTAATTTTGCTTCAACCAAAAGTGATTAAGTTGTCATTCTTTTTTTATTTAACCAATGCTCCTAAAGTAATTTGTATTTTGGCTGTGATTATTCGAATAGTTGCTGATTATTCTTTTGTAGACTAATCAACTAATTGTTGCACCTGTAATTGATGTACAATCATATATTCATATATATATATATATATATATACACAGTACATTAAAGAGAGATAGAGAAGAAGAAAATTAGAACTGGTCCATCAGCTAATAATGCATTTTTTGCTCAATTTCAACAACGTATGTTATTCCAAAAATGAACCACATCCAGATTGAGTGAAAGACACTTAAACCTTGATCACATTTTTTAAAATAAAAGTTATGGTCAAAAACAGATCAACAAAGGCACAGCAAGGCATGTTTAAATTCATACAGCACGTTTGTAATTTCTCATTTCAAAGTGAGTGCAATCAGTTTGCAGGAGCAAGAATGAATCATGAGTTTATATGAGTTGAACCAGACCTTTTCAGTTTTAGCAGAGTCGTTGAAGACAGTAAAAAGCTCTGATGAGTTGTGGACATGACGAGGCACGACCAGTCACCTGAGGCACTGAGCTGGTTAGCACAATGCTAACATAACACTGATTGTCTCTGCACGACCTGACCCTATTACTCCTGGAAACAACTGACTTTCTCTTAGGGAGAAGTTCTACATAAAAAGGGGAAAAAGGTGGAGGTTCTGACCAACAATCTGCCTGACAAAAAAATAAATCAAAAGTGTGTAATGAGAACCACTCGTATTTCTGATTACAAAACAGATGATTCCCAGAAGTGAGAAGACAGAACAAGTAGTGCGATGCAGCTTACTTAAGTCCACCCACCCCCCCAGCCCTGTTACATGTCTTCTTTTTTTTTCCTTTTTTTTTTTTTTGCATACCTCCCATTGCTGCTGCTGTCTGACTAGCTGCAGGGAGAGTGAGGGAGGGTTGGGGGACACACAAAGGGTTAAAGTGTGCCTCTGTCTTCCTTGGAGATGGGAGAGGCCATTTGAATGGCTAGCTTCTGCAGCTAGCCAACACATTGGCTAAGGCTGAGGGTGGATCTGCTGCTGAGCCTGTGCTCCGACATGGAGCTCCGGCACGAGGATCAGGAGTCACTGAAAGCACACAGCAACGCTTTTGTGTACATGTGTGCATACATGCTTTGGAGGATAAGTTGAAGGGCAGTTTGTGAAATAAACTTTGGAGGTAGAGGAAGAAAAAAAATTTTGGAGATTTGTACTTTTTAAGGTGGAAACGATGCTTATCGCTGTTGATAAGTACCACGGTGCGTCAGATTATCTAGACTAGCAGACTGACGTAGATAAAAGGTGGTTATATCATTTGTTTTTCTAGCACCGTGCCCCCCTTTTTTGCTACGTGCTCTTGCTGCCATTCTCATATTGCTGCTGCCCTCCCCAAACTCCTCAGCCGTTTGAAGAGCTCTCCTCTGTGAATACAAGGGCACAGGGGGGGTCCATGTTGTTTTGTTCGTTTAAAAATTACACTAATGAAGCCACGCACTTTTGGACACAATGTGCTCATCCGTGACAGGGTTATTATAGTTCAGAAAAACTAAAACTAGAACAAGTTGCATTCAGGATCAACATTTTTGCCAGTCTCAAATTGTGTTAATTAAGAACTTATTAACGTAATTATTTTGTTGAAATTAAACATACTGCAGGAGATAATTTCCTTCTACAAAACTGTATTTGAGGTTATGTTTTAGTTGCATATGAATGTCCATACAAAATGTACTAATTCAGATTAGTTGTGTATAGGTTTATTATAGTTAACAAAATATTAAAACTAGCAGTGAAATATTAAGTGAAGTCAAAATTTAAAAAGGACAGTTTTCAAAAACATGAAAACTTAATGTTACAGTAATGGTTCATAGCAGGGCTGAACGATATGTCCAAAAACGTTATGACAAAAAATTGTCACATTAGTCAATATCTATAATCACCACAATAAATGTCAAATCATTATTTCCTTATTCCATTCCATTATTTTCTTTCCAGTTTAAAGGACTTCGGGTCCTGAGTGAAAACTGAACAAACATAGACATTTGCTTGTGCTTTTAAACGATTTTATAAAGGACGAGACGAAACCAACTCAAAAGAAGCATCAAAAGAAGATGAAAAAGACATAAAAGTCAAAACAGTGCAAACTGCAGAACATTTCCCTTATCTAGAGGTAGAGCATTCATTATACTGAATAAAATGGCTTTGCACAATATGGGAACTTTTAATAAACAGTGATTTTGTAAATCATATTTAATGCCATGGATTCAACACTAAAACTAAATCAAATCTAGTCAAATCTTCAGAATGTAATAAAATGAATGAAACTAAAACTTCTTATGCAAACTAAACTGAAATCAAAACTTATGTAGGAGTATTAGGTCCACACTGAGGATAAAAAATATCTGATATCTCCAGGAAAAAAAAGGCAAAATACAAGAATAAAGTCGTAATTATATAAGAAAAATAATTGAATATTATGAGAAAAAGTAGTATTTTTTTTATTATGAAAAAGTCTGAATATTACAAGAGTTGTCAAAATTCCCAGTTGAAGTAAATGCAGCAGCTGCTGTATGTATTCAATAAATACAGTATCACTCACTGAATCAACAGGCTACTGTTTTATGTTATTTAATGCTACATGATTTTGTAAATTTTTCTTCCATTAAGTTCTAGTAATATTATGACTTTTTTTCTGGTAATATTACTTTTTTCTCATAATATTGCTTTTTTCTTATAGTATTGCAATTTGTTTGCTTTATCTCATGACAAATATTTCTAGATATTTTTTTTTCCCCTAGTGTGAACCTAATGCACCATCATAAAATCTTGACAGACTAAATAAAAATACAACTACAACTAACTATAGTTGTCTTTCACAAATGGAGATGGACTAAAATGTAAATTTTTGCAGTTTTCTGTGTTGGAATCTCAGTTGAAATGAAGTTGCTGACATTTTCCAATGTGACCTGTAGCCCCGCCCCCTAACCCCAGTGACTCACTGTGTCCCTGCTGGTGAACTTTCTTAATCCTGCTCCTGTGTGTATGTGTAGAAGCTAATCTCAGCGGATGGGTCGGTCAGTCTGTTGTCTACCTTTGAGAAAGCCTGTATCTTCACACACGTTTTCACACTTACATCAGCGCACACACACACACACACACACACACACACACACACCTGCCAGTCCAGAGAGTCTGATGTTATGCAAGGAGCTGATTTGCAGTCACACACACATGCAGACATGTGCATAAACAGCTAACCTACAGGCATGGATCATGTTTACACCTCAGAAACATCACTGAACTTCAGTTTGTGTGTATATATGTATGTATGTGTATGCGTGTCAGGACACTGTACACTGTATCTTTCTGCCACTGTTTATTTCTTCTGCCTGCTCACAAGGAGCTTGTGTAGGTCATGTTACCAGAAAGACACAAGAGTGTTATTATGTTCAGCTACTTTAGATAATTTGAAGCTTGTTTACATTACGGCAGTTGCAGCCAAGGGCTTTAAAGATACTTCTCATTTATCATCAGTTATTGCAATGATGTAGGGCTCCACGATTAGATGAAGAAGTCATATTGTGATTACTGTGGACAATTTTCTATACAAGAAATAAATGTCGTCTTGAGTCTACTTGCCGGTCATCACAGAAAATGCACATATTACTGATACATTTTTTCTCAACAACTCAAACGTACAAACTTAAACTAGCATAAAAAACACAAAAACTTAAAAATGTAACATGAATCAAACTTAAAAACATTCCAACATCTGTAAACAGTCATAACATAGATTTTCATCAGTAACAATGGTGAAAACGACAAATCCCATGATCCCACACTACTTCGCAAGATCAATAAACCACATTTTATTATTTTGGTTGACAGACCTCCAGCAGCAGTAATTATATACTGTGCATTTAACTATCAAGTTGTACTTTGATATTCTCCTTTAAAAAGGTTTCAGCTTATCCCTTCAGAGGTTCGTTGCAAAGAAAAACAGCATGTCCTAGAAGCAAATTAGTCGTGTCTCAGCATTTAGACACTTTAATTTAGCATGTTTTCACATTACCTTTCTCTGCTCAGCATCACTGAGCTTGAATTCAAAATGTCCCCATATAACAACGTCATGTTTTTTGGGGGTGTTTTTTGCCAGTAGCTCTGTTGATTGGTGTTTATTTCCACCTGGGCTACACAGTGGATAGTCATGCAACCATACCTTACTCACATCTTAGTGCGTAGAGAGACTGATCGCTTATCTCTTTATTATGCCGTGGATGATGATCAGACTGCACACAAACAGAGAATAGGTGGTCACGTTCACACAGTTTCTAATTAAACCGCAGCCTTTTGCGTTCACATAATCGCGCAGGCTGACATTTCAATTGCGATTAGATTTATTGTTCAGCACTACAGTGATATAATGAGGATTATTTAAATGTTATTAATTGTGACGCACTGTGTCTGACGACATTCAAGGCAGAGCCGCTCATTTAATCTCCTGTTTTTCAATGAATGAATGAGGTGTTTAGAAAACACCAGAAAATAGAGAAAATTACTCAATGCAATGTTTTTTAGAAGCAACTCTATTAACTTTAGAGTGTCTGCTCTCCACAACCAAAATATCCTTAATTTACATTTATCTAAAACTCTTAAAACAAACACTAAATCTTAATATTTCTGAAGCAGCAATATTAATGCTATCATTAATATTAATGATAGTGTGAAGTAAATGAAGTAATTATTAATGATAGCATTGTCATTATCTTACTGATAACGACTTACATTATCGATCGCTGTCAGAATTATTTCTTTATTTTCTCTCTATTAAATGAAAGATTATGAACATTACTTGGATGTGTGATTTTTATCTTTATATGTGTGATATGTATCTGTCACATAAAGGCTGTCTTATTAGGACTAGGTTTAAAAAAATCAGAATAATCTTTGTATGAATCATCTGATATCGATTAATTAAACCCAGAGATTTTTTTTTTGTTGGTTTTTTAAAATATGCCTTTTCCTGTGTATGGTTAACGCTAGAGCCACCTTTAACCCCATTAGTCACCTATGCAATTTAATTTAACCTTTAAAATTTCTTTTACAAGAGTATCCTGGCCAGAATGGGCAGCATTTTTTTGGGTCATGTTAAATAACAAGTACATTGATGTAACTGCTTTGGAGTGAATTCTTTGTCAAGTGTTTCATTAGGCAATCACTGGCCATGCCTAGGCCTTCTTGTTATAATGATTTGTTTTCCATGTTACATATTTGACTGCACATTCAATAAGCTTCAAGTCTGTAAAAGAAAATCAAAACCAAGCCGATCCATTGTGCATGTGTTACTTGTAGAATGCAGAGAGCTTGGAATGGCAGGTTTTTCTGTCTCACTTTCACCGAGCCTTCTGGATAAGTGCCTTTAGTCAAATCGAGCTGGATCCCTGCTGTTGGTATGGTTGTTGGCTACTGGCAGATGGTCCTTTGGGCTTCAGTCTGGTGCAGTGAGGGAGGATTTCACTTCTGCTGACACAGAGATCTTGCAGTGAGATTTTTGTGGCATTCATGATCAAACTGGGGACTGATTAAAATCTCCTGTGTCATCTGGGGAACTAAAATAATAGAGTTGATAAGCTCATGTTTCCTGTGAGGTTACACTGGGACTTTAGCATTTTAAAGGATCTCATTAACTGCTTTTTCCTTCTGTCTCACCTGCAGTGTGCCCTGTTCAGTGTAAACATCGAGCCTGCACTAAGGACGACCAGTGCTGTCACGACCAGTGCCTGGGCGGCTGCCTCAAGCCCAATTCAGCCAGTCACTGCGTGGCTTGCCGCGGCCTCCAGCACGGGGATACCTGCGTGGAGCGCTGCCCCGAAAACCACTACACCTACAAGGGCTGGCGCTGCGTCTCCTTCGCCTTTTGCCAAGAGCTTCACAACAAATGCAAGAGGGAGAAGGAGCACAGCAAGAACCCTGACTGCCACGAGTACGTCATCCATAACACCGCCTGCATCCCTGAGTGTCCCTCCGGCTACACCACCGTCAACTCCTCATCGTAAGTGGACTCTCATTCTGCTCTGATGGACTCTGGATGGTCTGATGAAACAATGTGTGAAGAGTGAAGTTGAAGAAATAATCGCACAGACAGAACCTATAATACGTAACATTTTCACATTAAAATATCTAAAAATGACTAAAACTATGTTATATGTTTAGTTGACTTGTGTACACATTATATCAAAAGTTTCCAACAACGTTCAAATTCAGAGAACATAGAATATTTCATTTGATCACCTGTCAATGGTATCATGTCTTTATGTTACTATTTAGGCAGACAGTATTTGCACCCAGGTGTCTGTAGCCAATCATGTGATTTACATCTGGGTGTTGTACAGTATGAGATATTTGCATCAAAATGCAAGGCCTTATAGCAGAAAGACTTTCTAACATAATAGTTAAAGCTTATTTTAACCTAAGCTATGATCTTTTTCTAAACCTAACCAAATAGTTTTGGTGCCATAACAAAACGCGAATCAAACCCCAGTATCTTGAGTGAAAGTCCTGCAGCAGATCTATTCAGGCTGGGTGGTCTAATCATATATCGTGCTCGATCTTAATTTGTCCTATGATCTGTTTTTCCGAAGTATCATACAAAATGTGTTGGTAAATAAATAAGTCTACTCCAAATGTTTCTACCTCACTAATATTCAGTTAAATCGGTTTATAGCAATTCTTTAGAGTCTGCAGTAAAAGCTTTTGGTTAGTCCCCTTTTTTCCTACAGGACTTTGCATGACGTTTTGTTTTGCTGCTGCTGAAGAAATAGTCATGGCGGCTGAAAATGAGTTTTACTGCAGAAAGAACAAAGAGAAATCTGTGAGAAAGCCAAGAATTTCAGCTGTTACAGAGAAACTGCTTAGAGAAACACTGTGGAAACAGGAACTGAGAAGATGATTCTGAGAGGAATCGACTCAGTGAGCTGCTGCTGCTGCAGACGTCCGACCGTGCACTAATCCTACTTTCACAGTTAGGACATAATGTTTACTTCATCAATGAGCAGTACTTTGTTTTGTTCCTTCTAGCTATTGTCTAAATATTACAATAATGCCTAATAAAAATTCTGCTGGATGCACAGTTTTTATTCAAATAACAACAATGGCAAAAAGACCTAACCCTGCCTAAGCCCTGTTCAATGTAGTGACCGTACATTTTATGAGAGGTGAGAAAAATTGTGATTTGACTTGTGGATCATGATTTGACCCCAAAAGATTGTCATATGACCTTTTGGCCAGATCACCCTCCTGTACCTGTCATATTACTTCTTGGTGCTAAAAATAAAAACTAGGCTTTCCTTTCTTAGCTGCATGCTATTATTAAAACTGTTACCAGGCATGGAGTCATTCCTATATTCCCCAGATTTATACGCCGCATAATGGGTACATGACAAAAGGTCCTCTGTCCAAAGGGATCATAGATAACAAGGGAACATAAATACACTTTGGTGTATTTCCCCTGAAAACTCAATTGAAAAGTGAGAAGATAGTTGTTTCAGAGACAGAGTGAACACTAATTGAAAACATCCAAAGATAAATATTAACATGTTTTTTGGAGAAGACTATAATCTTGGAAAGATTCCTGTCTAGGTTTTGCACTTGTCACAGTGTTTGTAGTACAGAATGACTGCAGTGCAGGAAGTGAAGGTCATCCTGCTGAGCTCCGACAGCGCTCTGTGTATCTGCACACACGTCACTTTCTGGAGTGTGCGAGAGTGCAGACAGCTAGGTCAAAGAACATGGCACAGGCACGTCTGTGTTTCTGTGTTTGATTCAGTACCCATCCGTTATATAATTGTGGTTTCATTACTCTCTCCACAGATTTGATGGTTGTTTCCCAGCTGCAGCTATCTGCATTGCAGTGTGCTATAGGCAAACGTAGACATAAAGCGCTGTTTTTCTTTCCTCTACATCTTTGATTTACAACATGCATGTTTGGAGCTGTACGTTAACTGATTTTAGTCTCCAAAGAGTTGGTAGTCTTGTCTCTTGTCTCCATTGTGCTGACCTGGCAGTGACCTTCATCGCCTCCCTCTTCCCTACTCTCATTAACTGTGACAGGACTGTAGATTAGTGTGGGTGTACCCGCGAGCATAGACACTCAAGACTTACCAATCATTCAGCTTGGGCTGATGTTGAAAACGCAGCTGGATCTTTCTAGTTGACTGGTGAGCTCGTGAAACACCAGCGAGGTCAGGGCCTCGTCTCCTCTGGCTGGCTGCTGAGAGGAGCATCCGTCTGGCAAGCGAGAGTCCAGGCAGTCTGACGGTGACAACAGGGAAAAGTGACTGTGCTACTGCGCCAGTGCTTGCATTGTTGAATGTGTATGTATTAACTGTGTTTTTTAAGTTCTGGTTGAGAAACAACAATCTTCTCATTAGGGCAGTTACACGCTGTACATTCATACCTCAGAGGTTTTTACTGTAAGTGTATGAGCAGGTCCTGCTCTATTGGAGCAGAGGAGAGTAAAGTACCCCGCCTCGGTGCAACCAAGTGGCATAAGCCACCACATAAAATTGAAGCAAATGTACAAGTATCTTTAAGTGTACTACCACTGACAGCTGCTAGATGCTGGCTCCAGTTGACTCCAATAAAAAAGGCAAGAAAATGACCAGAATGACTTCAAATTTCCTCTCTAGAAATTTTAAGTCATTCTGGTGTCATTCTCTTTCTTGTGTATTGTAAGAAATGTATTTGGCTTTGACATCTGCCGTGTGGAATTTGATTTGTCGGACGTTCGGAGGTTCAGTTTATTGAATCAAACATATTGTTTTTTTACTAGTTGTGGTTAAGAAAGGATTTCGTTAAGTTTATTGTTACTTTAGAACAAGATGGTTCACTGGAGAGATATTTCCTGGTTCAGGGTCACATGCTTTCTCCATCGCCCCGCCCCTTTAGGAGGCTAGCAGTAGATCCCGCCCCATTCATTCCAATGGGAGAAGTGAACGTGATTTACAGATTTCGACTGATTCTTTCACCTCAACGTGACCCAAGAAAAAAATTGGACGCATTTTTCACAAGCCACATTTCTTATGAACATTCTGACGTTAAAATGATGTTTTTCAGACTCACGGATAAGGAGAAAATTTACTTTGTTTGAAGCCTGGCTCTGTTCCAGCAGCGAACTCTCACAAGATCTCACAACACAAATATCATCTGAAGGAGTTAAAAATAAAGCAAATGATAATTATGATAAATTAATGTTAGTTACTAGTAAAAAACGTGATATTTTTTATATTATTATTTTATCTACTTTAATCTATCCACATGATGTTCAGAAAAGCAGCGGTGACAGCTCTCCCAAGAATACATGCAGAAACCTTAAACTAATATGAAATAAAGTAATAGAGGAGAAATCTGCCTATACTTTCCCCTTCTTTTCAAATCCCAATATTGACAGGTATGGGCTACGTCCAGTTCTTTTAGACTGCTGGTGCAGGACAGAAATTAATTCTCGGAGTTTCTTTTGCTGTCCTGATTTTTCCAGCAGGTTCAGATATCTGAAAATATATGTGGACTCTCTTTTGCTGTGGTAGCAAAAGGACAAAAAATCAATGAGTCATAGGTCAATAACAATCGATAGGATTCATAATTATTGATTCTTTCAGCCACACACGTCCTTCTCCACGTACACAAGGGATAAAAAGGGTATAATTTTTAGTTTAAAAATGTCCCACCAACAATTAATAATTTTGTAATCCAGTTTTAGAAAACAGTGATAAAGGGATGTTTTTGCTGCAACTATTACTGTTAAATAAGGAATATTAAACATCTACATATGTCATATTCTTATAACCATTTTATTTTGCTAATATTGCACAAGTATAGCTTAAGATGAGGTGGTCATCTTGTCTAATAAAGAGCTCTACAGTTTGAATCTTTGCAATAATAAGTTCATTCAAAGAGGTCCTCAGCTCACATGTTTGATTACTTCTTGCCAGGAATTTGAATCAGTAATCCGTAATCCATCTCACCTAAACCTTTAGGCTGCTGTTTACCTGTGGTTGACCCTATTGTCGTGAGATCTCAGCCTCTTATTTTTACTCTGTCTCCCTGGCTCTGGCTCCCCTTATGGCTCATCTCTTCTCTTTGGCATCCCTCTCCTCTCTTTGGCTTCAAATGAAGCTGTGGAAATGAAAGCGCTTTGAGGATAAGGTGGCGTATTCCAAGTTATTATGAGCGTCTCTAGGCTAAAACTGCAGATGTGGCACTGAAGAGGGAAAAGGTCAGACTAGACCAGGCGAGCTGCGAACCAGCAAAACAAAAAGATGTTTTCTTTTATTTGCTGCTGCTTCAACGCAACACTTTTTCATCTTCTTTATGTTTGAAACCTTTGTGTTGTGTGGGTGGTTTGTTTTGCTCGTTGAAAGCTATCATTAATGTCATTTTCAAGTGCGACATGGCTGCAGCCCACAGTGCCTATCTCTGATCTGTATCTGACAATGCCATTTAAAAAAAAAAAAAAAAACAGTAACACACTGGCTGTCACTTGGTTGGAAATCTTCTGTAATTGTCCTGTCTCTTCATCAACTGTTACTTTCCCCAGCAGGTGAGACAAAAACACTTAGACACCTGTAGTACTCAGGACAAGTATCCTAAGCAAACAGCCCATCATCACTGTCTAATCCTCAACTTAATCCCCTCAATTTGAACCCTTAAAACTTTCCCCGCAGCATGTGTTTCTACTATCAGTCTGTCTGCAGGAGACTGCGGTGTTGTTGGGATTTTACCTCATCAAAGTTTGCACTTGAGCATTATGAGTGTAGAGATCACACAGACAGCTCTTCAGGAAATCGTTTAAAATGGCAGATGTACAAAGCCATGTCTGTATCAGTTATGAGAAAAGTCGTGGAAATTTTATGAAAACATTAATTAGGCCAGGTTGGTAAGTTGAAGGGTTGGGGTCATTTCACAGTCAGTTATTAAAGTTATCAAAGGTTCAAGCTGACAGTCACTCACTTTTTTTTTTTACACATTTTTTGGGCAAAATGGGCCAAAATGTTGTGATAGAAATGTTCATATCAGTCTTTCAATAATTCTCATGATAAATGTCAAATAGTAATTTCTTTCAATTTTTGTTTTCATCTTTTGATTTTTGGTCCTGAGTGAAAGTTGAAGAAACCGGTCGGTTATTTGAGGTTTTAAACCCTTCTTTATGGTCAGAGCATGACAAACGCCTTCCAAGCTATAGAACATTTCAGAAAACTAGAGGCAAATATTAGCTGAGAATGTAAACAAAATAAACTTAAACACAAAAGAAAAATGTATATTGCGATGTTGTGATAGTCAGAAAAAGGTCAGAACAGAGAAAACAAACACTGGCTCTACTGAGGGGACATTCAGATTTTTTTTCCAGTCTCTGTAGGTGACCGTGTGGGGTGTGTTCGGTTGGTACAACTTCACCTCTAGATATCACTAAATATCCCACACTGGTCCTTTGAAAGGAGAAGAGTTCTCCTCAGAATGCATCACCAACTTGTATTTTTTTAAACCAGCACACTTCTTGCATAATTAATGTATAAATGTCCTCCTTTTTTTAGGCTTAACTGCACTCCCTGTGCAGGACTTTGTCCAAAGGTATGTATGGGTCAGAAGACTGTGGACTCTGTGACGGCTGCACAGGATTTGAGAGGCTGCACCGTCCTCAACGGGAGCCTGATCATCAACCTGCGCGGAGGAAGTGAGTATACGTGTGGTTTGTTTGGTTCAATATAAACAGTATACAGTGTAAATAATATGGTGTGGAGTTCTTCATTTTTACCTCTAGACCCATTACATTTTTAATTTCACCATATTTTACTTGTAGCTGTTCTTGTTTTGCCTGATCCTTTGCCTTATATTTTATTTGTTGGAATCGTTCTTTATGGTGTTTACTGTTGGGCTTGTTTTACTGATTTGCTTTCTATTGTTTTTTCCCCTATTCTTTGTTGTATTTCCTTCAGATAGTTTTGTGTTTACTGAACGAATTAACCCTTTTTATTGTTTTATCAGCATTGTTTCTTGTTGTTCTCAGCTATACTGTAACTGATGGCTCTACCTCAGTTTATTTTACTTGAACAGACTAGACTAAAAGGTTGAACTGAATGACTGAATGAATTATATTAAAATAATGTAGGGTTGAGCAAAAGCTGGGACAAAAACAAGGTAGTTTATTTCAAGGGATTTGTCTTGATGAGAAAATAAGTAAATGAAAATGTGAAAATGAGATCAGCACAAACAACTACACTTTCAAAGCTTTGGAAGGAGCTTTTTGTTTTTCGTGTGACCTAAAGTCATTTCTAAAAGAAAAGCTATTTGTCAGCCTTATGACGGTCAGTGTTATTCAGGTCTTGCACAAATCTCTCAGTATCTTGTGATATGAAAGAATAAGATGAAATGAAATTGAAAACAAAGACGGCAGAGAATGGTTTGCCAGTGAATTGCTGCCAGAGTCAGAAGTCACTTCAAAGGTTGTGTCTTTTTGGTTTTCTTTAGACAACATCGCAGCTGAGCTGGAGGCCAGCCTGGGCCAGCTGGAGGAGATCACTGGCTACCTGACAGTGCGACGTTCCTACGCCCTCGTGTCCCTCTCTTTTTTCCGCAAGCTCCGTGTTATTCGCGGAGAGGAGCAGGAAATCGGGTGAGACTCGCATCTTCTGAGCCCATCTCATCCTCACCATGTCAGAGCCTCCCTCCTGTAATTATAAGTTAAAAGCAGAACAACTGACCTTTTCCAAATGTCTTTCTGCGGTAGCTATTTTTGGTTTCCCAAATCATATATAAAGCTTCATTCAGACGAGGTTGAAGATGCTTCTTCCACAATGGGCTACATTTAGAGTAGAACTACCATGTCAAAGCACAGGCATAGATACAAATAGTAGTAAACATGCTGAATATGTTCCTACTCGCGATACTGAAGAAGCGTCTTCATAACACAGTCAGCCAAATATATCATAAAATGATGTTGATGCACAATGTCTGTGGCGTTTTTCTAGAAACTACTCATTCTACGCCCTGGATAACCAGAACCTGCGGCAGCTGTGGGACTGGTCTAAGCACAAGCTGACCATCCTGCAGGGACGCATGTTTTTCCACTACAACTCCAAGCTCTGCATGACCGAGATCCACAAAATGGAGGATGTCACCGGAACCAGGGATCGGCAAGTCAAGAACGACATCGCCTCCAAGACCAACGGAGACCAGGCTTCGTGTAAGAGCCTCCTTTAGGAGACATGTCCAATGTAGCGCAGGGAGGAGGGGGTGGGTTACTATGGCAACAGAAAACACTGGTACAGATGCAAACGTAGTCACGGTTATTATTATGGTGGTCATTTCCTCTCGTTTATTGTTTGCGGATGTCTCCCTGCAGATCTTTTACTGACACAATTTAACTAGGAACAACCAACAGAGCAAAGCACTCCCATGTTAAACAACATTACACACAAGTGAGGAGATAAAACAGGGTGTAGGTTTTTCTTTAATATCATTTTGGTGTCATTGCTTAATTGTATTGACATAAGAGGGAAAGGTGAGGCCTGGGGATGGTGTAGGTCTTCATCTGTCTATCTTGAGTAAATATGACCCAACCTATAATTCAAGGCAGTTGTAAATTGTATTTAGTCGAATCAGTTTTGGTTCGAATCTGCTGTACGCGTTGTCCTGGCTTTATCCACTTTTCTGAATCTAACACAGCAATTTAGTGAACATCTGGAAGACTTATCCAGAATGCTACTGCACTTTTAATTCTGCTATAAGCCCCTGCACTGTTGCACTTGAGTTATGCAATTCTGTTTTGTTTTGTGGGGTCATCCTGAAGGTAAAGACAGATTTTTTCATGAACAGAAAAAGTACAGTTCTCTTTATCCACTCGAGTCCTAGACACATCTGTTCCTGGTTTGTTTTTACATTTAGGAAGGTAGCCAACATTCATATCTTCATGTAAGCTGCTTAAAATGACTGATTATGTGGGGGTTTGCGGCCGCTCCAGGTCATCAGGTTATTTTTATACTAAATCAACAAAAGCAAAGGTTTCATGACTAATATCTCCCTATTACAGACATTTATAGATTACCATCTTTGCTATTATTCTGTCCCGGCTGCCATTTTTTAAAATAATTATTTCTCTTTTTTCTAGGTGAGGTCCATGTGTTGAAGTTTACCCAGATCCGCACCATGAGTGATAAAATAATGGTCAAGTGGGAACCTTTCTGGCCGCCAGACTTCAGAGACCTGTTGGGCTTCATGGTGCTGTACAAAGAGGCGTAAGTTACTCTTCAGTCATCAGTTAGCATCTCTGCAGTCAAATGTTGCTTACAGTACTTTATACACACAAGAAAGGTGAACAGGTGTCTTGTTTCCAGAATGGTCTCCCTCACTCATATTATAGATGTTTTTACAATATTTCGATAAAATGTTTGGCTGTGAGTGAATAAAAAAGCACAGGCTTTAAGTGTATTGTATAGCAAAAAAAAAATCTGAAGTAGGAGGTGGTTTTATAGAGACTTTCAGAAAAAAAAAATGGCATGACAAAATGAATCAGTATTTCAACTTTTCTGTTTACTTTACACCTCAAAGCACCAAATATATCACATTACACAACATATCCTCCCTTTGACCCGGCGTCAGTCTGGGTTTCTCTGGAGCCTCACTTTGGTCAGATAAATATGATGAATAGTCGGAGAACATCAAACTGAAACTTAATATCTGCCCCTGGGTGAAAAACAATTGAAGCCTCAATAACACATTTTTCATTGACGTTCCTGTATTGTTTTGTTTCCCTCACTATAGGCCATTTCAGAACGTAACCGAGTTTGACGGGCAGGACGCCTGCGGCTCCAACAGCTGGGTTATCGCTGACGTGGACCCTCCGCCTCGAGCCACAGAGGGGGACAAAGAGCAGACTGAGCCGGGTCATCTCATCCTGCCCCTTAAGCCCTGGACTCAGTACGCCATCATGGTGAAGACCCAGCTGTCGGCGTCTGACGAGCACCAGCTCAACGGAGCCAAGAGCGAGATCATTTATGTCCGCACCAACGCCACCAGTAAGACTGACTCTCATTTTTGGAGTTTTCAGGTTTTGAAGACATGCTCATATCCCTGCATTAAACATTTATACACGATATTCTTAATTAGTTTGTGTGTTCTAAAGATTTCTCCTGGTGTCTGAATCTCCTGGTAGATTCAATTAAACTATTTAAGGGGTCATCAAGAACACACATTTTGGTAACACTTTATATTCTGGTCTTTGTGATAAGTGTTAGATAATCGCTAATAAGACCTTTATACATCCTTATAAGATGTTTATTAACATGTTTTAATAATATCCTCATGAACATGTTTTGTAAAACATTGTCTTTATATGTAATTTTTATCCACCTTTTATCAGCCTGACAACATGTAGTGCTGATTCCAGACGGGGGAGCTATGAAAAATGGATAATGTGTTAATAAGTGAAACATACCATGGGCCTCTGCGGCTCAGGAGGAAGAGCTGGTTGTCCACAAACTGCAGGATTGATGGTGCAGTTTATCTTTTCAAACGCTTCGTCCAGATTTGTTAACCTTAATAAGTCACTGTTCTAGCTTGAGATTCGGTGGCAGCAAAATGCATACATTAACCTTGAGAAAATGTATTATAAACTGCGCCATAGGGATGGTTTCATCAAATTGTATTAAAGCATCAGCTTAAAATGTCAAGACGCGAGTGTCACATTTGGGAAACGTGTGCATCGGATACAACTTGGAATGAAATCGAGATGCATCATTTCTAATTTCTTTTAATCTTGAAAAACAATTCATTTATCATTTATCATTATTGTCACCCTCATTGATGCAGATGCACATCCGTAATGTGTATTAATCTTAAAGCAACAGAAAACATAGTAAAGGTTTAACAATGACATTATAGTTAATTTAGTATAGTTAAATTAGTTAAAATCAGTAAATGTGTTTTTATTGCATTAAGTGCTAATAAATGTCTTATAATTGAACAGAAATGTGTTTATGATGCTATTATTAACACGTATCGAGGTTCTTATTAACAAGTATTAGTTAATAAGAACCTCGATACGTGTTAATAATAGCATCAATTACATGTCCTCCAGTGTTACTATCATTGACTAGCAGATACTGTGTTGTATGTGTCAGTCTGGCTGCTGCCAAAACGTCCTTGGCACAAGAACATGGAAGAGGACGACAGATGGCACGAGGTGCCCAGGGCGCCGTCAACCTACAGGGCACCACCTCGTGCAAGATGTCTGCATCATTCATTCACGCAGCCATCATAAATCTCTTCCCAATCACTCTGCCACCCACTGAGAGTGTCGTGTGCAGTTTGGGTTCTGCATTGTCTTGATGGCCTGTCTAACCGGTTTCCTTTCACACAGTGAGCGTTTCCTTCCTGATACGCCGCATCAAACATGACATCGCTCGCTTTGCACGAAACAGGCTTCTAGCAAAAGATGCACCATCCATTCAGTCAGGCAGCCAGCCGCGACAAGAAGGGAGGCTTGTTTTATACCCGTCTGGCAACCGCTTCGGGTTCCTGGTCTGTGTCAAACCAGCAGAGCTCGTCAGAAGGGCAAAGCTGTCATTATGGATACGCCGCTGCCGGTGAAACTCAGTCTGACAATGCGGTCGGGCCAGTGTGTTGCACTGTCATGAAACAGGGACAACATAATCACACTGTGACGACAAAGCTTGGGGCGTTGGTGTCTCCTTAGGGTTCAATCTGATGTCCCCGCACACCATCTGTTCCCCCACTCACACACTCTTCTTGACAACATGTAAGTGCAGGCCAGGACTCTTTTAAATGTGATCAGAAATCTGATTCATATGTTTACTCAAAAGATGACTCAGCAGTCAGTCAGATATAGGGTGATGCCAGTCAGTACAGAAGCCTGTAACCTCCTTTTCAACTTGTAGCTCAGTGGTTGTACTCTCAGGTGCACCCAATTTATATTCACATGTAGTTGGTGAAATATTGGTTATGTAGACATTTTCACCACCTCCTCTGTTTTATCAAATCCCACCGACTCCTATTCATTTTGCCTCTCACTCTATTACTGTTAATCTGTGCCCAGTAAAAGGGATTACATTAAAAATAGAAAAATACACTTTGTTTTGCAGCTCAAAAGCACAAGCAATGTTTCGGTCGTACTGTGTCCCACATGAAATGATACTGGTACCGCACACCACGATGCATGTCATGTAACATTTGTCACCACAAAGCCATTGTTATGATAACCAGCATAATTACAGTAAAGTAAAACAAAAAAGAAGATATTAAAGGAATTTTGTCAACACAAAATTTGTAAAATTAATTGGTGTGAAACCTTAGTGAAAAGAATTACATTTACAGAAAACACATTTCTGTCCATTGCACATGCAAAACCAGGTGTAAACATGTAGCAAATAGCTAAAAGTACTAAAGTAGAACTATATATGGTGTCTTATTTAAACCTTTTTTAACTGGAAAAATGCAGTCAAGGCAGTTAAGCACCACATCAATGACCCATTTACAGACAAATTACTGTATTATCATTTGTATTATTTATTATATTATTTCAGCTGTGTATAAATGTTTCTGAAATACCACACCTGCCAAAACGTCTGAAAAGTAGAACTGAAAGTACAGTTAACAGTAGAATAAGGAACAAAAAAAGACTTGGTTCAGAGGCGTAATATCAGTACTTCTTAAAAAATTTCTGTAACCGCTTAATCCTCTGGAGGGTCGTGCATGCACGGGGGGGGGGCAATCCCAGCTGACATTGGGCGAAGGCGGGGTACACCCTGGACATGTCGCCAGTGCATCGCAGGGCTGACGTACAGTAAAGAGGACAAACAACCATTCACTCTCACATCTCACATTCACACACCTATGGGCAATTTAGAGTAACCAATTAACCTGTTAAGGTGCATATTTTTGGACTGTGGGAGGAACGGGGTAGACCCTGGGAGCCCCAGCGAGGCGGTGTTGGGTTTGAACCCAGGACCTCTTTGCTGAGAGGCAACAGTGCTAACCTCTGCACCACCATGCAGATACCATCTTTACTAACTAAATATGACTGGAGGAAAGTGTAACATCTGAAAGCTGCATATACTTACAATGTTTACATTGCAATTTGATCTGTCAGTAGCAAACACATAAATCAAATGAGAAGAAGTGACATGAAGTGAAATGAAGTGAAGTGAAGGGGAAATGCCCGAGGGCAGCTGTTGGTCACAGAGTATCACTGTGCCAGTAAGTCTGTTTCACAAGTTATGTGAAATGCAAATTAAAGAAGCGAGAAGTGTGCCACCGCTCTGCTCTCTTTGATACCAGTGATTAATTTGTAGAGTGATTCTAATTGTGAGAGCAGGATATCCAGTGTTTTACTGTAAACAGTGTGTCAGATCTGATATAAAAAGGCAACTATGAACATCTTCAAAACATCAAACAGTTGTCTGGAAATGTAACATCCCTAAATAACAACAACAAGTGCAAGTATAAAGAGTCCTCAGGAGACATGAAAGACTTGTTTGTTTCCATCCATATTTAGTTCCAAATATTGTAATGCGTTCTACCATTAACCATTCCTGTGTCTCCTGTATTCCTGTCGTTTCTCTCCAGAGCCCTCGGTCCCACTCGATCCCATCTCCTCATCCAACTCTTCCTCCCAGATCATCCTCAAATGGAAACCTCCCAATGACCCCAACGGCAACATCACTCACTACCTGGTCTTCTGCCAGCGCCAGCCTGAAGCCAGCGAGCTCTACAAGTTTGACTACTGTCAGAAGGGTGAGTCGCATTGTTTGTGGTCGGCTGTGTTATGTAAATCTGTCTCCGTGTTTGTGTTTTCATCTGTCTGAGTATGAGGCAGAGAGAGTATCTCTAGCTTTCCATTAGTTGGAGAGCTCTTCTCACAGGGTTCCCACGGTCATGAAAAACCTGGAAAAGTCATGGAATTTTAAACTCACTTTTCCAGGTGCGGAAAAGTCACAAAATCAGGTAAAATCATGGAATTAAATTTTTAGGGATGCAAACTCCTCTCCTTTAGGCTACAGAAGGTCTTTAATAAAATGTTGTCAAAGTCAAGCCACGTTCCTTCAGAAAGGTGGGTTTCAAAGTCAAACATTTCAGTGAAATAAATGACATATTACTTTTGGAGCAGTATAAATAGTTAATTGGAAAATGGCCTTTTCCCTTCGTCTTGCAGCAAAAATCGACTGTAAATCCACATTTTAAAATACATTTCTTCATGGGGAGCATGCTCTGAGACCCCTCTAGAGGATTTGCATCTTTGTCACCTTTTTCACCCCTGATGACTTTATTTCAATGAAATTCACAAGATTTAGACACTGAAGAGAAATGTTAAACATGGAGTTGACCTCAGTCGGTGGAGGTTTATGTGCTGTGATTTGATGGTTTCTGAATATTTGAAGTCAAAATAACCGACAATTAGAAAAAGTTTGCTATTTAATTTTCATACAGTAATTAACTAAAGTCCACTTGTGTCCATGTACTTAAACGCCGTGAATCATCATTACTGGTTCTCGAAAATTTCATGGAAAAGTTTTGAAATATTGTCTGTAAAAATGTGTGGGAACCCTGTTCTCACTCAAAAGCTCTTGACTACATCAAGTTGCTGGAATAGTCAGAACTTCAAAATCAGTGAAATTCAATGAAACTTAAAAATGTCCAGAAAGTTTTCATTGGTGTTAAAAGCTCTGCCAGAATGCACATAATATTTATATTCTTCTGCATTTAACAAGGACAAAATCGCATACAGTAAAGGTGCATTATGTAGCTTAAAGGTATAATTCGTAAAATTCAGATTCAAGCTTTTGAATATTTTAAAGGAGAAATATTACAAATAGCTTCTAGCTACGTAGTCTTGACACTCTGGGGTTCAGACGAAGTTCACACGTGTACCTTCGTTGAATTATTCCCGTCGGCCTGACCTTCGAGCACACGCCCTTGCCATCTGTGCCCTTCCATGCTAGCACGCAACCAGACTTTCCTCTTTTGAACCCTGATAACTCCCACATATCCCAGAGAAATAGGAGTCTGCGAGGGAGGTAGTGTCACTGGTAATTTGTCTCAGCCAGAAAAGGGTGAGGACCCACTTTTGACAATGACAGACGTGCCCCTCAGGCTTGTGTGTAGGAAGATGTGTACTTAAGATTGTGTTATATGTCCCTGTCTCACCTTTCATCCTATTCTGACTGATTGCATTTTTGTTTTCCTTTCCCCTTTATCGCTGTGTTTTACCAGGGATGAAGCTGCCATCGCGGGTGCCCACTCAGGTGGACAGCGATGAGGAGCAGAAGTGGAATCAGACAGAGGAGCTGGGCCAGGGGACGCGATGCTGCGCCTGCCCTAAAACCGACAAGGAGCTGAAGAAGGAGAAAGAGGATTCGGAGTACCGCAAAACCTTTGAGAATTACCTGCACAATGAAGTCTTTGAGATCAAGTAAGACAGCTGTCAGCAGAGAACACATTTTAAGGTCTGAGTAGAGTCAGACTAAATCAGAAAAGCTTTTCCCACAAAGAAAAGGCACTCATGCAGCAGCTTGTGTTTAGAGCATAAGCTCTGTTAAGGCACTTCGATGATATGATCAAAACCTCTATATCTCCATATAGATCATCATTTCACAACATAGCACATTCTTTGTAAATCCAGTGAATAAAGTAAAGAAAACACCTTTTAACTATAATTGCGAACAAAATTACAAAACAAAAGCCTCTTGCATCGTACAAGTCTGTTTGACATGATTCTTTTGTTTGTGGTAAAATGGGTTTGAATATGAATAATATTGTGACTTTGGTGTTTTCTGGTCCCAAACCATGTCCATTAGTGTGCATCACTTCTCTACTCAAAACGTTAATTTCTGAATATCTATCTGTCCCCAATCTAAATGTTTTGCATGACCAGAATTAAACATTAAGGAAAAATACTGGATGATTTTATTATGGTTTATGTGGTCCACTCGAGCACTGAAAAATATTGTTGAAAATGAACTTTATTCATATTTTCAGTTCTCTAAGCAAAAAATAACAAAAAAACGAAATGACCACATCAGGAAATGAAATGGACTCCATTTTAATGAATCATTTTTGCATAAACAAAATACCGTCTATTTTACTAAATGACTGATGTGTGCAGCTGTGCTACAGTATCAGGAGGATAGAAAGTTTACAAAACCAAAATTGGGAAATCTGAGCTGTGTAAACATCCATTCAAATCTGTCTGTTACGCTCATAAACATGAGATTCTGTCTCTGAAATCAGACTGTGGTTGTTGCTTGGCTTGTACTTGCATTATGACTCAGAAATAAGCAGGATCTGGTCATTTTTGGGACGAGACTTTTTACATTTTGCCTTCTGACTTCAGCTAATTTTTATTGAAATGTCCCAGATGAGGGCATGTCGTTAGGAGCAGATTTCCAGATTTGCCCAAACTGATAACGTAGCCATTTTTAATGACACCAATGTACACCTGTGCGTTTTCTACCTAAATGAGTCAAAAGGTCTATTACGCCAGATATCAGAAATAACACACCCTGTCTTTCAGGAAATGCTATACTATACTTATATACTATACTATACTATACTTTTCTAAATATTCAAGCTTGAGGTGGACCCACTAAATAGGCCATAAGCCATCTACTGACCATTGGAATTAGACTAGAGACAGATAAATTGTAAAATCTTGAGGGAAATGATGCATCTTTATGTTCCTTCAACAGAAGGAGCCCCTGTTTTAGGTATGACCCATATATGTTATTTCAACAAAATATTTAAACACTTAATTTCTCAGTAGAAAAATGTTGATTGTGAACTCAAATGTAAATTGTTAACAGACAACATATTTCGCTTGTTTTCCTCCAAAAGAACCACCAACTTGATATCTAATGTCTGCTGGTTGTGATGATAGCATTACTGAAGTTTTTATGGCTAGTTTAGTCTTGGTTAGAGAAGGGGACAGATATCAGGACTTAGGTTTAATACAGGAATGGTCCACAAAGGTGTGATTAAAAACAACTCAATCAACAATCAATTTATTAATATTCAAATCAAACCACCATCTTTTTCTCCCCCTAACCAAAGTGCCTTTATTCCCCACACCTAAAAACTTAATGGAGTTGGGTCTGGATTTTGTATATTCACCATCCACTCACACCAACTCCTGCCAATGTAGGAATGTTAAAAAAAGTAGTGGATCCTTCAGTGAGAAACAGCTTTTGGTCGCAGCAAAATCAAGACATTTGTGGCAAACATAAAGCAGGCGGCAATTAGCTTTATAACCAAATGTAACTGGATTTGCAATTGGTTATAAAGGAACAGTGTTTCTGGGAGTCTGAGTTGGAAAATACACTTGTGACAACTGTCCTATTTATTATTAAAGACTTTAATTATTCTTTGTCCAGACGCTCAAGGCAGAGGCGTTCTGTGATGGGCATTGCCAACCGAACGCAGCACTTCCTCACGACCGCCCCCAGCCCGACTGGCACACACATTCCCGAGGATGAGGACGAGGAAACCTTTGAAAGCACCAAAAAAGTGGTCACTGTCCACGCCAAGGAGTCCACTGTCATCTCCAGCCTTCGCCACTTCACCAGCTACCAGATCGAGATCCATGCCTGCAACCACCCAACCGACCCAGCCCGCTGCAGCATGGCTGCGTACGTCAGTGCCCGCACAATGCCAGAAGGTAAGGACTTGCTGCTTGTGTTCCTGAATGTCTTCTTTCCATCTTCCTTTGGTCCTACCTTCCTTCCTACTTTCTGTCTTTCCACAGTCTGGTTAAATCTTTGCTTCTGAAGTTTTTTCTTTGGTTTATTGTAGAGGTTATGTGTATATTGCACTGTACATTGTTGGTGGTGAATGTTGGATGTTTCTGTCCGAGACCCCATGAATGGCCACTTCATCTGTATGAAGAACTTCACATCTTCAGTCATATCCTCAGTGCAGTCTTTCCATGTCTGAATCTTTTAGTTTCCATTGGTCATCCTTTGCTACATGGCTCGTTTTCTGTTCACTGCAAATATACATGATTTGTAATCTATTTATTATTTACTTTACTTTCTTAAAACCATGTTGTTTGTTCTCTACAGACAAAGCCGATGACGTCGTGGGTCCCATTGCTTACGAAGTGACAGATAATACAGTGCACATCACATGGCAGGAACCTACTGCACCTAATGGCATGATCATTCTGTACGAGGTCAACTACAAGCGACTAGGAGACAGCGAGGTGAAGAAACACAGCACCCATCTGAACACTCATCTGTCATGTCTTTATTGCCCTGCAGTATGTGCTGCTTTGTGTCCTTGGGTTGTTCCTTGTGGAAGTTTACCATAGAACATAAACATGTCCACTCATTGTCACTTAGAAAGCATTTTTTCTCTTCCCTTGTCTTGTTAAAGCCAGTGGCAAGGCCTGCTAATGAAAGACCATTGAAGAGACACTAATTATCTTTAAACGCCCCCCGGCAGCACAGACAAATCAGACATGCAATATTTATTACTTGACCCTTTTAAAATGTGGACTTGTGGTCACAGTAATGTCATTTGGCTGATGACCCTAATGGAGAAGTAAATGTCACATTGGACTGTGTTTTAGTTGCCATGGAGACAGATCTACAAAACATCTGGCTAATGCTGCAGACTATTACTCGCTTTGGGGAATTATTTAAAAAAAAAAAAATATTTGCAAAGTGGTAACATGAAACAAGACCCCCTATAAAAGAAGTGAATTTAACCTCGGCTTTGTTGTTGTCCAGGAGCTGCACTACTGCGTGTCCAGAAACATGTACAGACAGACTCGAGGCTGCAAGCTGAGAGTGATGCATTCTGGGAACTACACTGTGAGGATCCGGGCCACGTCACTGGCAGGGAACGGATCCTGGACCGAGCCAACGTACTTCTATGTCCAGGATGCAGGTACATGAATATAAACGAAGCTCAGGGAAAAGCTCTGCACGGATTTTCTGCAGGTCTTTAAAAGATTTTAAGTCCAATAAAATATTAAGTTTAGGCCTTAAAATTGTCTCAAAGATGTTTTTAACACTTCTTGAAATTGATTAGATTATGAAGTTAACGTTACTTTTATGAAGTTACATTAACTTCATTCTCGTTTTTAAATCTGTTTCTGGGGAAAAATATGTATTGGTCACAGTAATGCAACCAATGCAGCCTGGTCACACTTTATTGGAGCGCACTCAGCTCATGTGTCATGTATGGTATATGGGCAAACGTGGCATTTCCTCTCATGAGAAAAAGAGTCAAGTTAAAATAATTTCTGTTAACGTTATTTGAATCTAAGTTTGGTAAGTGCAAATGTAATGGGATCAGGCTGGAACAGTGCATTTTGTGAAAATAACAAGCAGCACCTTCTTCAAGAAAATGCTCAAATAAGGAATATTGGGTATAAATACCTTTCAGTTGTAAGGGGAATCAGGAAAATTAAAAAACAAAGCTGCTGTAAAAAGTTACCAGCAAATGCCTGCCATCACCCAATATTATCTATACTTTATTTTTGCCAGTATTGTCATGAAAATAGGTCTTAAATTGCACTTATAATGGTGTTTAAAAGGTGTTAGTCCTAAGTTTAACTTGTTGAAACCTGCAAAAATCCTGTATCCAGCTCAAAAGACTCAAAAGATAACGTTACTATATAACTCTTTGCTGCTTGTCCCTGGTTGCCATTCTCCCAGGATCAAAGGGTGCTGCAGATCATATTTACAGAGAAGCATATTGATTTATTAACTATTAAGAATGTGGGCTTCAGAGGGGCTCGTTGTTGTTGTGCTTCCCCAGAAATCTTATTTAGCATCTTTGCCATTGTTTTGAACATTAGATCCTCTGAACATCGTAAAGATTGTGATTGGACCCATCATCTGCTTCGTCCTGCTGCTGTTTGTGGCCGTGGCAGGATTCGTCATGTTCAAGAAGAAGTATGTGCCATGCTATGCAATACTGTCTTTCATTTGCTGTTTTTCCCCATTGTTATTAAGCAATGTGCTGCTTTTGCTTTCAGTCAAACACAAGGGCCCAGTGGTCCCATCTACGCCTCTTCGAACCCAGAATATCTCAGTGCTAATGACGGTAAGGAAAGGGTTTGATACGTCTGAGCTTGATTTGTTTTCATATGTATCTTAAAATTGATTGCCATCTGCTACAAAAAAAGCTGTCATCTTGGACTTAAATGGGTCATAAATTTAATTCATAATGGTCTTAAATTTAACGTGTTGAGACCCTGATCACCGTACGCCTGCTCATGACTGTCATTATCAACCATAGTATTTCATTCAGTAATGAGTAGACCTTTTAAATTGTCTCAATAACACAAAGCAAAGAAACATTGCAGCGTGAAATGACCACATTAAAATAAATGGGTGAAATCTGTCACAGAAGTACAATAAAAGCCTCAATAAGAGGGTTAGCATGAGCACAGTAAAGATTTAAATTGCCCTTCTCTGTTTGTTCATTCAGTCAAAATAACATCCAGAAATTTCTCAAGGTGCTGCACCGTATATTATTTAACTCTCTAAAATAACACCAGCCTTGGGAAGATGGACAAGAAGAGAGGAGAGCATCCTTTCAAGTAACACGTGTTGATGGAAATGTTTCCTGCAGTGTACGAGGAGGACGAGTGGGAGGTGGCCAGGGAGAAGATCAGCATCCTGAGGGAGCTGGGTCAGGGCTCCTTCGGTATGGTGTACGAAGGCATCGCCAAGGACATCATCAAGGGCGAGTCAGAGACACGTGTGGCGGTGAAGACGGTCAACGAGTCGGCCAGTCTGAGAGAGAGAATCGAGTTCCTGAACGAGGCGTCCGTGATGAAGGCCTTCAGCTGTCACCATGTGGTAAGGAGAGACGGCATCTTCAGTGAGAGAAATTTAGAAAGACGATGACATACAGATGGAAACACAAAACTACAAACCGAAACCAGCCCTGTCAATCACCCAGCTAGTGTGTCATGATGATTTATGTCGACTAATGTAGTGTCTTCTCTCCTTTAAAAAAAAAAAACAACAAACATTGCCATTATCAAATATGAGTGAGATGAACTCGGTGTTAAATTGCATTCATAATGGTCTTAAAAAGGTCCTATTGTTGAAACTGGTAGAAACCCTGTGTTGTGAATAATTAGACACATAACTGATGTGATGTGGTAAATACCAAACCTAATGTGGGCTAAAGGACACTTACTTCACCTTGATGTTACCAAACCGATTTTCTTGGTGACATCATCAAACCAACATATCATGAAACTGAAAACCGCCATCGTCCTGTCCTGCCCTTCTTCTCCAGGTGCGTCTGCTGGGTGTGGTGTCCAAAGGCCAGCCCACTTTGGTTGTGATGGAGCTCATGACCCACGGAGACCTGAAGAGCTACCTGCGCTCTCTGCGACCTGACGCCGAGGTAAGGACATCATTACAATGAGCCAACAAAAGTAACATTTCCTGACATCCTTGGTTTGGGGATCTTATGACCGAAGATATAGTGCATTTTATGTATGCGAGTGCATAAAAACAACCCTCAAGTACATACATACCACTATTCCAACACTTAAATAACATTTTTATGCATTGTAAGTTATCAAAAGGACAAAATTACAAAATTATGGCCTTTATTCCATTAGTTTTGTTTCTTTTTTTTACACATAAAAAATGTACAATGTATATCTTGCAAGGGAGTGTGAAAGAGAATTACGTTATCCATGTGGCATACTAAAGAAAATCATACAGCAATGTCTTCTACACAGTTTCTCTCTCAGTAATTGTACCCATAGGAAAAAAGAACAGAAGCATCATTAAGCATGGTATTTAACAAGAATGCATCCCATAATCAACTATCTGTTGCACAAGTATAATGAATCGTCTACATTCACAAGAGACACACTCAATTATAACACATGGAAATCCACACAAACATTATCATTAACAGACTAAAAGCAAACACTCCTATGACATGGCTTAGAGTTTACATACGACAATAAAGAGAAATGAGGAAAAAAAACACAAATGATGATTTACCAAAAAAAAAGGAGACATTCAAGTGATATTCATTATAGGCCTTTAGACTAATAAGATAAAATTAGTAGAATACACTATACTGAGACTGAGAAGTACAGAAATGAGGGGATGGAAGGAGACAAACGCTACTATTTGTGGAATAAGAATGAAATTGATAATTGTATGAAAGTACTTCATGAAAAGAAGGGAGAATAAAGTCTGGGATGAATGTCTTCGATGCACACAGCGTATTCTTAGTGCTCACTTCTGAAGATGCTTAATGGATAAAGGACTTGTACAAGATGATTTTCAGTTTCAGCGTCATCTCTGAGGAGTGAATACACTCATGGATGTTGGATTGGAATATGAAGGCAGACTGCAGCTGAGTGAGTGGATGTTGACAGAGGACTTACGTGTTCAGCACTAAAGTCAACTGAAAACACGGCAGTGACATCAAACAGGTTTATTTAGAGCTCCACACCAGTGCAAGAAAACTCGGGAATAAAAAAAAAGTAGATTTATAACATTTTGAACTTAGAGTTGGTGTCAAAAGCGATTATATTTGATGAGCTGTTGAGATGAGTGTTTTAAGGTCATTAATGAATTATGAATACCTCTTGTACCTCAGAACAACCCCGGGCGTCCACCACCAACCCTAAAGGAGATGATCCAAATGGCTGCAGAGATCGCAGACGGCATGGCTTACCTTAACGCCAAGAAGTTTGTCCACAGAGACCTGGCAGCCAGGAACTGCATGGTGGCTCACGACCTTACTGTCAAAATAGGAGGTACGTTTATGTTCAGCACAACTGGCTCAAAAGGATGGAGATTTAGTTCAACCCATTTTATGTAGGATTTAATATGATTTTGGCGCCATCCAGTGGTCGTTTTCTGAAAAGACAACACAGCAGACTGTCATTCACTGCTGACTTGATCTCTGTACTTTACAAGTAAGGACTGATGCATATATGTATAATGTATAAGTATATTACAAGAGTTTTCACACGGTAGACAAGAGTAGTGTTCAAGTCAAATGTGTTCAAACAAAAGCTACTTTGTCACGGTGCTCTATTCAAAGTTTAACCCTCCTACTGAGTTCAGGTCAGATTTGACCTATTTTTGAATTTAAATGTGTGAAACATGCTGTTAATATTTCCTGATCAAAGCAAGACTTCATTGCCTCCTCAACATTGCTGTACACATTTTCATCATTTTTAATGCCTGTAAAAAAGTTCCGTATGTGATGTTATGGGTCAAATTTGACCTGGTAGTAATTTATGGGTTGTTAATGCAGATAAATATTTAGTAAATGTTGCCAAACCATCATAACTAACAAGAATTATAACAGAACAGAAATAATAGTAACAAATTCTATTGTATTGTGTTGCCTGTTCTGTTCTTCATAAGCAGTAAAATAGATGAAGTGTATAATAAATAATCTGTAGTGCATTGGAAGTTAAATGTGGTCTAAGGTACATACGATATCAAGTAAGAATGTTATGGTTATGTGTAAATATTAGTTACGTAGCACCTAAAACATTTTACTGGATGATAATTTGTGTGCTCATGTCCTTCAGTGTGAGTTGGAGTTGGAGTGAGTGTTTTATGTTGGGAGCTGGTCATTAGCCAACTCCATTTCTAACGGTTGCTAGTGTTGTACACAGTTGCAGAATAGAGGCATTAAAGAACTCAGGAGTGAGTAGAAGGATATATGCTGCAGACTTCTTATGAATGTCATGTTGTTGTAAAAGTAATATTCAACCTTAAGACACTGTACAAAACACACGAAAAATCTATACTAACTCACCATCAGTGCGAGCCCTGGGCCTGTTTTCCAGAGACAAGGTGATCAATAGTTAGTAGCTAATATCAACAAACGACCCTCCCAAATTTCACATAAGCACATGACATGAAGCACATACACACAAATCTTCCATATTGAACTTTTAATGAATTCCATCATGGGTCAAAAACACTGTTTGAACACAATAGGAGGCTTGAAGAAAAGATAATTTAACATCACGCATTCTGAATAAGAAAGACCAAACTTTAAAATAACTATAACTTTAAACATAGATAAGTGAAATTGAACAAATGAGAAAATAATTGAGACTTAAATGAGACACAGTCAAAGATAGCAGATGGCATCTGTAAACGTTTGACTGCATCTAACTTCAGTTAAATGTTCTCGTAGACTTTGGCATGACCAGAGACATCTACGAGACAGACTACTACAGGAAAGGAGGGAAGGGTCTGCTGCCCGTCCGGTGGATGGCACCCGAGTCTCTGAAGGACGGCGTCTTCACTGCACACTCAGACTGCTGGTGAGTAACACTTTAACCTTGGAGTTCAGTGCACGTAGCAGATCCCATTTGGAGCGATAATGGATGTCAGGTATCGTCTCAAACAGGAACAAAATAAACTTGGAGCAACTCAGAGTTTAAACGCTTGGAGGCTGTAAATTCAATTGTAGGAAACTAACAAGGCAGCAACTTAAATGTAATGAAATGTAATCCAGAATTCCTATTGTAAACATGAATTGTTTTCTTTGAGGTTTGGTATTAAATTGTATCTTTTTGGAGTTTGTTTTTTAAAGTTTGTAAACCAAAAAAAAAATGAATCTGTTTTCCAAATTTCCAAATCATTCCTTTTTGAGTTGATTTCTTCATACTGTTCGGCAAGAATAGAAAACCACACTATACGAGACTAGAGTACGTACTGCTGCTCTGCATCTGACGTTTCGTCACGGATCTGCTCAGCAGCATGGCAGTGGCCGCCTCCACCCTGTGGACTGTATCAAGTGTTTACAGACAGATTTACCCAGTCAGCTTGTCTAATTGGCCTGTCCTCATTCTCCCCGTGTGGCTGTTGTTGTTTGCCAGGTCGTTTGGGGTCGTGCTGTGGGAGATCAGCACGCTGGCCGAGCAGCCGTACCAGGGCCTGTCCAACGAACAGGTCCTCAAGTTCGTCATGGACGGAGGCTACCTGGACCGGCCCGACAACTGCGCCGACAGGCTGTGAGTACAACTACATCTCTGTATTGTCACTTTGACTTTTTGTCTGCAATTTCAGCTTCGTTTGAATTAGTTTTAAAACACACAATAGAATTTCTGCCACTAGGTGTCTCAATCTAAACAATAAAAGATGTAGTAGTAGATGACGTTGTGAAGTAGTGTGGGATCTTCAGAGCTAGCTTCAGAGCTACCTCTATTGCCTATTTAGTTTTACTGCAGAGCTCCAATTTTTAGAGCATCTGCGTTTAAGGACAGAAGTTGACGCATGTGTCACTTTTTGTATCCATTGTTTCAAATTAAAATCCCTCTCCAGAGTCAACTAAATGTGACTTCAAGACATTTCATAAAATCCTGAAGCAGCAGGGGTGATAAGCTTACAGAGGCCTGCTGCTGCAAAATGTATATAGGGGGAAACCCGGAATGATTTTTCTTTGAACACTAATGATTCCACTTCCTGTGTCCTCCTGCAGACACAACTTGATGCAGATGTGCTGGCAGTACAACCCCAAGATGCGTCCCACCTTCCAGGAGATCATCGAGATGCTGCGCGAGGACCTACACCCCACTTTCCAGGAGGTTTCCTTCTTCTACAGCGAGGAGAACAAGCCGCCCGAGAGTGAAGACTTCGACCTGGACATGGAAAACATGGAGAGCATCCCTCTGGACCCGTCGTCCTACTCGCAGAGGGAGCAGTGTTTGGACAGAGACGAGGCCTCGTCCATGGGCCTGAGGGGCAGCTACGAGGAGCACCACATCCCCTTCACGCACATGAACGGGGGAAAGACCAACGGACGAATACTGGCCCTACCGCGGTCCAGCCCCTCCTAACATACTGTCCACATCCCACACACACATTAATGCTACAGAATGAAATCTATTTTTGTTTTTTGTTGTCATTTTATAGAGATCACACTTTTATCACTCTCTCTCTCTTCAGAGCCCCTCAGTGCATATCTCAGGACCTTATTTCTCTCCTCAGATGCCACACACTACAGTTTGTCCACGCACGGACGCCAGAAGACACTTTTTGTATTTAACAATGAACCTCCTGCACCGCGTCTCTCTTGTTCATGATTGTAGTTTATATACTGTATATATATATTGCCAAGTTTGTGCTAGACTGGGTGGATAATGGATTCAACTGTGAAACAAACTCTTGACAAACAAGAAGGCTGCTAAACCCACTGTCCCTTTCCAGACTGTGTCCCCCCTAACCCCCCGAATCCCTCGATTCATCACAAGGGTTCATCCCCGGGTTGCTACGTTTTGGAAAAAAAAGTGCCCTTCTATTTTGTCTGTGGCCTACATCGGTTGTCATAGAACTATGTCTGAGTCTTTGTAAGCGGACGATGAACTGAAAATGAAAGACTCGGGAAGTCTTGTCGTGTCGGATGGTCAAGGACGGTCCATCCTCGAACAAACTCTAATCCACTGGAGAAGCTGGTTGAAGTGGCTTACCTCCTCACACTCTGCAGTATTCCAAAATGGCACACAGGATAAACACAGGATTTTTTTGTCGGGTTATGGTTTTTTAATTTATTTACAGTCTTTTTTTTGAGTTTTCACATTTACCGCTGAAGGATATTTAAAACTGTTTTCATAAACACGTTGGCGAACGAGTTCCTCAGATTGACCAATAGCTGCTTCTTTGGTATATTTTAGTGGGTATAGAAGATAAAATATATAAATATATAAATATATTATTGATGTTTTTGTACATAGCTGATATGTTGTCATTCTTGAGGTATTTCTGGTCATAGAAAAATGTTTTTACATGTTAGTCTCTTATGTTTATTTTTTCTAATCCAGAAGATCATACTAATTAGCATTTTTGGACTCATGATCAACAGCACTTGGTCTTTTTTGCAATGCGATGCCCTGGAGAAGGAGAGTTTGGCGTCTTCAGCTTAAGATGTCTGCCCATCATATCAAGATCAAATAAAATAGTGCTGTAAATAATGCAGCAAGGTGCATTCATGACCAGGCTCTGGCATGCTTCTGTTTGTCTCTCACACACTCACAACACATTTGTCCAACATTATTGCGTTAAGTGACTTTTAAAATGTTCATGTACATAGAGAGCAAAGTCACACCGAGGATGAAAAAAAACAGATATTTTGGGAATAAAGTCATAATATTTGGAAGAAAAAAAGTCTTAATATTACGTGAATAAAGTAATATGAGGAAAAAAAGTTGTCATTTTTGAGGAAAATGTATTTCAAGAAAAAGTCTAAATATTAGAAACCTTTTCTTGAAATATTTTGAGAAAAAAATGTTAATATTTGCAGAAGAAAGTTGTTTGTAATATTACGAAAATGAACTGGTAATATTTTGAGAAAAATGTCGAGAAGAAAGTCATAAATCATGAGAAAAGTCTAAATATTGGGAGAATTAAGTAATAGTTACAGAAAAAACTATTAAATGGTAAAATGGTTCAAATCATGACATAAAAAGTTGTATCTTTAATGAGGAAAAATGCTTAATATAACAAGAGTTGTCAAAATTCCCATCTTCAGCAAACGCAGCATTCTGTCCAGCAGCTGTTACTTGTATTTGATACAGTTTTGCTGCTGAACCAACAGGTTTACTGTGTTGTTGCCTTATTTGATGCTACATGATTTCATCATTTCTATTAACAAATTTCATACAGATAAAATTACTTTGTTCTTATAATATTCTGCAAGACTTTTTTCCCCTCAGTACGGCCCTAATATTCTGTCGTAGGAAGTCAGTGAATGTCGCCGGAAAAATAAAATACAAACGCGGGTAATGACGCACACGTTTTACACATGCATAACCTGACTATTGAGGGGTTTTTATGTTTGACGCCTGTTGGCTATAATTAAGAGCAGTAGTCAAACTGTGTGTATGTGTGAATGTATGTGCAGTCATGAGGGAATCATGTACAGTTCAGGACTAGAAAGGCACAGTGCTGTAATTCAGTCAAACGACCTATAAGGTAAAGTTGTCTCTGCTCCTCTTTATGGATCAGCTCCAAAATGTACTGGGTTTGTCCTTCTACCGGGTTTCATAAAATGGCTGCAGTAGTTTCTGTGTAATCCTGCTGACAGACGGACAGACACGGGTGGAAACAATAACCACCTTGACACAGGTCATTTTCACTAAAGGTCAGGTCCCACTGAAGTGTTGTGAAATCACGCCATCTGCTGGACAAAATGTAAATGAAAAAATTGGATGTCACTAATAAATGAGCTTTCAAGGTTACTTGTAATTGAACGTCATGGTGATGATAATGCGGCGCAGGTGAGGTCCAGGAGGGAAAGAAGTATTCACAATCTTTACTTAATTAAAAGTACCAATACAGTAATGTTTAAGTAAAAGTAGCAGCAAAATGTAGTTAAAGTATTTTCAGTAAAAGTACTGTTTTGGTTCCTCTGACTGATATATGATTATATATGACATCATTAGATTATTAACAGTAAAGCATCAGTGTTGTCGTCTCATGTTACTGTTGTTTCTTCTGGACGTGGAGTTAGTTTAAACTACTTTCTATAAAGTTTTATAAACGGAGACACCAGATAAATCCGAGGAATCATCACTTGATTAATGGGTGAAGACAGAAGAAAAAACTTCTGATGCACATCTTTTTTCAGTTTTTGGGCTTTTTCTTTACTTTGCAATCTGGTGAGATATTTGGTGATTTGAACATTTATGTGAAAAGTTTAGAGAGGAAAATCTGAATTTGGTGGAGCTCATAACTCATAGACATCTGAAATGTGAGCCGACTACACAATGCTTTTACTAAGACTCCAGAACAGTAATAGGTTGCAAACTACTGGTTTAATCTTTACCAGTGTGTTGTAATTTAAAATTTGTCATATCATCCAGCTGTCTGATAAATGTAGTAGAGGAAAAAGCGCAATATCTGTCTCTAAGATGTAGTGGAGTACAGTAGAAGCATATAGTACACAAGCACAAGTAGAAGTACCTAAAAATAATACTTCTCATACAGTAATTGATTAATTACTTTATACCACTATTGAAGTCTCACAAGAGTAATTATTACAAATGTTTAATACTGTGTAACACCTACACCTATTGCCTTCTTCCATTTATGTGTGTATGGCTGTGGGGGAGATTCATTTGGTTGCAATTTACAACTTCACCACTAGATGTCACTAAACACCACACATTGAACCTTTAAATGACCAGCTGTCCTCTACTATTCGCAGCCTGTGTCAGTAAAATTCAATTCGATGCTACTCTGCTGAAGGGCCTGATGTGTGTTAGGTAGGACTGTATGTATACTAAATGAAAAGAAGCCTCAGCTGTCCTGCTATTCTGGAAATGCCTGTTGATAATAGAGCTAGAACGCTCTCTTACAACTTCTCCGCGAAAAGCTAAATATTTTTGCCAAAATAGTTTACATATAAACATATAAGCCCCCCCCCCCCATTACTGGACATGGTGTTACAGTTTATTCTAGGGAAAGTCACTTATAAAGGCATTTCCGTCATTTGTGGAGATAATTGTGCCATTACTGCCGTGCATGCAGGGGTCACGCCGGTGGAAACATGTCGTGGATGTCAGCGTGAATTTAAACACAGCGAGTGTGAAGAACACTAAGAAATATTCACTGAATGAACCCGCGGAATGTGTTGCACTGACTGAACCGACGACTTCTCCCACAATGCTTAGGGAGGGAGGGACGGAGGGAGGCTGGGATTTCTTGTTAAACACCCCTTTCCCTCCCTCCCCTTCAGCTCCATTTTTTTCTTCTTATTTGTGCACTTGTTCCTCTCGAGGCATCCTCGCTGTTTATCCGCTTGGTGAAACTTGCTGAGAGGAGCTCCCGGACAGATAAGTCGTTTCAGCCCCTCGTCTTTGGGAATAAACGTCAGCTTTGTTTCGGTACACACTCCTGCCGCTGCCTCAACGCGGGGTAAGTGAAAACCGTGAACCGGTGTTTATTTGTTCTTGTTTGTAAGTTAAAAGGACAGACATAAACCGCATGCCGTAACGTCTGCTATGTGGAGATATTGGGTTAACACTAAACAGCTAACTAAGCTAGCGTTAATTCAGCAACACTTTCCAAACTTGGCGTTAACACTACACGAATGTTTGAGATAATACTGTAGCTTTAGTTAGATAATGCCATGTAAGTTAGCTAACGCTACTGTTTTTGTCAGTTTGGTTAATTATTCTAAGTTAGCTCTGTCTTCATTAGCGTGGAGTGCGGTAGCCCACGGTAGACCGTCACCTGCGGCTACTCCGGTCTCCACTCTCGCCTTTTACACCTGTCGCTTTTCCTCCATGAAACTCAAACCACCTGTCAAGGTAGATTTTATCGGACACTTTTTTTTCCCGTTTGTTTGTATGTTGGTATCCAGGTCAGTCGTCTCACTCTTTCTGACATTCCTTACATTCTCCTTCTGCTGGATAAAACACAGACCTTTAATGGTACTGTCGTTAAATCCCCCTCTTTTCCCCCCATTTTTAAAAACCGCCTCAATTAATGGCGACGACACGACGAGCAGTTTCAAGGACATATTTCGACTCTCTTTACTGGCATATTTTCAGTTTGGGCCAGACAAAGTGCTTGAAAGTCATGGAAAAAGAAAGATTAAAAAAAATAATAAGGGGTAGCTGTTTCTGAGAGCTTTTATCTCATGTGTGTCATATTGTACAGAGTTAATCCAGCCGAGGATATGTAAGAAAAGCTGCAACAAGTAACGATTGATTTGGTCATATTCCAGTCACATAATGAGCTCAAGATGATATTTTAAAATGCCTTGTGTTTTGTTTTTTTTTTGTCAAAAAAGTAAACAGACAAGAAGCAACTCATTTTCTGTCTAAAGATTGTTTTTGAGACCCTGTAAAGTACACTTACACGTGTTTGCCATGGTGGTACATTTGCAATGGGTGACATATGGACTATTTTACCAGTTTTGCAAATGATGCTGTTATCATCAAAGAGACTAACTAATCTAACTAATAGTCAGACTTCAGATAGATGCTTAAATGTTGCTAAAAACTATGCACAAAGGTATCTTAAATAGGACTAATATGCTGGAATTGTGGGAAAGTTGGGACTTTTTTTCTCTCTCAAACTAAAATCTAAAAAAGTTTTAATGGGAATTTATCAAATTATATACAGAAATTGAATATGATATAATTGTGTTTTTCATTAGTGTATGATATGAATTGTTGCGTTTTCATCACCTTAGAATGAAACGTTTTTAACTACGGAGGGAGCAGGTTCACAGACTCTGCCATGTTTCTACAGTACCTTACAACAGACTTACTCCTCTTTTTAAAAAAAAAAAAAAAAAAAAATGTATGACAGGCAGCGTCCAGCGTTAAGGTACATTACTGCACCTACTATATTTGAGTGTGGACCAGAGTTAATATCCACTCAGCTAAAACAAACACTGACTGTAATGATGAGGGAGTTTCATGTTTTTAGCGGCCACTGTAGGTGAGGGTGAGGGCACAGCGCTGAAATTGCAATTGCACCTTCACCGCTAGATGCCACTAAATATTACACACTTAACCTTTAGCAGGTACAAGATATTTTACTGGTAACATTCAGGTACAGTGTTTAAAATAAAAATAATCATGGAAAATTACTGACACTTAAAGCTGTCGGAGCAAGAAAGCAGGGGGGGGAAATGCCAGTTTGAAAATACACACCTTCCTTCTGCAGCTCTGTCCTCTCTGTCTAAAGCAAAACACTAAATATACATTTACACAGGGTTCCCACTGTCATGAAAAACCTGGAAAAGTCATGGCAAAGATTTTTACCTTTTGGTGAGCCTGTCAGACTTAGACAAGGACACTGAAGATACATTTTAAAAGTGAAACAGTTTGTTGCTTTTTGACTAAAATCAGTATGGAACTATATTATTACAGTCCTTTGAAAATGGCTTAATATATAGAGTATTTGAAGTGAAAATGAAAATAACTGGCAATTAGAGACGGGAACATTTTGTGATTCTAGTATTCTTACAGTAATTAACTTGGTCCACTGCTGTTTAGGTACTTAAAGGTTTTGAACAGTCATGGAAATGATCTTGCTGGTTGTTGAAAAGTCATGTAAAGTTGAAGCCAATATATTAGGGTTATGGAAGCTGCCATGTTGCTGTGTCGAGCCATGATTAGAGCAGTAGAGTGTCTGATAATAATAATAATAAAGAAGTAAAGCTGTCAATCACGTATTTCACCCCCTACCTGGCTGAAACTTGCATCTCAGGGTGGATTTTTTTACAACCTGTAAACGGTCAAGAGGAGGTGCAGAATTCTTGTTTCCTCTCAGACCAAAGGTAAAGGTGCCTAAAGGTAATTATATTTTTTGCCCAGTGATGCAAAAAAAAAATGTTTGTTTAGCACTTCATGATAATGCTTAAATAAACCTCAGGATAATTAATAAATACAATTATTGTCCTAGTCACTTCATAGTTCCAGCAGGTTACTGTGGCCTTTTAAAAGTATTCGATTAACATTTTTTGTTACAGTTTCTTAAACCACAAAAACATATGAACCTGTTTTCCTCTTTTTGTCATTCGATGCCACAGGTTACTTTACATGACTGTTACCGCTGTAAAGAAAAAGTTAAGTTAGCCTAGTGGTAGGGTTGCTGACTTTTTAGACTTCAAATAAGCCAGATTTTATTTTTGTGAAAAAGTATCTCTCTTATATGGCATTAGACTAGTATAAGAGCAAAACTGAGACTGGTCTAACACTCGACGAGTCTAAAACACCTTTGTGAAACCATAGATCCTTTAAACTTGTTAGAGTACTAACACACCACCTAGACTGGCCTAACATTACTGAGCGGTCTAAAGACATTTTCATGAAATGTTGTGGACCGAAGTCTGCATGTAGTCCTGTCAAAAACAGAAAAATGGAAGCATTGACTTCCTGGAACAGAAAGAAAAATACGTTACCAAAAATGCTAAGTACGCCTAATTATAGTCAAACAGCTTGCATGGGCAAACTCACTGACTGGCATCTTTGAAAATGGTTGACCAAGATCCTAAATGAGGGGGGCAGGTCTTAAGCCTGGCCAGTCATTGCACACTGCCCAGCTCTCATATGTCTACAGTATATTTAGGAGGACAATAGTTCAATAATACCTCAAATTACAAAGTGTGGGATTCACCTGTTTGTACTGACAGAAACACTTTGGTATGCATGTATGACACGACACTAAAGTCATCACTGAAGTTAATGAGTACACTGTGGGCCAAGGTTGCTGGAAGGGAAGGCAGCACTGAAAGTGTAAGCAAACCTCTTACTGTTAGCAGGGACCCGTTTACAGTCACTGCTGTTTCTGGCAAATTACAGCTGTGTGATAATGTGAAACATTAGGCGATAATAAAGCCTTAAGGATTTATTAGCGACAGGACTGGCACGGTTCACTGGTTTCTTTGTCCCATCTGGTTTTTATGGCCCCCTGTGGCTGAGGGTTCACGCTTGTTAACCGTCAATGGCCCGCTCAGGAGAGGACCACCAGTGTAACTTGTCTTTTACTTGTCTTTTAATGACACGACATGAGCAACTCTCACTTGTTGAAGTTTAGTCCTGTTGTGGGTGTGATGATTTAGGCCCCTGCCTGAGAGAAACTGCTCTTCTGAAACACAGCATTTAGCAGCAGTGGTTTTCCCCTGGCCTTTCTTTTTTTTGTCCTCTGCAGGATACTTGGCAGACTTGCTGGTCTTGTTTTGTCTCTTGCAGAGAATGACCTGTATTTCATGCTACTCTGCTCCTTTTCCTCCCTCTGTGGGTGAATCATTTGAGGTGTGGCTGTCACTCACAACAAGGGGCAGAACTACACAACCACAGTATGGTTAATAGCATACCATGAGCCTTACAAACAGGTCTTTAAAGAAAGTAATCTGAGATGACACAAGGCCTTGGGAAAAAACACAAGTGCAGGAGGTGCTAGGACAATGTTTTGTATTTGTGTGCTGTGGAGGACCAGGTAGTGCAGAGACATCTAGACACTATCAAGATTAATTGAGAATAGATTAGGGCTGACTATCTATTATTTGATTACTCAGTGTTAATGTAAAATATTAGGCAAGTACCCACCAATTTCCATTTACCAAGGTTAAGTAAAAAATGTGCCTAACAAATGGACATTTAAAGGTCCAGTGGGTAAGATTTAGGGGGATTTAAGGTAATCTAAGAGCAGAATAGGAATTGTCTATGCCATTTGTAATTATATTTTCATTAGTGTATAATCACACAAAATGTGAATCGTTGTTTTTTTGTTACATTATTTAAAATCTACAGTTAAAGTCCTAATAAAGTGCTTTGTTTGGTGTTTGTGGCCAATTGATTGATTAGTTTGCCTGTAGCCTTCAAACCATATTATAGTTTGAATTTGTCACTGTGGAAATAGCACATTTAGACTAACAGGTTCTTTAAATCACTGTTTGTCTCAGGTTTTTAATTGTCCAAGTTGGCAAAGCTGTCACAAAAATGAGAATCATTGTAAATTATTCCAGAAACTACTCAACTCCTCTGCTGTCAGTGGGTCAATCAAACTAAACTAACATCACTAACAAGTACCACCTTTTGATTTTTGTGGGGGCCAGGGGATATGCCATCTTGACTGCTTTTGTTTGGTTTTGTTGTGTTGATATTGCACATACAGAGTGTATAGTTTTAATAAAGAAAGCTATTTC
The DNA here is from genome assembly GCA_037367275.1 of Coranthus polyacanthus. Classification (NCBI taxonomy): domain Eukaryota; kingdom Metazoa; phylum Chordata; class Actinopteri; order Kurtiformes; family Apogonidae; genus Coranthus; species Coranthus polyacanthus. The sequence continues at coordinate 18,446,722 of JAPQRN010000010.1, forward strand.
TGAATCATGTTTTTCAAAGAAAAATTACATACTGTATGTTTGTGGATCAAAGTAAAGATGTATTTTTGATCTTGGTCTATGAGGGGTTTTCTTTGTTTGGTTGTTGTTGTTGTTGTTGTTGTTGTTTTTTCAAGTTTTAAAGGCACATTTATATGTCGTATGTTCCTAAGATTTTAGTTGCTGCTCTGGCAAAGTGTCATTGTGTGTTAAATAGTGAAGCCAGAGGCTCCTGTGTGACTGTGTCCCGACTCCTTTAGTCAAACAGTGATGTGTATGTTTTAGGTGTGTCTCACTCTGAACAACTGCCTCTTTTTTGCTCAATTGAAGCTTACATGCTGATAGACAGCAGTTTGTTGTCAGACTTTCTTTGCTAGCTGCTGTGCCTGTTTTTTTATTTATTTAATTTTTTAAAATGTTTTTGCCAGTGCTTGACGTTGACACTTTTGCTGCTGTTGCATTAGACGGAGGTCTGTGTTCACAAGAGTTGGACTGGTCTCATTGACCCTCATGGGCCCTTTAGTGTGGGCACACACACAGCTAGTGGGGTGACTGTGGGCTACTGTGCAGAAACTGGGACACACTCTGCTTTGGCACTATTCTTGTGATCCAGGAACATTCAATGTCACAGCTTTTCTGCATTTGCCTCTTTTGTTTTTATTCACAGGTTTAACAGGATTTTTCCCTCCTGTGATTTTTTTTTTTTTTTAGTGTCATAGAGGAAGTGCAGAAGACATAACACTGACAACAGTAAAGCAGAAATATAGACGAACAAGGTGAGTCATTGTCAGTCATAGGCACAGAGATAACTGGCTTTTGAGCTCATCTAAGAACTTAAACTGGGTAAATACTTAACCTCAGAGATGGACTGAAAGGGGTGTGTCAGTCATAGGATCATTATTTGTCTATTAACATATTTAAGTCCCTCCTACAGAGATGTGTTATCTCAGAGTTTGAAGGAAAACACAGAGTAGATTAGAGCAGAATTGCACACAACTCACATCTGGAATAAAAAGGTAATTTTTAAATTTCGTTAGCAAAATCCCGCTCTGTGTACATCTCTGTTGTGTCTTTGCCCGAGAGCTGGTCTGACCAGAGGTGTGCAGTTTGACAAACCAGTTCCCTCTTTACAGAGCTGCACTAGTTTTGCAACAGCCTGTTGTTTAGATTCAGCACCATGAAGTGAACTTTCCACTTAAAATCCTTTCTCTTCTGCAGATAACCAGTCTTTTTGAAGGCTTGAGTCAGTGAAGTGGGACAAAGAGATTTTGTGGACAAAATAAGGGTATGTTTATTTGTATTTCTTGTTGAATTCTAAACTGGAATCCTTGAAATCTTCATTGCTTTAAATATTAGCTGGATGGTGATTTAATATCATTAAATCACTATATATATCTATATCAAGAAAATAATCATCTTTTTCTGCATTCTTTGTTCTGTAAAAAGATTTCATATTGGCTGATATCAAAAAACGTATATTCTGATATGACACATGTGTGATAGGCCCATATCAACCATGACCAACCAATCAACCTCCAGGGCTGAGAAGTGAAACTTCAGCCCAAGTGTCAAAAACTGCAATTCCTCAAATGGTCACTTATGGCTGGCTTTGAAAGTGAGTCAATCACCATAGACGTCCATGCTAAAATGTCCATCTTAACAGCAAAAATAACTGCCCGTCTCTCTAATTAATTTCTCCCTTTCATGACAACCGTACAGGGAGTGAATATTTATATAACTCCCCCTTGTTAATTATATTAAGTATTAAAGTTATGCATAATTAAGACAGTGTCCACTATGAGTGATAGTGCTGTCTGTCTGTGTCTGCCTTGTGGGCTTTGATTGACAGCTGTTGGGCTGCTGCGTTGACTTTTGGAGTTACACTAACTATGTCATGTCATGTAGTTTACCCGGCCTGTTGGCATGACTTAGCTTCATTAGCTAATGTTAGCATTAATTTTTATTGGATAGTATGGTCTGTCAGCTAGCCTGCTAATTAGGCCAGCTAGTGCCAATTAGTGTGTTTATCCATTATTTGAAGTTGACATTACTGTTATCAAACACAACTGTATGTGTTAACATTTATCAAGTAGCTGAAATTCCTTGGTGATTTTTACCATGACAGTGTTAGTCAATGTGGTTGGTGTTTTCAGTAAGTTTGCATTAGCTTGGTGAGTTTCACCCCTCACTCTTCCCCAGCTCTTATCCAAATATGGGCACCTGTTTCCCAAAAACAAGGTGGAAACAACCACCCATTAGGGTGATGTCATGGAGGCTTCATCCTCTTTTTACATACAGTCTATGATCATGATACATATTGTATTACCAGACTCTTGCCAATACACAGCCCTGTCAGGGATTATCTTTGTGTTTCTGCTTCTGCTGCTCACGGTCTCTCCTCGTGTTTCTCAGCTCCGGGGAGAGAGTTTCTCCCCTGGCCTGTCATGGCGGTCCTGGCCTAGCCCAGCCCAGGCATGACTGTCACCCCTAAAAAATCCAGCCCTCAGCCTGCTTCCTCCTCAAACCACGACTCAAGTCCTAGGTGGGTGGAAATGTGTTGTAAAATCGTATGTGTCTCAAACCCTGTTCACAATGCAGCTGACTGTATCTTTATTTTGGTTTTTCCTCATGCTGTATTTGACGTATTGTTTTCCAATCATGGGAGAGCAGCTGAAATACAACTGTAGTCTCATTTCTTTCTGGGTTTAGTCTGATAGACGTGCACTACAAACAGACTCCAAGTAATATGAAGACTTATGTTGTTTTTGTTGGTGTAAGTCCAGTCGTGTAAGTTGTCATGAGTTTGACACCATGGTAATGTCAAGGATAAGACAAATCATCCAGATCTGAAGGAAGCTGCCATTCTGTTTTTTGTGTGGATGTTTCTGCACTGACATCACTTTTTAATTAACCTGCCGAGTCTTATCTCATCACATACCAACTAGATCCGGTCCGACGCAGATGGATGAGGTCGAAGGCCTGCGAGTGAAGCTCTCCTCTGAGGACACACTGTCTCTGGCTTCATCCTTGGCTGAGCCCATTAACCTTGAAGGTTAGTTTGACACCTGCAGCAGGTATGAAGAGCTGTGAAAAGCTCTGCTTACTTTTGTCACAACAACCTGTTTTGAATCCACCATTAGATATTGTACAAATTCAATCCTAACTTGTTAAGTATACATGACACTGTATTTTGTAAATAATCTGAATTATAAACTGGACAACATTGTATCCTTCTCCAGTAATTGTTTAAACTCTGACTGTGATTTTGACAAATGTAATTTTTTTTATATAATCTTTTTTCTTTTTTGCTTTTTATTGATTTTATTGCTTTTAGTTTATAAAAAGGAAAAACGGGCATAGTCATTAAGGGGTCTAACTTCCTGATACAATGCATATAATGTAGTAATTATTTAGTAGCATCTTTGTGTTGGGTTTTATAACCAGCAGCTTTTATATATGGGTTCTCTAACCACTTCACTGCTTTTTCTATTCAAAGTAAAAATGACTTACTTTAAATAAAGTAAGAAATAATTGTTCATGATAGTAAAGAAGAGTTATATTGTAACACATGGATAGAAATGATCAGTGCTGTTTATTCATACATTTGTTAATATTGGATTGAGAGATACAGTAATTCTTATTGTAGTCTGTATGAAATGATTACTGCATAGTTAGTAATAATGCTTTAATGTTTAAAATAAAAATGATTAAAAATAGCCATTCACATGACCAGTAATGAATCACTGTGATAAACACTCATATGACCAGCAAACACAATCCTGTTCTAATAATACATCCATGGTCAGCAAGACTAGGGGGACAGGACTGACACTGTTTGGCGTCTTTGGTCTTTCTAAATTTCACTAAGTGTGTAATCCTGTTTTGAATGTATTATTTTTAGAAAATGACAATTTAAATCAAACAAACAATTCTTTAGTAAAAATGGACCAGTAATAGTACTGATGAAGAACCCAGCTGATAAAAGTCTGTATTCAGTTGGTTATAATCTGCAACCACAACTTGAGATGCCACTACGTCTTATACACTGAACCTTTTAACCAATGCCATTTTGTGATTATTATCATTTATGGCACATAGTGCAGTCTCATAAAAATGTGATGGATTACTTCAGAACATGTTTCTGTTTTGAGTGTAATGTGAAAATCTACAACCTGTGTGTTTTCTTTCTAAGACTTGTAATGCTAGTAGTCTAAAACTATTATAAAATGCACAGTTTTTAGTCAAATACCATTCACATTTGAACATTGTGTCTGGGGAGGACCCCAAACCTTATGACCACACAGCTCCTAAGCCCCCCCCAGAAATCTAATTAACTGTGTCAATTTGGTGGTGACTGTGAGGTTAGTTTGTTTATTTATAGCAAGTCATATGATCATCTCAATATTGAACAATGTTGTTGCACATCGCAGATTTTCCTCATATTGTTTAGGCCTAAATCCTTGGGCGACTGTCTGTGTGTCATCCAGATGGCCATTATACTCAGTTGCGATGGGAGATGGAGTCTGACGCCCAGAACCTGGAGGCAGAGTCCTGGAGCGTGGCCGTGGACCCGAGCTACATGAAGGCTTTGCATAAAGAGGCCGTGAAAAGACAGGATGTCATTTACGGTAGGCCCAAGTGTGATGCTGGTCTGAATTTAAAAAAAAAAAAAAAATACAATACGTGTAAGTTTGACCACTTAAACATCATCATAATTCTCATATCAATAAAAAAAACTGGATCACTGAAGGCAGAGTATATGTTAATTGCACTAATGAAGCAATGCCTATAATTTTGACAATGATGATGGGTGCTGTGTTAAAACCACAGTAGCCAGAAATCAGGAATAAAACTTTTAAAATACACACCTTCATTCTGCAGCTCTCTGTCCTAGAAGAAATATAAAGATAGATGATGCAATGCTGTTTTGTGCTGCTACAGAAAAGTGAAGCCAAAATATCAGGGCACCTGCCATATCTTAACGGTGATTGGCCATTACAGGCCCACTCTCTGAAAATACCTGTGATTGGCTAAAATCTTCTGTCACTGGCTAGATTTTCTGAATCCTGAAAACAAAGCAAAGAGCAGTTGCAGAAGTCTTGTTTCCTCTTAGAGAATCACAATATACTGGAATGTTTCTTTAGTTATGCCAAAAGTTGTCTACTGAAGCTTTATTCTAGTTATTGTCACGATAGATTGTTTATTATCAGAGGTCTTCCAAGTTAAACGGAGATTGATACATTTGTCTAAGAAAACACTTTGTCTTTGACTTGGATGTGGAATAGTTTTACTTATTGCCAAGTATTAAGTTCCTTTCACATGTATGAATTGTTTGACAGTCGTTATTTTTATGCAGCTGCCAAACAAACTTCACTGGTCCAGTTTAAAGCTAACCTGTAGTTGTTCAGCGAGGAGTATATGGATGTAGCTGTTGTACACAAATGTTACTAGATGGTTCAGGGTCTGAGCTTTGGTCTTTTCATGTGTGTTAATTGAAATATCTTTCTTTGTGAATTTCCTAGAGCTGATCCAGACAGAGATGCATCATGTCCGCACCTTGAAGATCCTTCTCTATGTCTACATGCATGAGCTGAAGCAGTCTGCGTTAATAGAGGAAGGCAGACTGGAGTCTCTCTTCCCTGGAGTGGACGCCCTCCTCTCGCTCCACCAGCACTTTCTTAACTGTCTCAAAACACAGCAAACCCAAAGTCAGGAAGAAGGAAGCCCAAACAACTACCAGATCACACAGCTGGGAGAAACTCTCATCACTCAGGTAGAGTTTAGTTCTATTTAAATCTGCATCAAGCTAATATTATACAAAAATAACCATAACAGAATCATGCATTAGTTTTATTGATTGTCTTAAACCTATAATATGTTATGTGTGCATTAAAATATCTAAAAATGACTGGGTCATGGTTATATATTTAGACATGTACTTTATGTTTAACCTCAGAAAAAAGTCATTTAGAAAAGATTTTATTCAAAGCAATGGCCCATTTCATCTGGTTGCCTGTCAGTGGCATCATATCCTGTTTATGGGGGAACATTATAAAACACAGGTGGGTGTAAATGTCACATAATTATACTTGGTAACAGTAACACAGCAGTATTTAAGCCACACACCATATTTTTATTATTGAAGTCCCATTTTGCAACACAGTAAACCCGTAGAGGTAATTTCTCGTTATATTTCACTATTGATCTAACTTACTATGATGCAAGCTACCAAGCTGCTGTGTACAGTAACACAATGTTAATGGCTAACTTCAATCCCAAGTTGAAATGTTAAGTTACCATTTAGAAGTACGTTACCTAAAGTTACTTACAGCGATTTTTATTAGAATGAAATGTTGTAACGTGAATATATCACTAAACTTCCAGAAAACGTATTACCTTGTTTGTAAACAAGAGTCCCATGATCCCATGCTACTTTACGACTTCACCAAACTATGTCTTTTGTTATTGTTTTTGATTTGAGAAACCCCAAGTGGCAGAAATTATGTACTGTGTTAAAATTAATCAGTTGAACAAATACTTCTTAAAATAAAAAATGTCTTTTCCTCACCTCAGGTCAAAATGGCAGTGAAAATGTAAACAACATGCACAAAAACTTAAAAAACAGTCATCAGCCTTTAAAGTCTGTAAACAAACAAAAAAAAAGATGAGCTTTCAAGTGCATCATGTGAGAAGTTAGGAGCAGAGGATCACATTTTTCAATTTGTATATAATTTCTTAGTTTGAAACGAGATACTGGTCAGACCAGGTGCTTTGCTGTCTGAGCTGCCACTGTTACAGAAAGATATATAACAATGACATTGTTGATATTGTTACAAACTGAAATACAGGAACAGGTTTGGTTTATTAATTAGTCATGTTCTGTTAAGGGATAAATGTAACTAAGAAGAAAATCAAGGGATTAAAAACCCTTGACTTTCTTCTTAGTTACACCTTCCCCTTTGTTTCTGTATTCATTTACTTCTCTCCACCCTTTTCATTGTCTCTGTCACTGTGCATTTCAAACATACCAGCCATTCCTCTGGACACCTGAACACTGAGCCACAGCATCCACGGTCCACAGTGACGGACTGCTCCCACAGTCCAGAAATGACTCTGTGTCCCTGGAATCACATTCTCAGAAGATATTTTTACACTAGTGGGCATTTTCTCATCTTCCTGTTATTAATTATTCTCTAAGTTATTTTCAGTCTTTAAAGGTCCAGTGTGTAAGATTGAGGAGGATCTAATTGCAAAAATGGAATATAATTTTCATAATTATTGTTGTAATTATGTTTTCATTAGTGTATAATCACATGAAAATGAGAATCATTGTGTTTTTACTACCTTAAAATGAGTTGTTTATGTCTACAGAGGGTATTTATCACTGTTCACATAGTTCACCATGTTACGCTGCCATATGTCACAGTATTTCACAATGGCCTTCCTCTTTTTTCCCCCTGTTCTATAACAGGTGGCATCCAGTGTTAAGGTGCATTACTGTCATCTACTATGTTTGAGTGTGGACAAGAGTTAATGTCTCCTTCAGTAAAAAGCCCAGAACAAACAAAATAAACACTGGCTCTAATGAGGGACTTTGTTTTTTGCAGCCACTGTAGGTGAGGGGGTTTCCTGTTGGTTGCAATCTGCAACTTCACCGTAAAATGTAACCAAGTATCACACACTGAACCTTTTTAAGGGATGCGGTTCTTCATACTTCTGCCATTAGTTTGTTTCAAATGTCTTATATTACGGTGAAAGTTTTTGGCAATATTTTTATTATCATGAAGGATCAATAAATCAATAACTTTTTAAAACGTTGTCAACAAACACAGAACATTAAAACCTTCATGGAGACAGGATTTATTACGTGGCTTTTTTTTGTATTTGATTACATTAGTTTTAAGCTAGGTCTGTGTAATAAATTTGCGACTGAGTATTGATATGACTTTATTGCTTAACCAATTGAAGGAAATGACAGGAAATCAGGGGAAAGAGGGACGAGGAAGGCCATGTAACAAGGTGCCAATCCATTGTTAATCAGCAACCAGCAACGGACTTGTAAAATATCTCAAATGTTCCACATATTCTGTAAAAAGATACCAGAAAGACAAAATGTTGCTGATATTTTGCTATGAGCAGAATTGAATCTTAATGCATCATTATTACTGTCAAACTGTAGCTGTTGCAGAGTTCTAATTGTCATGGTTTCTCTTCTTTGCTGTGATAGTTTTCAGGCACACTTGGAGAGGGAATGAAAGAGTGGTACAGTGTTTTCTGCAGCCATCACACTCCAGCCATCAGCTTCTACAAAGAGCAGCTGCAGAACAGCAAGAAGCTGCAGAACCTCATCAGGGTAAGCGATCCAAATTTATTGGCCAGTTTTTGTATATTGAAGTAATAGTTGTGTCTTGCATTTAATGAGAGGTTTTTGTGCAGACTTAGAGAATTAGTGCCATTATCTTAGAGACAGGCTTTGCACAAACGACTGTAAAAAGTTTGTGATGTCTTTCTCTAAAACAACAGAAATCGCTCAAGATGAGTGATGCAGTATGCCGTAACATCAGGCACAGTCCTGCAGCAGTGCACCTAATAAACTAAAGACAATAACATGTCTGATTGGCTTTTTAAAACAAAACCTTTCCCCTTTTGTTACAGAAAATAGGTCAGCTGCCTCTAGTAAGAAGGTTGGGAATCCCTGAGTGTTTTCTGCTGGTGACTCAACGCATCACTAAATATCCTGTCCTGGTTGAGCGAATCATCCAAAACACTGAAGGTAAACTGTCATTTGCTGGATGGATTGGTACAGGTATGTATGAAATTTCTGATTGATTGAATTTATTTCCTGGTCCTTACAGCTGATACGGACGAGTATAAGTCTCTGGTGCAGGGTCTAGCGCTGATCAAAGACACCATCTCCCAGGTGAACTCTCAGGTCAGTGAATATGAGAAAGCTGCCCGGCTCCGAGAGATCTGTTTGCGTCTGGAACCAAAATCTCAGGGCCGAGTGAAGGGCGACCGGTTCTTCCGCCGTGAGGAACTGGTCCAGAACAACCGGACGCTGCTGCACGAAGGAGCTGTCATGTGGAAGTCCTCAGGGAGACAGAAAGGTTAGCACTAGTGTTTTCAGTTTGGATAGTTTTGCTGTTGAATGACTTTTTGTCAGTAAAGACTGTGAGGCTACTTTTGTTTCTCTTAAAATGAACTAAAATAGTGACATTCAACCTCATTACTGTTCACATGTATGCATGCAAAGGTGTTCCCTAAATGTTGACAACAAATACAGTAGAGAAATTTGAATTGATTTTATCTCCAGATGTAAGATGTTATAAGATGGTGGGAAAAGACTTAAAGGTTGTATTTGTAATTTTGAATTTCAAAAATTAACTCCAACTGTCAATAGAGAGGGGTAGCATTTTACCAGGAAGTTGTGGTGTTGGTGTCACTGTCAAACTGCAGAAGCCACCATATTTTAGGTTAGAAACTGCATTTGTTAAATTTCCTAATTTTTAGAAATTATAGCTGTAGTTGTAGGCACACATCAGTGCATAAAACACAACTTGGACATCCAGGCATCTTTTTGAAATTACACTAATGGCCCTCGAGAGGTCACAAGAGTTCAGATTTTAAAATGAAAGTGTATGCGATGAGTCACGTCTGTGATAGTGACAGATTACTGCAGTATAATAGAAGAGATGTTAATCATTTAGATAATGTCTTCACAAAAGCAGTAAGCCTCCTATTAAGAAACACATTCCGATAACTCGTATGGCAACATATTTTTTGTCATTAATTAAACAGACTACCACATTAAGGAAGGTAAACATCATAAATTCATCTGCAAAGGCAACCTGAGGTAAATACAAAACACTTCAGTTGTTTTATGCTGAACTCCATTCATTTCCCCTGTAGACATCCATGCTGTGCTGCTGTCAGACTTGCTCCTCCTCTTACAAGAGAAGGATCAGAAGTTTGTATTTGCTGCTGTGGTGAGTTCTGCCCAATCATTACTGAGTCTAAAAGTCTTTTTTTTTATTATTTTTTTTTATTATAAATGCTGAGTTTTGTTATTTTCTTTACGTGTCCTACTTTGTAAGAATGAAACACGTTTTAGAACCTCAGTATTGAAATGTACCCATTGAATCAGAAGTAGAAAAGCATCAAAATACAAAAGGTTTCCAGTAGTTTTCTGATATGGTGCAGTGTCGCACAGGCATACACCTCTTCAAAATTAATAATCTTGCCTGATATGATGTATTGATTCTTGGATCAATACTAATGACTATTTCATTATCAACACCGTTGGACTATTTGCAGGACAATAAGCCACCAGTGATCTCCCTTCAAGGCCTGATTGTCAGAGAAGTGGCCCATGAAGACAAAGCTATGTATCTTATCTGCGCATGCACCTCCAACATGTATGAGATCCACACAGGCTCCAGAGACGATCGCATCACCTGGACCACCCTCATACGGGGAGCTGTGAACTGGTAAGACAAAGATTAGACCACGTGTCAAACTCAAGGCCCGCAAGATAATATTATATGTCTATTATTAATGGTCCGCCAGTACACAGCACTCACAGCACTCATACTACAAATCCCATAATGCACTGCAGCGGTTGCAGTGTACCAACTCCTCCTCCTCGCTGCTCTAATGACGCACTCATCAGTGATCAGTGCCAATGCGGTGACATTAAGATAGCCCCAGACAAAAAGTGAACTTGAAAACCGGGGATTTTAAGACTGGTAGAGGCAGAGGATCTGTTTAACACCGGAGAGAAACTGATGTGGCCGTAATTAAAGAATAATCTCCGCCGCTGTGTTTCCCAACAGCGCACTTTGCTGATAAACTGAGTGCACTTATGGAGCGCAGAAATTTTATTTTAAATGGCTCAGTAATCCGTTAATCCAGTAATCCAACGTAGAAAGAGCACCTGTAAACACCCAGATGGAGCTGATAGAAGTCCAGTATAACGGCACACTGAAGGCAAAGTATGACTC
>JAPQRN010000010.1:18474286-18488728 GCA_037367275.1 Coranthus polyacanthus
GGTGGGAGGGGTGAGGAGTCGAGGTGAGGACCCGAGGAGCTACAAGCTAAGAATTGGGAAGAGCCCAATATCAAGTCTGCACAAGAGATTATACACTGGTTTTAAAGAAGGGTAAACTCAAAACCATGGCATGCAAAACAAAATATACCAAAACATAACATGAGAAATCATCAACAGAAGCATAAGTTAAAAAAAAAAATATCTAAGAGCTTTGGCTCAGTCAACAACCAATCAAATAGCACCACATTTTAAAAGGGTATGAACCTGTTCAGTCACCACTTCAGAACCGGACGCCGCTGTGGTTTCAATGTGATGGAGGGACAAGAGGCTGGAAATGACTCGGATTTGTGCGCTTTTAAGTTTTAAGTTTGGTATGTCAGGGCACTGAAGGCAAACGTGTTTAGAAGTGTACAAAACAGCTGCTGCCTGACGTGAGCCTGAGAAGCTCTTGGAGACGCACTGATCATCATTTAAAGTTTGGAACAATATACATGTTTTTTGGGTGTTATTTGTACACACCAAAATTGGAAGAAACACCTGGTGAGTCGCTGCATTTAGTGTCTGTAAATATCACTTGAATAAGGAGTTTATTGTGTTCAGCATCAGCATATTCAGGGTTCCCACATGACTTTTCAATGACCCTTCGCAACCTTTACGCACATGAACGACGTGTAAAAATTAAATATCGATTTTTTTTCATTCTCTAATTGTTGGTTAGGATTGTAATAATATAGATCCAAAATTAACAAAAGCACAGTTTTTAGTCACATAATGACGACAAAAAGCCATCGTTTGTCCTCGGATGTGCACGAATCTAGTAGGTGAGGACTTTACATCCCTACAAATTAAATTCCATGACTTATCCAGGTTTTTCACGACCGTGGGAACCCTGTATATCTGTTGAAACACACTGACCTTTAATGGCCACCACATGCGTCAAACGAAGTGCCTAAAAAGATGTTTGAAACGGCAACAAACACTTGTGCCTTCAGCTGGGGTCATTATAATGAGACCTTTAAAGCCCAGCCACACTGAAAAAAGACATACAACCAAGCATACAGTGCATCTTTCAGATAAATATGGCTCTGTATGCTGGATGATGTACATGCAGGGCGAGGCAGCCAACTGGGAACATGTGATCAGTCATAACGACGAATGGAGGGGATGCACTGACATCACTTTCCTATGAAAATGTGGAATAAACTGTTTAAATTAAAGGCAAACCTCAGAACCTACGGTACTACATTTCCTGAAATCCTAGCTACCTTTGCGTGCGGTGCAGCTGCTAGTGACACAGCTAAAAACATGGGTGATGATGCTTTTTTCCCCCCGACACTAATAAAGACAAAGGTCAACTGAATTGTTCAAATAATATAATGTCAGAAAGGTAACAAGCTACACTTTTCTGTTTCCAAGTTTTCAAATGAGTTTGAAGGAAACTTTTGAAATGTGCAAACACTTGAAAAACGTGATGTTTACAAAATATGCATAGCATAACGTTACATGACAGATCAAGGTGGTGTATTTCCATGTAAAAGCTCTTTCCCATTTTGAGATGTGTTTTTTGTGTTTTCACAGTGACGTCATGTGCACACCCTCTATCAGTCTCAGACCTGTTCAGTGTTACGTCGCTGACTGCTTTCCATATTTGACATTACAGGAGCTACAGACTGTGTGTAGGAGGTGAAGGGGCTGCTGTGCAGGTTTCATACATGTGTTCATCAGTTTTAATGCCTCAACCGCGTGTCTTCATCCAGTGCCCACTGAGTCAGCTGTTAAGATCACAGATCTCCTCCGCTCTTCCCTTTGCACCAAGTGCAAACAAACATCCAGACTTAAAAAAATCCATTTATGGATACACAATGTAGTAAAAAAAAACTCATCGATGAAAAAAAATAGCAATAAGTGAAATAAGAATGCCATACTAGTAGTCCTTTCAGTTGGATTTGTGTTTGTCTTCGTCGTTCTCCTCTTGGAGTGTTTCCTGAGGCTGTGTGGGGGAGTCTTGGCTCTGATTGGTGGCCTCTGTGGGTCGTGTGTCCGGTTTTGTGGTGGGCTCCTCCGTCTGCGGCGCTGCTGTTTGTGTACAGTTGATTGGTGCGAGCACTATGGGAGGCTGCAGGGGACAAAAAGTAAAGTCTCACTGAGATGTAGTCAAAAAAACTGGAAATGATGCTCACACACAGAGGAGTGAAAGAAAAGACAGCACACAACAAAAGATATACAGTCATCCCTCTGTCCACAAACACATCACAGCCTGAAGGGCTTAGTCGCCTCATTTAACAATTTAACACAATGTTAAAGGAGCTTTGTGTGTGCATGTTGTTGTCAGAGGTATTCCTGTATGCAGATTTAGAAACCCACCACATATCAAAATGAAAGCAAAAGCTTAACTAAGAAAACTCCAACTGGGCCTCTAGTCACATCAAAAACACAAGCTAATCAATACTAAATGCTATTTAACAAACAACACCTACAAAGACTGGTCCAAAAATCATTACCCACTCCCTTCTATGATCACTACTCATGATCCCTGCTATGTTTATGATATGTAGAAACATTACAGCACACATCTAGTCTGCAGGGAAAAACCACAATGAAATAAAAAAAAACAAAAAGCAACTGAATCAGATTAGGATGTTTTTTGAAAATGGTAAAGTAGCAAAGCTCAGATAGAATACCTGCAGTGACATTCACAGACAGCTGAGCCCCCAACGGCAGACTAGAGCACAGCCACAGTAAAATAAAGGGCAAGGAGCAGCGATGGGAGGGAAAGGGGACAGTAGAACACAAAGAGGCAGTTGGAATGGATGGAATTATTTAAAGGGTTTACTCAACTTGAAATTCTACTTTACTCTGCATGTTATTTAACACTAGATTTTTTTTTTTTTTGTTGCTTGGGGTTTTTTTTTTTTGGTTTGTTTTAAAGTCTTTTTTTGTTCTTCCGCAGTAGGTCAGTCATATCAAACTGGTATTCACCACAAATCCACTTCCAGTCCAGAACTGGGGCAGCTCCCTGCGCCACAGCGCTACAGTGAGGCTGGTGAGCAGAGTGCAAGGCACCAGGTAGAGCAAGGCCGGCTGACCCATCTGCATCACGGCCAGGGCCACGAAGGTGATGAGCAGGCCGACGCCGTACGCTGACACACACAAAAACACACAAAAACAACACACGGGGATCAGTCAACTTGGTCAAAGAAGGTCTGGTGGTGGCTGTCTACACTGGGCTCAGCTTCCTGTGTTCAGCTGTTGTCAAATTAATACATTACGATATGGAAATGAATTGACGATTGTCATGTGATGATATTGTCTATTCTGTTGACTTTATGCCACCACTGTAGTATAAGTCTAATAATAGTTGAATTATATACATGCACCTTCAGAAGACCAAGAGACATTTATTGGCATAGAATTTTGAAGCTCTGAATCAAATTATATTTCCTCGTTTGTCCATTGTTAATAAAAACTGAATATGACATGGACTGAAATAAAGGAGAGAGGTACAAAAAACTATACTATGGCCAAATAAAGCCAAAGCAAACTGGTCGATTGGCTCCAAAATATTTGCCACAAATTCTGCTTTCAAATACATGCCCTGAACTCAGATTTCACATAAAAAGAGGATCAAACTCTGCACGGACTTCATCACGTTTGACTTCACAGTGTAGCTGTGGATTCAAGTCCACTAGACTTTTTGAGTTTAAATTGTTGTATATATTATCTAAAAGGGAGGGTTTATGACTTGAGAACTGCCACTTTTAAAATCCATTTGGCTAGCACACTTATCACGGACATGATGACTCTGACTATAAGCATGTGGACTTTGATTAAATCACCAGACATCACCACCATGAAACCTGTCACGATGCTCCACTTAAACCTGATGCAGCTGAGTCGAAATATGGTTTACGTTCACAGACCACAGTATGAGAGCACATTTCTACAACTCAGGAGGAAAATATTAAGGAAACAGTACATAAAGTATCACATTATTCTGCATTAGCGTAATTAGATCCCCCCCCCCCCCAATTCTGAAAATAACAGCCTCATTTAGATACTACATACCGATCGTACAGGCCACAAAGTAGATCCTGGAGGATTGCGTTAAAATGTCGAACCTGTGACAGTACGCCACCAGCAGACCTGACAGGAAACACAAAACAAAGACACATTGGCATCAGTCGACGAGAGCAGCTACTGTATTCAGCGAGACACTGCAGCATCAGCATCTTTTATCTGAAGAAAGTTGAGCCACACTTCAGATATCTGGCGTCTTCATGCACCACACAGGCTAAAGGTTACCTGGTACTAAGATATCACCGAAGCCCAGGAGGGAGAAGGGCCGGTCACACAGAGCCAGAGGAGACGAGTTTAACCTTGGCACTTTGAGCACCATAGGAAGCTGGAGTAAACAAATAAACAAACACCAGTGTCACTATCGAATGCTTTTCTTCTGCACTGACAGGAGAATTTGGAGTAGAGGTAAATGTAAGTACTGCATGTCAACCCCTTAACCCCACCCCACACACAGGGAGGAGTGGAGTCTGAAACGAGCTCACCTTTTCATGTGTGGCGGAGTCAGAGGGACCAGCCGCTACCTCCACCATTATACTTTCCCCACTCTGTAGAGAAAAGGCCAGGGGAAACTAGTTTGGAGCTACAACTGATGAAGGCAAGTTAAAAATGTCTATTTTAATGTATCTTCATCATCACGGATCATGTGTAAAATGATATTGTTATAGGTGCATTATTCATACTAATAAGAATAATGATAAATAAAAGCTGAATCGAGTGCTTTAGAAGTTATCTGATCATGTTACAAAGATAAAAACAGAATGATGAGTGATTTGATTTTCATTTTAAAATCCACACAATTTTTGTTTTCCTGGACAGCAGATAACTTGTATAAAAATGAAAGTAACGTCTATATACATTTCCAATCAGCAATAAAGTATGCTATTATTATTACTGACAAACAGCATCTTCCTCTGTCTAGATGCACAGCAGCAACTACTTTTCATCTCTTTTCTTATTAATCACATTCTAAAACATATGAATAAAAGCTAAAAGCGCATTAGAAAGGCTGTATCTGTTGTTTGTGACTATGAGTAAGTGGAAAAAAGTGAGCTCCCTTGAAAGGAGCACACACTGCCTTAGAGATTTAATTTACAATGGAAAACAAAGAAAAACAAACAAACATTCATATTGAAAAGGAGAAAAAAGGTATTGTTTGTATGAAACTCGTCCAAAACAAATAATGACACAATAATAAAAGTGATCATACAATCAGTTCAGGTGCAGTATGGACATACCTTTGTAAAGAAGGGTGTAATAAATACAAAGAAAACATCGTAGACAAAAAGCACTGCCAGCAGTAAAGTACACGCCTGCAAAGTCAGAAAAGACGGATTAGTTTAGAAACAACACTTCATAAGCCACACATTTATTAGTCAGCGAATCACAATTAAAACCCTGTAAAACAATGACTTTGCACATTGTTATGGATTATATAAACCACCTTAAATGTGGGCAGTCGGACTGTTTTGAGCATGTAGAGACAGAAGGCGATCCCCAGGGCGTCCTGTAGCACCCACGCCCACCTGGACAGGAGCAGAGTGTTAGTCAACGCACAGTTTGAGTGAATATGGTGCTATAATAGGTTTCACATCAAATGTCTATGGAAATGGAAAAAAGGCTTAAGGCTTGCAGTAATTTTTGCCTTAAGAGCATATGGAAATACATTTTTGAATAAATTCTGATGAAGCCAACATTTAACTCAACATGTGACTGATCAGCCGACTGTTTCCCAGCATCTTCTTGGATACTCCCATAAAGTATCCAGACATTAAACATGTCTGGGCTCACTGGGTCTTATTCATGACAAAACACCACAGCCATTTCAGATGGAAACCTGCGGTGGAATGCTGTGCAGTGGAAAACATCTTCTGCTCTCTTTATTAGAGTCGTGTCAAACATACGTAGCCTACAGCGCCACCTTCTTACATCGCTACATGCCTTGTTTGTGCACTCCAAACTAGTTTATGGAAATGCACATAATTCACTTTTTATTTGTTTTTTCCAACCTGTCTAACGATTGCTTTAAATTCATGTCACATTTTATGGAAACATGGCTGCGGTAGCGACAGAGCGATCAAACGATTAGCCAGATTAATTGGCTAATATCAGGCTTCGCAACTGGGATTACTGACTCTGAGGGAAAATAAGAGCTAAAAAAAATAATAAGAAAAAAAAAGAAAATTGCTCCCCACAACTACATTTTTCCATTGTTCAGTGTTCCAATTTTTTTCTTAATTTAGGTGTTCAACAGTTATCCAGCTCCAAGCCAAATTTCTGACTAATTTCCAAATTATTTTTGTTTTCTGGGGGGGTATCAGCCATTCCACATTTAATCATCTTTTCCCTGCTCTAAGCTATCCTTATATCAGCTTCTACTTTACTGACAAAGCCAAATCAGTTTACTCTCTAATTCCCAATAAAGATGACGAGATATTTGTGTATATATACACACACTCACTGGTCTTCGTTGCGAAACACCATCCAGGTGATGCTGACGCCGATGCAGAGCGCCGACAGCAACAACATGCGGATCTGCGGCCGCTTGTGCAAGTATGGCAGGTTGTTCTCTGGGATCCTACGGTCACAAGATGGTCCACAGGGCAAGGAACACGACACAAGTCATTAGACAAATGAGAAATGTCATTTATCTGCCATTCCCAATGACAAGAAACAACTTATAGGTGAAAAGGTAACGTAACTGATGTGATCGGTCTCACCTGCACTTGCAGAAAGGGAGTCTCCGCACAAAAGGCCAGAGGCAGCTGTAGAGGCCCACAGAGGAGGCCACACAGAAGATGGCTATGACCCAAATGGCTGCAAAGTGACAACAACCACAGAGGAAATGAGGGCAGATTAACTTTTATTTGTTCACGTAGTGTGCTGGTCTGATGCTCGGAGACACTGAGCAGCCCATCCATCTGCAGTGTCTTCATCTATTCAACAGTGAAATGGTATCTGAACCATTAGGGGCTTTTAAGGGCCAGCAGTGGCTGGCCTTTCTTTTAGGGATCATGGGGTAGTGTTCATTGAGAACTCCAAACATTATGTCATCTTCAATCCAAAGCATTGAAGATGACATAGTGCTCTAAACACACTGGCTGCCGAGAAATGTAAATACCTTTGGGGTCTTCGTTTACAATCTACACGCTACTGGACACTGAGCAAGTGGGGTTAAGTGCTTTCTGAAGCATGAGTAGCTTTAAAGAATCACGAGATAAGAGTGGAGATAGATGGAGTATTATGAACTCACTCAGTTATCAGAGATTAGCACCAGATAATGTGGGCTTTTAACAGTGATCTCCTGATCTAAATCTTGCCTCGATGGACAGTGATGACATTACTCTCCACATTTCAAGAAGTATTAGGTACCAGGGTTTTGCCTACCATTATGAGGCTTAAGTGCAGCACCCAAGCAATTTTTGCCACAGTCAAAATAATGTAAAATTAATGTGAAGAGCATCTAAACTAACTAAATGAATTTTCTCAGATCTAATGTTTGTAACAGGTCCCCGGTGGACAATTTCACAAGTTTTGTTTTTAAGTTTTTTGGATGTTGTTAATTTATTATCTGCTCTATCTCTATTATAGCTTTTCCAAATTGGACACACATGGTAATATAGTAATAAGAGTCCAAAATTATATATGTGCACCTAAGTGTACCAAAAACTTAGAGAAAATGCTAGAATCCTAAGTCCTAAGCCATTTGAAAACCTAGTGAAATCTCTGGATACAATGCAAAGCATGATTCTGTATCTGCCTTATTACTTCCTGTCTGTTTATTCAGTATCTTAGGATGGGTTTGGGACATACAACAGATTTTAACAACTGCCACTATGTGTGTGCCATTTAGACAAGGCATTTGACGGCTTGTAGGTGGTACATTCATCTATTTCGTTGTTAAAAACATTCAATGTTATGTTGGCTTTTTTTTTTTACATCCTCTTTGAAATGACATCAGTCCTAATCTATTTCATACTGAGCCACAGCGCCCAAAATGAGTGAATTCAAAGATAAAATTTGGTTTTAAGAGGCTAACCAGCAGCAAATACTGATTTAGGATTTAAAACTAATATCTGTTGGCGGCATGAAGGCAGATGACACCAAAGAGCCTTACAACATACCATACAACGAAAATAGAAGCACACTGAGTGTAATACGGTTTATCAACAGATCAGTAAAGTGTGAGAGCATGTATCTGCGTCTTACCAAGGCGGTCATAGAAGAAGTAGAGTAGCACCAGCATGCTGCAGCACATGACCACGAACACACAGATCATGATGGGAGTGACGTCTACCGTCTCCTCGTCCTGCTTCTCTGCACCGTCGTCGCGCTTGTGCTTCATGTAGCGCCTGCAGGAGGAGCAAAGAGAGACAGAGACTTTGACAATACGCTGATAATTCTAAAGGCTAATAATCAACACTCATTTAATGTGCTTTTATTAAACAGTATTTACTGATGGTTTGTGAGGTGCCAAATTAACCAGGATGACCATTCTACCATCCACAGACAATATTTACCAACATTTAGTAAGGGCTGGCATTCAACTTCCTTCAACAAACCACACACACATATGTTACAAAATGCTTTTTTTGCCTGCGGTCATGAGCATTCAAGACCCCATCTGACTGTGCCTTTAGTCACCTTGGCAACTCGGCCCGAAGGACGGACTCACATTGGCTTAAGCCGGTGAGTCACGCCTGGTACGGCCTCAAATAAACAAGACTGGCCTTTAGAGGAGTTGCAGCGGTACAATGCAGACTGCTCGGCTTGAACTGAACACACTCATATAGCACAGGCTGTTCCAGGAGGAAAACGGAGCACTCACACACTTACAACTCATTGCCAAGACTTTATGACTAATTTTCCCCAGAAATGAAACCACTGATAAATTAACTTGGATTTAAATTTAGAAGATGGGGTTGGTATGCACGCAGAGTGGAACTGTGTGTCCATGCAGTGGAAAGCTGGGTAAACATTAAGCAAAAACCTATAATTGGATGGTTTGGTCCCTCACAGGAATGTAGCTTTATAAACTTAACTACTGCACAGTAGATCCGATTAAAAACATTTATTTACACACAGAAGAGGAATGCTTAACTCCAGTAAATCAGTGTCTTTCGTGACTTACACATTGCATACTGATGTTTCTTTACATAGCGTGTTTTTCACTGGGAATGATTCACTGTAATCAGATACTGTCAATATATAGGGAAATCTTCCATTTCAATGAAAATACACGTAATACCTTTTATTAAACTGACTTCTTCTTCTTCTATGTCTTCACTACATATATTATATGAGTCCAGGCAGACATGGATGTAAACTGACAGTTGACTGGTTGGTGGAGGCGTACAACTATGAGACAGTAATTCTAGATTTAATTTAAAATAAATGCAGAGCACATCTACTGAAGCAAACAGAAACAATGCACACATAATGCAATGCAGTTTTGTGTCGTATTTGTTATTATTGTTAAATAAAAAAACAAAACAACAAATACAGCATGATGTCAGCATCATATATAGGCAGTTAGCTGCCCTCCTCTCTTAATAATCAGTCAATCAATAATTGCCCACTGAAAACCCTTTATTGGTCAACCACTACTTTTTTTCATCAGGGTCTACATTTAGTCACCAAAAAAGGTCCTGCTCAGGTAGTACTTTCTCATAGTTCAAGAACTCTGAGGATGGGGTTTTGCTATGCTGAACACCACTGACTGGTCAATACTTGTATTACAAAAATGTTGCTTTTTCACACACCAGTGGAATAATTTGTCTGATCTTTGCAGCACGGTTTGGGCTAACCAGTATATGCTGGCTTTTCATATCACGTGTAATTGTCCGGCAGATAAAATATCAAATGGCAAAATGTCAAGAGGGAAATACGACAAAGAGGGAAATATGACAAATAAATACATAAATTCATTAAAAGTATATATTGTTTTGACTTCAAATATGTAGCTAAGATAACTTCAATATAAACCTACAAGCTTTTTATACCTACAGACATTGGGTTTTACCTCTGCTGCTGCTACCACAAATATTTAGTCACATGATTAAGTGTTGTTCTGCACAAGCAAGAAT
Source organism: Coranthus polyacanthus (assembly GCA_037367275.1). Lineage (NCBI taxonomy): Eukaryota > Metazoa > Chordata > Actinopteri > Kurtiformes > Apogonidae > Coranthus > Coranthus polyacanthus. Next base: position 18,484,447 of record JAPQRN010000010.1, read on the forward strand.
TTATATAGTAGTATAACATATAGTGTATAGTATAATCTTTTAATACATCCATGTATACAAGCTTAGTTACATGGCAGACTGTTTATGGAGCAGATGTGCTGCATGTTGTATCTTTTTAGAGGCAACAACTGCAGCACATGTACGGTCTGGGGTTGTGTGAGTCACATGCAAAACAAGATGGTAAACTTTCATTTTGGGATTATTTTGAGTTGGTAAAATTTGAGTAAGTTAACATCTACAGACTACAGTAGGCTGTGTAAGGGAATATTTTAAAAATATAGCTAAGAGATTTTATGACCCATTCAGTAACGGCCAAATTAAACGGCAGAAAAATAAGACTAACATAAACTCTGCTTTGCAGGCTTTTAAATGATGGTACAAATGCAAAAAAAACAACAGTCTGAAGCAACCCTGTGGTCCTGGAACTCTAGTCCACTTTGGGTAGAATCGTGGTTTAGCTCCATCTTTCCATTGTGTCCACTTACTTTTTGCTGTCTCTGCTGCCGGCCCAGTAGCCTCCAATGGCAACTGTTCCAACTGCCATTAAAAAGATGATCACCATGTTGTAGTCCAACACTGGCTCATTGGGTGCATACATGGCAACCTGTCTTCCTTTACCAAAACTCTGCAGGAGGCAGACACAAGACAGATTACAACTTCTATTTAGAAAACATGAAAAGCTACATATATTCTAAGAACCCAACCAGCTGAACATAGTAGAAAATAGTGGAAATGGATTGCTTTTATGATAGATCACAAAGACAATACTAAATCCAACATATAACAGAGATGGATTAAGTTGTATCAGTCAGTTGTAGTAATATCTGACCATTGTTTGTAGTAATTTTGTCAAAAAACCTGCAAAGTAATAAAACTAAGTTGAAAAAAATGTCAAAAGCCCTTGCTGATTTACTGCTGTTTCTGAAATGTTTAGATTTAACAAATTCTGAGCTGATAGAGCACACCAGTGCTGCTGTATTAGTAGTGGTAATATACAGATGACCTCTCACCTTGCTTATGTCTAGCATATCAGTGTAACTCAGCAGTGCAACAGGAATGGAAATCTCTTCATACTGAGTCTTGTTTCCTGCTGGTGGGGTCTGTAAAAAAAAAACACATGCTTATCTGTTTAATAAAGGACAAAACCAATCTAATGATGCACAATTAGCACCAGCTCCAGTGTTTAAATCAACAGGATTACCAGTCTGTCCTTGCTGACAATGAGCAGGCCCTTGGCACCGTTCAGCTGGGCCAGTCTGACCTTTTCGTAGAAAGTACAGTTGCCCCTCATCACCATGGGGATGCGATTTGGGAAGCCTCCCTCTGGAACCTCAGAGGGCGAGCACAGAACTGAAGATGTCAGGTCATAGATCTGAAGACGGGACTACAAGACAAAAAGATTTGTGATGTTAACCAGAGAAAATTCAGGCAACGCTCACTTCTGAATAGGGCTGGGCAATAAAATGATAATGATAATCATCACTACATATTTTATATCACAATATACATTTCTCTTTTGTCTTTTAGATTTATTTTGTTTACATTGTCACGTAAAATAGACAAAATCATTCAATGTGTTGTTTTATTTCATTTTACTCATGCATTTTATGACATTAAACCAACATTTTATCATTATAATTGTTTTTAATGTTCTACCTCTTGACTCCTGGAATGTTTCAGTGCTTGAATAGTTTTTGTTACGTTCTGACCACAGAGAATAGTTTAAAACCACAAATAACCGTCTGGTTTCTTCAACTTTCACCAAGGACCAAAAATCTGCCTTTAAACTAGAAAGATATTCCAGTATAAAGATTTGACATTTATCGTGGTAATTATCAAGCAGATAAAAATGTTTCTTATTAATAGACATTTTTTTAAAACAGCATAAAAACACTACTTTTACTAATGAATCACATATTACCAAAATCAATCCTTTATATTACTGCCTTGGAAACTGTAATTCACACATTTATAAATTGACTTGACTACACTACATCATTGCATTCCAGTCATAAAGATTTACAGTCAGTTCAGAAAGCTGCCTGTCCTAACAGGCAAAAAGCACGGAGCTCATATTTCAGCATCCTGATGGACTAAATATATGCTGCACTTTTATCTATTTCCCACTCACACAGACACACATCCCACTGGCAGTAAGCTACCATGGGACAATTAAGGCTTATTTATCTTCTTGGGGTTCAGTATTTTGCAGAAGAAATGGAGTTCTGTGTGATGGTGAAGTCAGTCTTGCCAGTTATTTTTCCAAAAGGTGTCGTTACTAGAGTTTTCTGATAAACAATTAAAAATAAATGTGATGATACACTTAATTCCTACTTATTTCTTCTTGTATCATACAGACTAAAGATATTTTTAAAGCTCTTAAATTTGTGCTAGACTAATTTTTGATCTGTATTTGGCTCTCCACAAACAGAGACTTGACATGAGATTCCTGGAATTGATTTGAGATGGTCCTTAAACCAATCTCAAAGTGGACTTTGTTCCTCCTTTTGTTGTGACTCACTGCCTTGTTGAGGTCCTGAGGTAGACGTGCCCACTGCGAGTTGAAGAATATGCAGTAATCCTTTCCTTTGCTTTTGCCCTTGTCACTGAAATGGGCCATGCCATACTCTCCCACCACCTGTGAACACAACAACGACAATAAATCACTCCACATTATATTTGTTTAACTTGTCCCAGTTCACAAAGGCCCTGAAATTTGATAAAGGATATGACAACATCTGTCCTTAAAACTATGAAATGGCTATAATTTCTCTTTTTGGATTATATATTTCCAGCAACACTGGGACTGTTGTTGCTGAGCTTTAACTGTTTCACAGTTAAACATTTCGAATACATTTAGAATTACATTATGACAAACTGCACAAATGCAACCAGCCCTGGTTAATATGGACCACTGCCAAGAATTAACACTTGTCTATCATAAATTCATTTAAAAAACCTGAATATTAAAGTTAAATGGCAGTACGTAAGGTTAGTTATAGCAGCGTATGATTGAGGGCAATAAAAGTCGACTGTTTTCAACTATTTAAACCTTGACTGACTACAATAAATATGATTTGTGTAACCGTTTCTTTCTTGTCTTGGTGTGTAAAAAAGTCGCTTTAATATTATTTAGACCAAATGATATGATTATAATACCATTATTTGACTATTTAGTTACATTAGGTACGACAAAGTGGGCAAAGTACTACTGTTAGAATATTTTAGGCAATATATAATCAAATGACAAATACTTTCTCTTGAAGTTGCGAAATTTGGGCTCGTTGCCATAACATTCTAACGCTAGGTGTAGTATAATGCCGTTTAATAGCTAATGTTTTCAGTGTCCTAATTGTTAGCTACTGAAATACACCCTGACACAAACCCAACTGACTGACTGAACCAGCACTGTGCTGCTTCGTTATCGTTACATCAAATGTTGAGTAATGTGAAGGTTTCCAGGGCCCACGGTTAAATCCGCAAGCTAACGCAGTCATAGCATCCAAGCTAATATTCCCGGTGTTCCCAGAGCAAGGTTTGGAAAAACAGTCTGTTTTCGGCACCCACGCGCCGCTGAAAGACGAAAGCACCCAGATAAACAGTTTTCGAGGAAATAGACATAGTCTCTCTCACCTTTTGGATGAGAAAAACCGCCCAAATGAGTGTTTCGGGGACCCTCATGATGCCTAGCTTGTTGTGGTTTCCCCATCAACCTACCGACCGCTCGACTCGAGTTTCTCGGCTCGAGCCCCAGCTGTTTTCAAAAACACGCCCACCTTCTTCTTCTACTGCTGTTTTTGACAAACAGCGTTTTGGTGCATTACCGCCATCTCCTGGATGTGGCGTGGAACGTAATGAGTCTACATCCCCATAACCTACGTACATGCCTTGAGTTCAGCGGTAGTAATTCTTTTCGTTTTTTATGTCTGTGTTTTAAACTACTTGTTTTTATATTCAAATGCATATTGTTTTATGTCGCGTGACATTTATACAATGTTTGGTGTACATCATAATTGAGAAAAAACTGTATGTTTTTAATATTAAAGCATTATATTTAGAACTGTAAATTATTGTTGCCATGTAGTCCCTTAGCACAGTATGAAGCATTTTAAGTATGTTAGTATTTTAATAGTATTCTATAATTATTTTGCCTCTAATATGGAAAGAAAATTTTATTTAAATGTCTTTCCATACATTTTCTTGGTCAGTGTTTCCCAATAGTTTTTTGTGGGGATCCACTTTTTAAGAATGAGAACACACTGCAACAATAGCCCCTATCTAT
>JAPQRN010000010.1:18488828-18500620 GCA_037367275.1 Coranthus polyacanthus
TGTGTGTGCTTCACTTTTAGGGACAATTTAGTGGAAAAAATATAAATAATGAAAAGGTGACAGAGTCAAACACAGCAAGACATCCAAGGTTTCTTTAAGAAGAAACCATGCCAGCCTCAGACTGATGCAGGTCAGTCCACTGCAGGTCAGGCTGAAGTAATTCAAAGTTGCATTCATTTTTTTTTTACCAGTATAAGTAATCTGTTACCTGTTACATACCCTTCCCAACACTGATGATAACTGAGGAAGAGGGCCAGTCTCAGACGAGACTTGACGACAGAGATGGTTCCGATTCTGAGGATAACTTTGAGGGCGAGCACCGTCCAGTCCCAGTCTTGTCTGGAACAGGCTTTACTGTCCCCATTGTTCCTCAAGGTATATTGGCAAATCTCATCTTCCAGTTTGTAAGACTATTGCAGTATGAACACTGTTGATGAGGAAATAACAGGGACTAATCTTGATCTTGTGTTTATATTTTTCGATATTTCACGATCCAGAGTGGTGGTGCAGCCTAACTTGAAGACGTTTCCTAGAACACCACAGGGCCAAAGTAGGAGAGCATTTAATTCTACAGATTTCATGCTGAAAACATGCTGAGGCTTTTGTTTGTCAAATTTGTTGTAAGTTTGTATTGAAACTAAACTAAAAGGTTAAATAAATTATGCCTATGACATTTTGTATTTAGCAATTTATTTATTCATGCAAATCCATGTTATCTAAGCCAATTGAAAATAACCCATTTAAAATCCTAGAATCGCCCCTGGGGGGATGTCATGACCTTTATGTTCATCCAGTGCGGAGAGGAAACAAATACACTGCAGAAAATCTTCATCACCTCATTGTGATGGGAGAAAACACTCTCCTGGAAACTTGCCGTAGCTTCGACGAGTTTGTTTTTTAAAAGCGGCAGATCCTGTTACCAAACAGGACTTCACTGCTTTCAGCTTCCTGTCAGTGCAGAAATCACAGGCCACATCTTCAGGTCCAGCTATCAGCATGACCAGGAGCTTGGAGTCCAGAACTTCTTTAGCTCTTCCACTATCTCTATAAATAGCCACTACAAATATGTAAGATTGTGCTTGTGCTTTGGTGAAGTCTGTGTTGGAGTCTGTGTCGTACTGGGAGCTGCTCATTTGTCGACGTTACCAAACTCCAGCTCTAAGCTAACTGTAGCTAGTGTTGCACATTGTTTCTGCTGTAGAGAAGCAGAGGAGAGACTGAAGACAGAAGAACTTGGGAGTGATCGTAAGGATTTTTACACTGAAATCAGTGCACAGGCTCCAACACAAACTTCACATATGCTCATGCAAATCTTACATATTGAACCTTTAATTAAAAAAAAAAAGTGCAGTGACAAATGTTAGTAGCAGGGATAAAATACAGTGCTGTATTTTCTGTAGCAGGAGACACAGAATGACACGGAATGATTTGGGCATCATTGTGATTTAATTCACTATGTCTTATATGACAAAGAAAGTCTTTAAAAATGCAGACTAGAATTTCTGTATATAAACTGTACACAAAAAGCAAGGCACTATACATTCAGATTCATCAAGCTGCTGTTTCCTCATGAAAGTCAAACCTTTACATTAACAGCTCTTATCTCTCAGTGAGTCCGAGTCACTTCAGCAGTTTAACATTGGAGCAACATGAGTTACCTACTCGGCCTGACAGCATCCAGACACTGTAGACGAAAAAAAAACCCAACAACACAGCTTTTCCTCACAACATCTGACGTGACGCGCTCACCCTGCAGCGACAGGCTTGTTTTTACATAGATACAAAGTCACAAACGCGCACCTACGCACATTAAATTAACATTACACACGTACATACATGAACTTTATATACAGTCATACGCACATACATACACAACCACAGCATGGCACTCCGACACCAAGCGTCCTAGTGTGCACTTTTTTAAGTCCATGGCATGAGCGGTGACTTTAGTGCTTGGAGGAGACTCCAAAAACACACATACACCATGTTTGAATCAAAGCAAGGTGGTCTTTATCTTCTGTTAAACCACAATTTAATTGAGTTATGTACTGACAAAGTTAAAAGGTAAAACATGACTATAAGCGAGGCGAGTCAAACTCCAGTCTCATCCTTCATGTTTTGTTCATGTTCGCGCTGCAGTCAGTGTTTTTTTTTTTCCGTCCCTGTCTTCAGACGACACTGTCAAACAGGTTTACGGGACGTTCCCTGTGTCTCCATCCACTCTCTGTCCACTTTTCTCAAACCGTCTTCCATTAGAAACTTTCTCAAAACAGTCCTTTGGCTTTCTTTAAGTTCACTTGCTTCCACCCTGGCAGACGTTCGTATTCCTCTCTCGTCATTTCCAAAGCTTTCTGCAGCGGAGAAGAGACACATGCAGTTCATTACCAAAGAGGGAAAGGATGAAATATTCTTGTAAAGAGATGATGTGTTGATGTTTTTCTCAAAGTTGTGGACTGGTCATCCACAGATCTCTTTAAAATGAAACAACATTCAAAGTAGATTCTTGTGCAAACTTTTCTAGTTTATATTTTCAACATTTACAGACATTTAGGGCGTCTATTCTATCTGAAAGAATTGCTATTCTTCCAAATTATTTGCATTTGTGAGGGGCTAAACGTGCTTGAAAACTCACAAAACTTTGCATGCGTCACACTTGTGGTGACACACAAATGGCTCGATAGCCCCCCTACAAAAATTTAAAAGTCAAAATTTTTGGGAAATGTATCAGGACCAGATGCCAAAAAAAACCCTCGTGGAGCCAAACCCTAACCCCAACAGCAAGTCCACCATCTTAAACTGTGCAATTTGCACTTTTTTTGCAGGCATTTTAGTTTAACAAACCCCTCCTAGAGGATTAACCAGAGTGACTTTGACTAAATTTGGTCTGTGTGTGTTTAAGATGCAAAATTGTGAATGCTGTTGCCATGGAGATGCAGCATCTTTTCATGGCAATGTTTCACCATGAAAAGGGACGTTGGTGTAACTGTAACATTGTCCAATCTGCCCCAAATCTGCCTGAACACTTGAACATGTCAATACTGAGTCATATCCACAGCGCCACCTACTGGCATTAGAAGGACAATCTAACATTTAAGATTATTCAACAAGACCTCATATCACGCTCAGATCCAAGATTCAAATTCTAATGCCTTATACCCCTGCTACTGTTAATGTAATGTCTTTAATGCAATGTTTTTACTTTTCTCATGTCACTTTGTTCTCTTCACTTTGTAACTTAGATTAAGAAATGTGCTGGCTAACAATGTGACAAAAATCTCATTTACACTAAATTTAAACGGTGTGTTCCACGCATCAAATACATCAACATGACATGTAGTAACTGGGTATAGCATATAGCATGTGTCCATAGCTGACACAGAAAATGATATTTAACTCTTTTGTGCAACATTCGATAACAATCCAGACCTGAGAATATACTGACTAAACCCCTCAACTGCATAAAGGTACAACCGTCCGATCATTACTGTTTGCAGTTTTAATCGTATGTTGTTTTTGTCGCAACGTACTAAAGGGGCTATGGTTGGGTTACATAAAACTGAATACACTGACATGATGCTGACATCATATGCAGTACAATGTAGTGGAATTTTACTGTGGACCAAAACCTCAGCAAACCTATTCTGTCTTCTGCAGACAATTGACAATTTTGTTCGGTGAGCTTGTTTTCATGCCTCCATTTTGTGCTCCACAGACAGACGGTGAGTCACACTGCAGTGTGTGTGAGTTTCTGCCAGTCTCAGGTGAAAGGTGTGTGTAAAGAGAAAAAAAAACAGCAACAGAGACACGGCACGGAGGTACAGGAGAGTGGTGTGGTCAAAGGTGTCTTTGGTGGTTGAATATTGACATGTATACTGAATATGTATGTCGAAAATCAGGCATTTAGGTTTTGATTTCTTTGTGCTGCCTACAAAATTACTTTATACACTTAATACACTTTGTTGTTTACTCTTACAGTTACAGTTTCTAGTTATTGTACAAGATTAGACACCCTCCAGGATGTCTAAGCTTGTAATTGTACTTTTGTGAGACTCTACCAGCTGCTCTCAAAACTCATGGTGATCATGTTGCTATAAGAAGCTGAATGAAGGAATAATAAAAAGTTCAGCTTAGTGTTAACAGTCATAGTCTCTACTGCGTGAAGACTGAGAACCTGCAACGTCAAACCAAATAATTTATAGGATCTCTTCAGACGTAATCGTGCAGCCATGCAGAAAATCTCCCTTTTCAATAGCGCACCACCTCAACCAGCACCACACGCATGAAACAGGAGAGAAAGATGAGTGAATCAGAGTTTTAAGTCCACGTAAGAAAGAAAGACAGTGCTGACGTGCTCGGGAGAAGGACAGGTCGTCAGTGTTGATTAATCACATGAGTCTTACCTGAATCCACCTACAACTTGTTCTGTAAAGTGAGAGTTAGATGGAGTTAGGATGGATGATATACATGATGATATGTGGTGATCCACCATGGATGTTCACGGACGTTCGTTCATGTGCTTGTATCTGCACATGTTCACAAAAGATATCTGCCAACATGACCACTAAATGTTGGTGCCAAACTCCTGCAAAATCACAAAGATTATTTATACTTAAATTGATTTTTTTTGTTGTTTTATTAGCTTGAGTTCTTACAGCGAAAAGTGAAAAGAGCACATTTATATAACTACAGATCTGACTAAACCTGACAAAAAAATAAATGCAGTGCAGTTGTATTATTTCATATTTAGATCAAATCGCTGATTATGTAAATGTTAATTCATGTGTTTATTTTTTAGCGCTGTACACAAAACCCGTACTGACCTCGAAGTCCTGGTCGGACAGGTAGATCTCGAGGCGGAGCGGGTCCACTCCCTCTGGGAGGGGCCGGGCCTGCAGCTGGGTCAGAGGGAAGGTGTTCTGACAGAGCCGGGCCAACACGTCCTCCACCAGGATGATCTGGTTACAAACCTCGGCCTCCTGCAGCCAAACCACAAACACAGAACATCAAGTCGATCCTAATGACGGATGGTGTTCAAACAGTATTAAAGTAGTATAACTTTGAGTCCTTTTTGTGCAGTAGAAGAGTGAATTAAACACCAAGGAATAGTCAATTCAATTCTGTTGTGTACTGTGAAATAACTTGGTGTGAATAAACCGTGGAAAAAGTAAGAGACTGCTGCTGTACATACTGTATAATACACAGTACCATATCAGCAATGAATATAAACTATTGTAGTGATTTGTTGTGTAAACTGTACTGATAAAAAAAACAGCTTTATGAGAACCTCTCAATATAAGAGTGAAGACTGAGTGGAAATGTTTCTCAGCTCGTCCTCACTAGGTTACCCATTTGCAGTATTTCAAGTGACTGGTTTCATTATTAGTGCAGTGTAATGTAAGTGTTGTTGTGCTGCTGACCCTCTCAGTGATCTCCGCCACGTCCTCTCTGTGCTCCCAGCACGGGAACATGTTGGTAAAGGTGAGCGGCTCCAGACCGGCGTGGATCAGGTACGACTTCTGAGGCTTCTTCTCGTTCTTCTCTGTAAAAGGAAATGAACGCGGGAATTCTTACCTCACTGTAATGTAATTAAATGACAATCTGAAAGCACTAGATCAATTTTCAAATGACATCCAACATTTTCCAACAGCTTTTTCTGCATTTACAGAGTGTACTGAACTGACTGCACATTCTCTCCTTTACACTCAGTGTCATCACATACGATGTGGATACAGTCTCATGGCCGGACCCACAAAGAAGGTGAGACTAAGTCAAATGTATTCTGTTTTTTCTCAGCACAAAAGTTTTTGTTTTCTTCTGCTGAACTTTTGTTGTTTGAGTTTGGTACAACATTTAGTATTGATAGTGTGTTATGTTCAGAATATACATTCATACTTTCCACATTTGGATACCTGTGTGTATTTGTGTTTACTGCATGTATGATAAAACTTCATTGCAAACTGCTCTGCCCTGCACATGGAAAAACCAAAAGTCACAAGTGTTTTTCTTTTATACTATCAGTGCGTAGTTGGTGCTTCGTGTGTTTACTCAAGTCAAGCAGTTTTGCAGAAACTGTTTGCTTTTGCAAGAGATGTATAATGTTTCTCTGGGTTGGTGTCAGGTCTGTTTGGTGATATAATTGTCAACGATTACAACAACCAGAAAAAACTAAGTCAGATATGTCCTATTTCTGAGAAAAATTATATTAATAAACAAACTGGCATAATTGGTTAATACATTTTGTTTATATACATGTTACTTTGCAACATATACAGAACGGTCCATCTCATGTTTTTCACTGTAGCTCCTCTTTATAAGTCACCTCCTTTCCTTACCTTTGCAGTACTGGAGCACCGTCTCCATTGCACACTTCCTGTCTGCGTCCCAGCGGATCCGAGCCGAGCCGGTGCTCTCACTGTCCTGAGGCCACCAGCCCTGCCACAGGTACACCTCATGGAAGTTATCCACCAGGAACAGCGCTGTGGATCAGAGAAATGACTCTCATATTCAGTAACACACCATCAAGGAGGTCATAACATTTTGATCACAACTTAGTGGTATTTATTGATACCGAAATGTGCTTAGTGTGCATTCAGGAGAAGAAATGTGTCCCTAAATTACCCACAAAATCAAACATGACAGTCAGTATAAAAAACAAATGCTGTGTGTGTTTGTGTCCGGTGCTCACCAGGCTGTGGTGCGTTATAAAGGTCTTCCTGTAAGAAGGGCAGTGAGCTGACCAGGTCTGGAGCTCTGGACGGGTGGAAGAACTCATTCGCCACAAACTCACCAGATGTGCTGCTCAGCTGGAAGAGCCGTGGAGTGAAGTTGAATTTACCTGGATCTAATTAAAAAAAAAATACTGTCGAAATCATGTCATAACAGCTTTTTGTATATGTCAGCACTTTTACCCAAGAACAGTATCAAACCAATGTTTTTAAGATGCAATATATAGCATAGAATTTCTGTTTTAAAAAAAACTCCACTATACTCCACAATACAATTGAAATCCTATCCTGTACCTTGCAGCATGCAGTCATAGGCCTTCCTGTCCTTTCTCCCCAGAGCCTCCCAGAAGCCTGGAGGCTCCATTCCCTCATCACACTCATGGATGGTCACCTTACTGCTGCTGTGGAGCCCTGCCTCCAGTGGACATCTGAGAGGAACAACAGGGACATTAGATTTAGTCCCATTAAGTTTTAACAGAACGCCACAGTGTCTTCAGACGTCAGTCTTATATCTGGTAGTGATTTAGTAAATCAGTGATTCCCAAACTGGGCTACGTGCAGGTTGTGGGAGATTTGATGAAAATCATAAAAACATGAATCTACACGTGCAGTTGAGAGTACATAAAAAGAGACAGCAAGTAGAAAAGTTCATTCAATGTATGCATATCATATGCTAAAAAGGGTTAATCTAATTGTTCAAAGTGTGAGCTAACATAAATAATAAAATACTTATTACTTACTTTAACGTATAAAAGTGTTAAATATCACTTCCTATAAAAGTAACAGATAAAAATGGTTAAGCTAGATGGCAAATAGATAAATCGTTAGCTAAATGTATGAATAAACAGATGAAACAGTAGGTTAATGATACTACTTGATTTGTTTGCAAATTAGTAATAATAATACTAAAACACTTAATAATAATGAAAGACTTAACATAAGTATTAGTGTTAAAAAACATTGACTTCTGAGCAGATTTGAGTGGGTTAGTAAAGGGTAGAGTGACCATGTGTCCCACTGGGAACGCATGGCATTTTTATCCCTTTCCCCAAGGAGTTCCATCAGGTTTCCACATAAATGTATCGAAAATTTAAACCAAATTTCCAGAAAATGTGAATTTCCATCCACTACTGTATGTGAATATCAGGATTTGGTTCATAGAGATCACCAGTAGCTGCATATTTGAACTTCCTATTTGAGTGAAAGGTCCACAACTGAGATTGAAACAATAATTAATAGTTATCAATGTATTGTGACATAAGGTCAGGTTAAAGTGGATTTTCAAACAGTTAGATGTAGTATTTCATACAATAAAATATTACATACACCAACTTTTACATGTCTCCCTGTCATAAAAAGTTATATTTCAAATTGAAAAAACAACTATATAAAATATAGGTTACATATTGTCAAGTCTCTCACATGCTGAAGGCCTAAGCTGCATAGTATATTTTGTGCTTATTTTCTGAATTAGATAAATACGATAGCAAAATTTGAGACTCCCTCTCAGTATTGGCGACATGTCCCACATTGTCCCACACAAACACACTCTTTAACCCACATTTGGCTTGTCCGGTCACCCTGGTAAAGAGGTACTTGAGCTTGTCTGAACCACTGTAGGAAATTATGCTAAACATCTCACTGTTCTTTGATCTTGAGCGCTGCGGTGTTTCCCACACTGCGGGTGTGGAGCTGCGTCTTGCAGCCGTGCCACAGGTACATGATGGCCTTGTTGATGTTGAGGAGGATCATGGAGGCTCTGGAGCGCAGGCTACTGCAGTGGCACGGCACCTCCAGCAGGTGGCCCTCCACCGGCACCTCGCCCCGAACACAGTACAGACGCCACTCACCTGGACACGGACAGACGGGTGAACATCAGTGGAAATGCTCATTTCTTTGTTGTTTTTTCATTTCAGTTCAGTTTTAGTTAGTTTTGCGAGTGCATAAGTAGTTTTACTTTTATTTTGATGAATTTACTATTATTACTGTAGTTTTTAGAGTTTTCCAGGTATCATGAGGACAATTTTGATTCAAAGAAGCTGAAAAAGGTAGGATGAAAGAATGCTTGACATCAAATATGATTTACAAAACCACTTATTTATTATCTATTAATGGACCCAAAGACATCTAATTCTTGCATATCAACAACCATTAACGTGGGGGAAAACTAAACAAAACTGATGGATCAATTCCATTTCCTTTTACGTTAAATTGTTTGTTTTATGTAGATTTTATTTATTTTTCGGTTACTTTTCTGTGAGTTAAAATTATTTTTTCCCAGCTAGTTTAGTGTTAATATAATCTCGATAGTAGAGAGATATGTTTGCTTTAAATGCTGGGTAAAAGTCAAAAACATGAGGACAAAATGAAGGGAGTTTTTGTAGTGAAAAGCAGCTTAAATAAACTCACAGACAGAAATGTCAGGAGCCTCACTTTGAAATCAGAGATATCAATCGATAACTGGTATAAAAAGTGAAAATGTTTACTCTGAGTGTTCTCCTCCTCCTCCTCCCTCTTCCCAGCGTGGACGATCATCCCCCCGTTGAAACACTGCAGGAAACATGGCGGCTCTTTCCCCTGCTGCACCTGAACCTGTTAAACACAAACACACAAGTCTCTGTGTCAGGGAAAACAATTTGACACTGACATTAGTAGTGAAACTTCAAATATACAGCTGATAGAGGTAAAAGCCTCGCTTCCTGTACCTGTGCCCCTCGCTCCTCGTCCAGCTCCACCGTCATCAGCGCTGACGTTCCTTTCTCGCTGACGGTGGAGTGGCGGCCCTGCCAGAAGAAGTAGCAGCATTTCTCCTTTCCCGGTCCGGTACTCCTCGCCTCTGGGTTCTGCCTTCGACCAACTGGGAGACAAACACCCAACCAAAACATCAACAAACAACCTGAATTGGCAAATCAAGTCAAAGTCAACTAATCACAACTCAGCTGAGGCTTCAACAATTTTCAAATCTAAACAAATCAAATATTGCTCAGATATTTAATTTAATTTATTTCAGTTGCTTTTGCTCAACTTTTAAAAGCTCCTCAGCTGCTTTGACATTTCAGTTTTGAAGCGTGCAACTCTGTGACTGACCTGACGTGCTGACCATGTACTTCCACTTCACCACGTAGGCGTCTCCCTCGTGGAACTGGCCGATGCTCTGGCGCGGCAGGCGGCTGTAGTCGAACTCCAGGATGTGCCAGACGTCCACTGACACCGTGCTGATCTCCAGAGTCCTCATGTGGTCCTCGGTCTCCACTGGGCCGTAGCCGCGGCCCACGTTTGTACCGTCCAAGATGGTAGAGATGGACGACTGGAGGACGGGCAGCATCAGTGTGGCGTCGTAAGGCCGACAGTCTCGTCCTGGAGCCTCCTGGAGCGACTGAGGAAGAAAACAAAACACAGAAAACACTTAACATAAAAGTCGGTTTTAGGAAGCCATAATAATTAATTACTATTACCGATTACTAATTTCAAAAGCATATGTTCTCTTATTGTCCCAGTGTTTAACAAATTGTTCTGGCAACATTGACAGAGAATGAGTGGAAGCTCCAGTCTAAGAAAAGAGCATATGGGGACAAAGAGGAGACATATGAAAAGCTTTTTAGTTTAGTTCAATTCATTATCCCTAATAATAAAGCAAGCTTCAGATGTGCACCTTCTGCTCAGGTACAAGCTCGCTGCCTTCCTTTGGCGACGGCGACTTTGCTTCGGTCCAGTCCATGAACTTCTCCTTGAACAAGATTGTCTCGTTGTGCTCCGTCAGCCTTCCAAATATCGCCCAATCAGGACGACCCTGGCCCTTTCTGTGAGCAGATAAATTCACACAAAGAAGAAAAAGAAAAGCGTATAATAGCTGTAGCAACAAAAAAAGAGAGCGGGAGATGCAGGTGGTGGAAATAACATAATCCTAAAAATAAACCTGATCGACTATTTTAGGAAAAGATAGAAAGAAAGTTAAATATCAAACTGCTGTTTGCTCTTGTGCGTCTATTTTTGCTTGGGCCAATTTGACCTTTAGATGGAGAATAAGGACATTTTTTTAAGATGGAATGATTTTATTCTGGTCATTAGTTTGTCAGACTTAGTTTTCGGTTAAAGTTAAGTTTAGGCACACAGTGATTTTACTTAAACTTAAGAAAAACACATGAGATAGACAAAATACAAACAAATTAAAGTAACATCTTCATGTATTTGACAAAAACGTGCTGCAAATCCTCACAACACAAACAAATATGAAAACACACAGTAAATCCTTTCCATTGTGGTAATGATTGACATGACATGGAAGCTATTTAACTAATATGGTCAAGTCAGCACAGAGGTATTGAAAATAACATTGATTTTGTGTCTTTCAGACAGTAATGTATTGATAAATCCTACGTGAAACCCTTGTGGTTAAGGGCAAGGTCTTGGAGGTGAGCTAACTGGGTGAAACTGAGTAATACCACGCCACTGGATCCAGAGTGAATGTTGAATATCCAAACTAAAACTAATTTCACCTTGGTTCTACTGGAAACATTTCCATTGTCATCTGTTCTACTTGCAGTGCATATTTGTCTTTTTGGTTCTGTTGTGAGAATTTGCTGTGATCTAAAAATAAAAAGCTGTCTATTCTAACCTGGGTATGAGTGTGTTGCAGCCTCCAGGGTCCAGCGGGTTGACGTCACAGCAGGTGTAGTCAAACGTGCCGTTCCAGAGGTGTTTGGCGAGCTGGAAGGCCACCTTCCTCTGGGCCAGAGTCACCTCTTTACCGTGCCACACGTACACCTCACTGCCGAAGTCAAACACCAACACCTGCAGCATGAAAGGTACAACAACGAAAACAACAGCAGAGCTTTAGGAGAAAACTCTGTTATTTTTACCATGTTGAGTGACACTGAATCATTTTTATTATAGGCCGGGAGCAAGGTCCAGCCCTCACGATGTTTTCTGCTACATTTTTTCACTATAATGTCCTGTTGTTGTCTCAAGATGATAATGTGCACCCTCAGCCCGGGGCTCTGGGTCTCAGGGGGCCCAAAGCCCCTATTTTAGAGCATGTTTCTGGTGAAAGGAGGTAAATGCAAATAA
>JAPQRN010000010.1:18500720-18515301 GCA_037367275.1 Coranthus polyacanthus
ATTTGCATTAATAGTCATACAAGTATGAAATTGGTAAAGTGTGAGGTATAGTGAAGAATATGTCACAGCAAGTATCATTTTCAAGACAGAAAGGTCATCTTGGGCTCAAATTGAAGCTTATGAACGTATACAAGTACGCAGTGATATTTATCATGATGTGTTTGAAAATAATCATTTTTGATAAGAATCTGTCAAGTCGACAGTCATTTCTTGTCTTTTTGGGCCTGTTGTGGGTGATATTTTGAAAAATTAATGGAAACGGCCCCTTTGTTTTTGGATTCTTCCAGCAAAATTTTAACACTTGTATGCAATTGTAGTACCTTAACATTTGCTAATATTTGCATTGACATCATTCTGCCAGAAACAGAAGCCAAGAAACAGATTTGAGACCCCAAGGTGGGGGCTTGTTTTCAACTTGTGATGGCACCAAGGGACCTCCTCTCGGCCTAATATATAATAAATAGAGCACCAGTTTTTTTTGTATAGTTTTCATTATACTTAATAGATACACTTTTTACATGGAGATCTAATTATATGACATCCAGACAGTGCTGTGGGCTCCCTCATCTGAATCCCTTCTCCATTTTTCACCAGCAGCAGCAGTGCAGATGGACGTAGGAGGCAAGGCACCTGCTGTTGCTAAGCAACTAATTAAAACTGGTTTTAAGCTAAGAACTTTTAGGAAACAAATATAATAAATACTAATATTCAGAGTCTGGTGCCTTAACAGCAGAGTCTGTCAGATACTCTCTACATGTAAGGTATTATATGATGACAGGTTTGAAGAATGGGAAAGGTTGTGTTGCATTCTGGGATGACAAGTAGAGCTGATAACAGAAAGACAGTAATAGGAAATATAGGAGTAATAGGAAAGCAGGGGGAGTGGAGACCTCTTTGGATGACAGCAGAGAGCTGTGAGGGACCTTCCCCCACTCATCATCATCCGGGACCAGTTTATCATCCAGCAGTCTGAAGATACAGTTGGTTTCCACGATGGCATTCTCAAAGTGCTCATCCTCCTCTGGTGGACCAGAAGCTATAATAAAATCAGACAGATGGACAGAAACATGAGACAAGATCATGTAAATGTCTACATGTATCCAAGAGCTTACTGGACGAAATCATTCAGTAAGTGACTGCAAAGAGCAATGGCTGAGTTTTAGAGCTCATGTCTTACGCTGGTAAGCTGCTTGTCCTCCTAGGACTGTCCAGAACTGCTGAGTGTCTGGACCCTGTGGGTTGACCCCCTCCTCAATGGTGTGCACTTGGTTCGCCCTGCAGCCCATGTCCTTCTTAGTTTGGATGAACATGGCCAAATCCATCGCCTGCATACAAGAAACAGAGAGTTGTTTTTCAGTTTTTACAAATGGTCTTATCTTCTATCTCCACTGCAGGATTATTGTTGCAGCGGCTTTAGAATTTTAAAATACTGTATCATGTGTGATGTGTATGTGACAATGTGAAATGACGGATACAAGAATCTGAGACCTGTGGCGACATCTGGCCAAGCTAGATTTAACTAATGTCACTGATTTTATTAAGTACCAATAAAACGGTATCAGGGTTGGGAAAAGAGCAGTTCTGCCAATGTCTGACCCTTTAAATCAATTAATTAAAAAAATTAGGTAGCCTACAACAAAACCCAAAACCCTTTCCTTCCACTGCTAAAAAAGGAAACACTGCAATGACTATGGTTACATCAACATGTTCCTTCTCAGTAAAACACAACCGATGACTCAGTCAGAAACTAAAGTTACTGTGAGACTTGGCTGAGGTTCGATTGCATAAAATCATAATAAAAGGAGTAAACAGCACAGCATGAGGAGGCGGAGTGGGAAAACAAATGTTTATTACAAAGTGTCTAGACAGAGCTCCTTTGGGGAAATAGAAGAGCTGTAGACCAGTCTGAAAGCATGTGTTGGATGAGGAGCGCAGATGGCTATATGTGTCAGAGTGTGTTTGAATGAGTGGGGGGAAAAGAGAGGCAGAATCAAGACAGAGAATCACTACTGAATCATCTTTCTCCAACGCTCATGATCAAAAAACAGGAGTCTAGTTATTAATCATTGTTGCATAACATGGAATCTATTTAAAAAAATGCTGATTTTTCTTTAAAATGTTCGTATAAACAGCAGAAATCCAATGAGATTAGATGTGTCTTATTTGTCTAGTGTAGTATGATAATTCTAATACATGCAGATAAACATGTATGATGAGACAAGATCTCATCATTACAGATAATGTGTCTTTTTTCCTATTGTGAATGGGGTTAAGTACTCACCTTAGCTTTCTCTATGACATTTGAGAACTCTCCTATCCAGACAAAGCAGTGGTCTGGAGTGACCAACAGAAAACAGTCTCCGCTGTTCAGCGAAGAGGCTCTCGGCTCCACTAATCTGGTCTGAACGTGACGGCGACCTGGAGAGAAGAGTCAGCTTTGTTTAATGCATGCGAATCAGTCCTGTCTGACAAAAAACTTCATACAGTATGTCCAAGAACTCATAGAAACGAGGATCATATTCTAGATAAAAAGGGGTTTTTGTGTGTATTTTTGGGAGGGAAGGGAGTCCCATTGTGATACAGCTTAGCACATCTAAAGTTTACCTTTGATCTGCATCAGCATGAGGTTCTTATACGGCACGGCGCTGTTGTTAGACATCTGCTCGGTGATGTTGACACTGCGTAGACTCACACTACTGAAGTTTTCTTTACTGGCCAGACCTGCCAGAGCAGCATCAGAGTACTCGGAGGTTTTGCTTACTGAAACGTATAAGAAAATAGAGAGCTTCAGTGGCTACATAAATGACATAAACACTTCATGGTGTTATAACTAATTCCCTCAAAACGTCCTTTTCTAACAATAAACCATTGAGGTTTTAGAGAAAAGCGCTGCTTTACTACCGCTGTTTTGAATGATAATATTATGGCTTTGGATATGAAGAAGCACTGTTCAAAAGCCATGTCTTACAGTCGAAATGAAATTGAATTTGTTGTTGTATGTATGTATGTATTTATTTTATAGGAATAAATAAAAATTTGATCTGCACTGCACGAAGATACTTATTGAGTCAACTTTCTGAGAAATTTTAGATAAAGGTGACATTTTATACATACTTTATACTTTTTATTTAACTGAATCATTTGCTTTATATTTTAATAAGGCTGTTTCATCTCTAAGTTCTTGTTATAATACCTTCAAATAATCTTTAGGTGTTATTGTTTTACCTTTTATTTGTTTTTATCGCTAACTAAATATATTTCGAGATGAAATAAAGTCTGAATAAAGACTGATGAATTTTGAAGTTTGTGAAGTTGAATTTCTCGTGTGATGGCACTTTCATACCTTGACAATTTCATAGGGTCAAGTACGTTGTTGCTTACAAACCACAAGGTTGAGATACTGATTATCGCAACCTTTATACCAAAAGGACTGTCAAGCATCTGTCTACTCACTCTTCTCAGCCTTCATCCTCTTGCTCTCCAGTTGTGCTACGTTCAGTCTCTGCTCGGTGTACTCGTGCCTGATGTCTTCCCTGGCAGCCAGCATCTTCAGAGGGTTTCTGGACGCCTGAACATTCCTGGACGGACGAACCGCCCTCTTGTGCTGCACCATAGCCGAAGTGAGCCTAGGCAGGGAGAAAAGCAGATGCATGATCATAGTACGTGAGGTGGTGTGTGAGGTGTGTGTGCAATCCTCAACTACTGAAGCTTTATTATTTCCTCACTTTGGTCCCTGAGAACCGAAGATAGAATCAAAATCCTCATTGATCTCAATCCTGGTGGGCATACGTGGAAATTCGGCAACGCGCCTGTAAAACTTGGAGAAGATCTCGTCATCCAGCTTCATCACTTCCTTCACTGCCTTCTCAGTCACTGTCAGAGTGGTTTCCTGCAGACCTGCCACTGAACAATGAAAATTAAACACGAGAGACATATTCAGCTTTAATCCTCGATAAATGACAAAATATCTACAAAATAAAGCATAGACAAATGTAAGTTTGTACTTTGGATGTGATGAAACATAGTTGCGTACTAAGTAAACCCATCACTGGATGAACAGAATTTTTTTTTTCCAGATTCTTAAGAGGTTTTCTATAGGTGATGATGGTAGGACACAGTGCTTCAAAGAAATATTACTTAACATGTTTAAAGTGAAGATGGATGTACATACCTTTGCTATTCAGACGTCCCAAGAAACTCTCCAGCTTGTCCAACTTCTTATCTGACTCCATGTCTGGCCTGGCCTCGATTTCTAGAGATGAAATAAACTGAATGATGAAATGGTCTCGCAAGATAAAATGATCTCTCACAAACTAAAATACTGACATCATTTGTCATCATATGTCACTTATATTATGACTAGTCCAGTATAAAAGGGAGATATAAAGGTGAGTTTACGTGGATCTTTGTAACAGACAAACAAGAAGCTTAAATCCAGTCCGGCTGAAACAACGGTTAATAAACTCCTCTAGGATTTTCTTTTTAGCTGAGATGACAGTGATGACTCAGGACTCGCAGCTCTATCTCACCCTCTTGTGGTTTGCTGACAGCAGGAGTGCTGCTCTTGAGTTTGGTGGACACTGGTGACAGGATGGGACTGATAACTGAGGAGGAGGCTGCCAGGCCTGTGGACACAGACAGAAATGCTTCAATACACTGTGCTGAGTCATATCATGATGCTTTCATTTACATCTTTAATTACCTGAAATGCACAGAGATTAATCATTTTGCATATAAAAATAAATCACCCAATTTTTGCAATAACAAACGAACAAATAAGTTTACACACTAGCAACCGCAAATGAGAAAAATAAGTGTTTATATGTTTAAAACGCAGAGTAAACAGCACATTCTTCCCCCTCTGTTCTTGTTGAAGGGGGAGGAGATTTTGGGCATTTTTGAGCTTCACCATGAAATCACTGTATTTATATGCAATTTGTTTAGACGTGTCCTGTTTGTCAGTCTGTCCCCATTACGTTTAAATCAATTTGATCAGATATTTCATGTCAGATTAATTTGAAACTTAATTCAGTAACCTTAATAAATAATTGTTCTTGCTCTAGACCTGATAGCTGCAAAAAGCATAGTTAACTGTTAATAACTGTTAGTAAACGCATAGTTAAAAATGTATTACTCTTCAAGGTCCAGCATATAAGATAGAATGTAATATTCAGAATTATGTATTCATTAAAAGCAACAAAAAGCTTAGTAAATGTTTAACAATGACAAAACGTGTAGGTAAGTTAAACTCAATTAATGTGTTTGTAATGTTATGTGAAATAAGTGCTTATAAATGGCTCAGAATCTAACAAAAAACATGTTTACGATGCTATAATTAACACTTATATAGTCTTTTAACACATAATAATGTTAATAAACATCTAATAAAGACTTATTAGGGCCTTATTAACCATTAACTAACGATTACAACAAGAACCACGCTATAAAGCGTTATTTAGATTTTCAACTACTTTGAGTCACTCTGGTTTTTAGGATGGAGCAGATGATTTCAAAGTTTTCATTCTCAACTTTTAGTCAGCTTCCATGTGTCCAAAGACAAAAATCAACAATCGACCAAACAAAAAGAAACGCCATTTCAGTTTTTCTTCACTAACCTTTCTTGACCATACGAGCAGCCACAGTGTACTGGGTGGAGTCATTGGCTGCTCCTTTGCCCTTCGTCTTCCAGGCATCCTCGCGAGTGGAAATCATTTGTTTCCTCTCCTCGATGGTCATCTGGGCCTCGATCTCCTCTCCCATCCTCTGCACAAACAGGAGAAAATCAGATAAATGATCACATTAGCTACATTTTTAGCACTAGGACAATAAACTCCGCACCAGAAGCCACACCAATGACCTCCCAGACTTCACTGAATAATCTCTGAGAGAACTGTATCACATCTCACAAACCTTCACCATAACTTCATGTGACTCTACAGTTCCCTTGGGAGCACTTATTCATATAGTAACCGTATCAAACCAGGCAGATATAAAAAGATTAGATGCATTCAAGCATGCTCTCCAAGTGGCTGTACTAGACTCTATAATCTACGCTTTTCCACAGTCGGAGTGACAGCTGTGCACTGAAATGTACTCATGCTGTCGAAACCAAATAAAACTCAACAGCACCCAAACGCGCCTTTCACACGAGTAGCAGCAAACCAAGCAAGAAAGATAAGTACATGCAGCCCGTTTGAGTGCACTCGGTGCATGTCCTTACCTGACTGTGATGGTCAATATACTGACATTTTTGGCCAAGGGAGATAGTAGGAGAAAAGGTGGAAGAGAAGACAGGTTCCTGGAGGATGTAGAGGTGGGTGGATAAGTGGAAGAAAGGAAAGGGAAGAGGGTAAACAATGACCATGCAGATGAGGAAAGATGTAGGAGGGATGCAGCATGAGGCTACACACAGAAATTTTGTGCTATCTGATATTTTCCACGGCAGATCCAGTAGCAGTTAAATTAAGTTGCCATCCAAGCGAGCTTATCTATGTTATCTTTCTTTTCTTCAATACCATGTATTGTAAGGCATACATCCTTAAAAGTAAGATTTAAGTAAAGTAAGTAAGGAAAAGACAATGCTAAATGCAAAAGGCACAAAAAATTATTAATAGCTTGTTAGTGACGAAGGAGCAAAAGCAACTTTCCCTCTGCTGCTTTTTAATTTAAGGCAGGAACTGTTGTGCATTGTTTATCACATATTATATGACATGTATTGTTACAACATGCTAAACTGTACTTTGCAGCTTTTATCATAGTGCAGCTTAAAGGTGCATTGAGTAAATATTTCTCTTGAATCAACGTTGATATATTCATAAAATCTCCACTCATCAACAGGCCAGTTGATGGGGTTTGTGACTCTTTCAAACAACATTATGTCAACTATGTCAACCATTGTTAAAAATGACATATTCTAACATCATGAAGTGGCGTGGGCTCATGGGAGTTGTTGTTTGATGGAAATCTATCACAGGTGACTGATGTTTGCAGATGAGGCAAAGTTCAGGTAATACAAATTTTATTCACAATACATTTAGTGACATATGCTCAAGTTACGTTATTTCATTATATAGAAATAGAATTTTAAATGCTAACATAACACTGATGAGGCAGCTTATCTAATGCTGAGTCAGCTCTTAACATTACGTTACCATACACATTAGCTTGGTGACTCACATAAGACACTGGTCACACATCATACTAAGCTAGATTGATATGGAAATTGATATTGAAATAAACCAGTAAAATAGCTGGATTGTAATATGTTGCAAAATGGCGCGTATACAGTATAATAAAACATTTTGCAGTGTGGCCAAAATATTGCTGTGTTACTGTTAGTGTATAATTCTGTGAGAGTAGCCATATTTCCATAAAAAGTCAAGTGAATTTGAAGGAAGCTTTGGAGAAGCCGTAATATGTGCATTTCCATGAAAAGGTTTGGGGTGAATACACGAGGCTGCATTGTGTCGTCAGAAGGTGCTGTTATAGGCTACGCTACACATGGGTGTAATAAACAGAATAATAGAAGTAGAGCATTCTGTTGCTATTTTCCATCTAAAGTAGCTGTGATGTTTTTTCACGGATGAGACAGAAATAATTCCGTCTCCTGAACAGTCCACACTACCTGTTGCTATTAACAGCCATGTTTTTGCACTTGATTGGAATATCCATGAAGAGACCAGGGGATCAGTCGGCCGATCATTCATGTGAATTCATTCGAAAGAAGTGTCTCTATCTCGCATTAAGTGCATTAAGTCTTTTGTGAAACAGGCCAAACCACCTCAAGCAAGACTAAAAACTTGTTCAATATACATTTCCTAATGCCATACTTCAAAATGTGCATGAAATATGTCAGAAACATGGGTAATGTATGGTTTACACCTGTCAGTGTATGATGTTTTATCTGGTGTTTACCGTGTTTCACATCAAGGGGATATGACAACATTATTACACAGCTGAATGAAACAGGCCATTAGATTGAATAAAATGACAGATTTCTCTGACTATGAACATTTGATTTAATGTAGGTCCACAAGTCAACAAAATATATAACATATGCCTAGTTGTTGGATTTAGATTTTTTTTTTTTTACTAAATGCCCCTTTAAGATAAAATCAGCACAAGTTCCAGCTTTTGACGACTTTCCAGCAAACATCCCACTGCTTTAGAGGGTAGCAATAAAAACTGCAAGCCAACAGCTAACAGCACCAAAAAGCCAGAAAAGATTGAAGAGAAGCAACAAGCCTCACACAACATCCACACAAAGCTGTGATTGGACAACACAGGTCGCACAAGAAGCTGATTGGTTTAGGATCAGTGTATGGCTACCAACAGGGCTTACCCATAGCTGTTCAGACACAGACACAGCAGAGTACTCTTGAACGACCACCCCTTCCTCCTGAAGGGTTAAACACAGGGGAAGTAGTCATTTAGAGGGAGGAGGGGGACAGCCATTGTTGCCCTAATGGGTTTGGGGGTGAGACTGCCTGGAGGATTACATCCAGGGTTTAAGCAGGCAGTTTCACCCTGCAGAATACTAATGTGAAGTAAATAAGACTGCAGGAAAAAAAAAGTCCTAAATCTTGTGGTCCTTTGAGCTTCTAAATTAAATTTGAAACCAACAGAGATGCACATAAATACATAAAACGGGTTTTCTAATATGTTCCTTCTGTCAAATATGCTTTCAGTACAATTATCTCTTGAGGACTAAGTGAAATGTAGCCTGAAGCTTATCCCGATCTGAGCTTCTCGAAGAGGGAAAATTCTCCCCAATACCCCGGACTGTTAATTCTACAAGCAGATTGTCCCATATGCTTCTCAGTCTACAGCCTACGGGGCTGGATGATGCACTGATTTAGTCCATTGGGCTCAAACAGCAGATGGAATAATGTGAGAAATGAAAGGAGCCAAAAGAGTGATGACACAAGGCCTTAGAGGACGTAATGTGGATGTAGTGTTGTTTAGTTTATTGTAATAAAGCTGTTCAGCTACAATTTCAAGAAGCTAGTGGGGTAATGGTTTGATAATAAGAATAATAAAGGCAATAGTTTGATAATAAAGAGGTAATAATTAATTCCATACACAGAAACTGCAACAAATATTTCCAGGTAATCGGTCACAGCATCAAACATATAATTTGTACAGTATTACCTTGACACAAAATGGATGAATGTCAGCATTATAATACGGTAATTACCAATTTTGACTTCCAAGATTTATTATGTATTATGCTAACAGCAACCTATATTATTGTGAAAATATCAACCCATATTTAGAGCTGTCGCGATAACATAAATATTTTAATACCACGCTATTGACAAGCCAGCCGCAGGGAATGGCAAGCAACTGCACCAACCGCTATGGTCACAGTTTTTCTGTTATTTTCATGAGACGATACAACCAGCCAAGTCAATGAGCTCCTGGCTGCAGTCGTCCAACCTTGTGAGCCAGTAAGCCTGGTTTCCAAAGCAATGGCACAAAACACGACAGATATGTGAAAAGAATTTTGGTTCATGAAACTGTGGCTGGACACATTAGACTACGGTGGACAACTGTAAGATCATGTCACAGTTGGGGCAGATAAACAGGACAGAATGAATCGACATGCAATGGAAACATCAGTTTTTCTTAAATCTGGGTACTATTTTCATTAGTTATATTAACCTTAATCACCATCTGCTTTAAATATATCTTTGATACAGATAAACACAGTCTATATTATATGCTAAATCATTAAGCTATTAATGTTTTCAACCTGCGTATGATCTTCTGGATTATTGTTTACATGCATCGTGATCAAATGTCTCGGAGTGTAGATCCTAACCTTCTTCTCGTTGGTCTGCTCTGTCTCCCTTGGCTGAGCCTGCTGCTCATCCGACGCCACCTTAACCACTTCCTGTTTCTTGTTGATCCTGTTCTTCCAATCCTCCTCACCGCTCTTCTTCAGCAATGCCACTCTGAAAATGTTTATAAAAATCAGTGAATTAAGAAAATGATCTAATGTGACATGAAGAGAAAGAGGCTTATAATCAACCCTAATTTGTACATCCCATACTTGATCATACCCATAGACTGTAGACTATCACACGTCCTTACAAACTTAAGCTGTGTTGCCAAGGATACAAAATTAAAAAAAAAAAAAAGAATTTAATCAAAAAATATTCACAAGTGATGAGGATACAAACTGTGCACAATGTTGAGGATGCTTTTGTAGCATGCCATTCACATTTCCATTATTTTCATCAAGGTCATAAGACAAAAAAATCCTTCAAGGGTGAAAAACCAGGTCAGAGATTTCTGCTCCATAGCCAGCAAACGTGGCTGTTGAAAAAGGTCTCTAAAGACAGTAGGAGCAGCAGCGATAACGGATGGCTGAGGGGTAAAATAAAGTATGTCATCATCTCCGCTGCTTGAGTGTGGACAGGGCAGAAATGAGGGCATTAGGAAGAATCGGTTAAATCTCAGAGGATTTCTTCTGGTCCACACAGCTCTCTGCTAGCTGGGAGGAGAAACACAATGTTTCTAAAAACGAATCTCGCTCACCTCCTGAAGTTTGAAAGGAACAAACCTATATATGTGAAAGAAGGGCAGCCGGTGACATCTGCCTGATTCTGTCAAACATGTACATTTGTGCAGCTTTGACTTTTGACCCAGCCAGAAAAAATCACCAAGATGTGTCTGACCTTTGCTGTCATATTAGCTTTCACACTGTGTCCAAATAAGTTAAATTGAAACTCTCTAACTCAGAATATGTTCATCCTAAATTGAAGACTTTGGACACAACGTATCAACCCTTGTGGTTTTGTCTTTTGGTTATTCTTGTGGTATTACTAAATTATGAGGCCCATACTGAGAAAAACCTATTAAGATTGTAATATGTACAACTGCTTACTATCAATCAGCAGTAATTAGGAGTTTATTGAGGGAAGATTGATAGTTAATGGCAAAGCAGTTGTAGAATAAGGCATTAATAAGTGCTATATAATGACTATTAAAGAGCGTATATGCTACTAATATGTATAATATAGTAGAATATCTAATTTATGTATTTTGTATATTGTCTGTCTTTCTTACTAGCACTTCCACAAGTGCCCACATATGGATAAGAGGGTGGAGCTGGGGAAGATGTCGCTAAGTTATGCTAACGTGTACGCTGAAGTGCCAGTAAACTTCATGAGTAACTTAGAGTAACTTATTAAACACAACCCTGTTGGGACAAAAAATGTTTAATTCAATAAACGGAAGCTTTGAATGTCCAACTCAGCAGCGGAGGTAGCTGTCAATCAAAGCACATGGCAGACATGGACAAATAGCACCTGTCACCTGTCACTCAAAGCAGCCACTCCCTTAATTATGCATAACTTTAAGCCTTAATATAATTTAAACAGGTGAGTTATGTAAAAATTCACTCCCTGTACAGTTGTTATGAAGAGGGAAATTAGCTTTAGAGACCAAAACTGAATCATCTAATTTCATCTCATTTGAGACATGATTGTAACACATACAAATAGATACCCTTGTTGCATGTCAACCCATCACCATCCTTAGTCTGCTAGGTCATAATGTGTTTGTTTACAAATGTACGAGTAAGAATCAATCATTTTTAAACTTGAAGCTCCCACTCACCTCTCCTTGATGGACATCTGTTTGCTGGACATGCCGTCAGACAGTTGCTCCCCGGACTCTGTGGGGGATAGCAGATCTCCTGAATGAACACTGTGTTTGCCGAAGTCCTCGCTGTGGTCCAGAGGCAGGGACTGGGACTTCACCAGAGCCTGGGGGAAGGACTGGGGTTTGGGCGGTGTCTGCGGAGGCACCTGCGGTTTGGGCTGAGGCTGAGGGGGGGCTGTGTGCGGGTAAGGCTTAGGAAGAGGCTGAACAAATCCCTGAGGTTTGGGCTGGGTTTGCGGGGACTGGGTGAAAGGTTTGGGATATGTTGGCGGCGGCTGGGAGGGCGGGGAGTACGGCTGTGGCTGGAGATACGAGGAAGGTTTGGGTTGGGTTGGAGGAGGCTGCTGTACGAATGGTTTGGGAAGAGTTTGAGGAGGATGGATGATGGCTTGTTGCTGTTGCTGGCTGCTTGACACGTGAGACACAGTTCGAGAAGACACTTTAGCTATCAGCGGCCTCAGTGGCACAGGGTGATCTGGCAGGTCTAAAGAGAAAAGTAAATACAATCATGAAGTTACAATGTTGGAAATTAAACCATTCTGGTGCAAATTATTCACATATTACCAGACATTTGCAGTAATGGAAAATGTATGCAGATCCTTTGCTTAAGTACAAATACCAACACAGCAATCTACTCCTTTACAAGTAAAAATACTGCATGAAAAATCTAAGTAATTATTAGCAGCAAAAGTATTAGCAGTATATAAGTAAAGGTACTGGTTTAGTCCCTGTGACTGATATATTATTACATATACATCATTGGATGATTAATATTGAAGCATAACTATGTAAACAGTACGATACTGTTATATCTGCTGGAGGTGGACTTAGTTTAAACTATTTCATATTCAGTTTCATACACCAGACACCAGATAAATGTGAGGACTCATCACATGATTAATAAGAAAATCCACTCCGATAGACACTTTTGATGACATATTGGATGATTTGATTTTATTGAAATGAAACCATGTGAGAAGTTTTGAAGGAAAAATCACTATTTGGTGGAGCAGATAAATCACAGACATCTGAAATGTGAGTCTGTGTTTTGTAAGACGTCAGAGGACAAAAAGGTTAGAAACCACTCTTATATATATCTTATATACTGTATATATATATATATATATAATAATGTGTTTTATTTTAAACGTTTGCTGTATTACGTACTTTAGAGAAGTACAGACACTAAAGGACAATACTTGGGTAAATGTACTTAATTTGTTTCACCGCCGGATATTTGACAGACAAAATATATTCAGAACTTTTCAATTTTTAGAATTTTTTTGTGCTATCATGTTTAATTAATTTGATCCCCGAAATTCTGTTTTCTGCTCATTTCACCAGATTTAATGACGCAAATCCACAAAGGTGTCTAATTCAACCCTTTTCCATCTAAACTATCCCATCCTAAAAGTCACTACAAAACTAACAGGAGGTCCACAGTATCCTGAAGTGAAGGGCAGTCTATCACGTTGACATTGGCAGATCTCCATGTCCATGATGACACAGTATGTGTACGTTAACACATGCACACAGACCCCCAATAGATTATCATCACCTCTATGTGTAATCAGTACTCATCCCTTAAACAGATGCAGGCACATGCGTGCAGCAGAGATTTTAGGAAAGAAATGTGATTAGAGTTATAAATGACTGTAGAGGTGTGGGGGAGGACTGTTAACAATGTATATATACATATATATACATATATCTGGTAGAATTTAAGACAAATAATGTACAAAGCAAGAAATTATTTACTTCCTGGCAGCATTCAAAATGAGTGGGTTGAGATTTAATTAAAAAAAAACACTGTACCACTGTGAAGATCATGTGTGGATCAATTTGTGGGCTGAATTTGTGAAACTGTTTACATTTTTAACTCAAACAAAGTAGAAGTACATACTTTTGCACATCTCTTTGAACTGATTTATACAGTATAAATTCTGTTTTCTGAGATCCACAAAGGTTTCTAATTCAACCCTTTTCCATCTAAACAGATTTATACAGTAGAAATCAGTTCAAACAGATGTGTAAAAGTACGTTTTTGAGAGTTGCAAGGATGAAGGAGTAAGGGTTCACTCAGGACATTGATGTTGTTGTTGGAGGGGCACATGTATGATTATAATCTATATGTAAATGGGATAAAAATTGAGGCAATTACTTGAGTTATATAGGATTATAGAAAGGGAGAAGGCCTTATTAAGTGAATCTTTTTGCACTGTAATTCTGGAGTACTGTACTTTCTTTAAAACATATACATTTTTATTATATTACTCCCTTGTATGACTATGCATGTACTTTGTATTTGTTATTGCTTTTTATTTTCCTCTGAATGTGCCTTTTTGTTTATGAAAAGCCCACAGAACATCCTTTGTGTATGAAATATATAAAAATATATAAACCACCA
This sequence comes from Coranthus polyacanthus, assembly GCA_037367275.1. Lineage (NCBI taxonomy): Eukaryota > Metazoa > Chordata > Actinopteri > Kurtiformes > Apogonidae > Coranthus > Coranthus polyacanthus. The sequence goes on from JAPQRN010000010.1 coordinate 18,514,798, forward strand.
AGTACATAAATAAACTTCCATTGCCAGCACATCAGCTTCCTTCTTCTTACTCTGTCCTTCAGACATGACGTTATGGACATGGATATTTATTTATTTACAATGAAAAAAAAGGAATCTCAAGAAACTAAAAAAGCCTTATTTCTGGGAATTTTTTCTTTTTTTCTAAAAAGAAAAATAATCTTGTTGATGATTTTAATTAGAAAAGGAATCTCATTTTAATAAATGTATCTAACATTGTGTTAATAAGATATGATAACTAATACTGAGCGAGATTGAACCAGTAACAAGCTAAAACAAAGGTTTGCGTAATATCCCAGCAGAGGAACAACATTGTTTTCCTTCTTTTAAGAGTGAGACCACTTATGCAACTTCTCGATTTAAGAAAATCATGTCTAGTTCAAATAACTTTGCATAGCAAATATATAGAGAATTTGCTAAATCATTTTCTGTTCATTTGGAGGTAATTCTTGTTTGGTTTCCTTACTGATTTGTTACATGTTTGAA
>JAPQRN010000010.1:18546661-18572355 GCA_037367275.1 Coranthus polyacanthus
CAATGTGATGATCAGAGTGACAATGCAGCTGTCACTGACAATAAAAATGAATTTGCACCATTTTACCATGCTGTACCTTTTTAAAATCTAAAATATACACCACACTGGTTAGGTGAGATAACTGTACTCCTCAAATATGTCCACTGTTTTGACAAGACCTCCTGAACACTCTTCACACTCTCTTCCTCATCCTCAGATGCACTTACTAGCCTCTTCTATCTGATGCTTTTTCTCACCCTTTCACACACAAACCCCCCCCCTCCCCACCTTCCCCCAGTCTGCCTCCTCTCCCTGTAGACACCCCTAATAAGGCAACATGTGTTGTGAGTGGCTGCCTTAGGGAGAGGTCACCCTGTCAGCCAAGCCGGCCTGTGTTTACCAGGGGACCGTCTCCACGCCTGTTTTCTTTCCCAATCGTTCTCCCTTTCGTTCCCCCAGATTTGTCATCCTTGTTGTCCGTCTCTCTCGTTCTTCTGACCACTCCTACTCATTCCGATCAACTCCCCCTCATTCCTCGCCCCTCCTGACTTTCTTGCACTTCTTTACTTTTTTCTTTATACCGTTTCAATTGTGAATCCCTCATTTTAGCTTTTACCAGCCCTTCCATTCCCCTACCATCAACAAACATGATAAATCTCCCACTCACTTAATCACTTAAATTTATAATTTCAAAACAGGCCACACGCCACTTGACTTTTTCCTAGAAGTAAACCAGACTGAAATAACACACAGTATGTCCTTGTACCAAACTAACATGACTATGAGTTGATGACAACATGCAGACTTATAGTATGTCAAACATCAAGAAGGGCTTGCAGATTTAAAGTCTGCCTTTGCTTTCATTTAACTGCACATATTAAGTTTTACATTTTGGTCGAGGGCTGTTTTTAAAGCCCTTTGGGTCTTGCCTGATCTGCATCTCTCTCTTCCATTTTGTGCTTTGTTTTTTCTTTTTACAGAGAGAAAAAGACTCTCAACATCTCATCTTTTCTCTGTAAAGAAATCTAGAGTCAGAGGGACTGAGATTTTTTTTTTAAATGTTAAATGCACAGAAAGTAATTTCTGACACTAGGAGTCTCAATCAAAACAATAATAAAACATGTAGTAGATGAGATTGTGAAGAAGCATGGGATCATGGGAGATGTTGTTTTCACTACCACTGACAGTGAAAATCGATGTTTACAGACGAGGTTATGTATTAAAGTTTTATTGGTGTGTATTCTTTGTCATTTTACTCTAATGAAATAGCTGCAAGTGATGCTAGCTAATGCTAAACGCTCACTTAACATTAAATGAGTTGACTTATCTAATGGTAAGTTAGCTATTAACATTATGTTACTGTACATGTTAGCGTATTTGCTTGCATTAGCCACTGGTTACACATCACAGTAAGTTACCTCAATAATCAAATACATATACATCCATAAATGATCTCTCTACTGGATTACTGTGTTGCAAAATGCATGAGCATAACACATCTGACATTATGTTATATCAGTCTAATGAAACAGACTGAAACATCTATATTTATATATACGTATATACATACAGTGCTTAAAAAATGTATTAGAGAGAAACCATATCATATATCATATATATATGCTATATATAATGTAAGTACACAACTCAACAATATATATAACATAGACCTAGTTACTTTTAGATTTTTAGAAAGGTCCAATGTGTAATATTTAGGAGGTTTAGGAGGATCTTATGGCATAGAAATGCTCGCTCCTGAGTTCTTCAGTGCTTCTCTTCTGCTCCTGTACAGTGGCTTCTACCACTAGCTACCATTAGCTTAGAAAAAGAATTAGGTAAGGACAACACAAACTTGGAGCATGGCTGTTACATAGTGAATATTTAAGTCACTGATGTATTCTCATGTCTGCCGAGATTCCAATCATTTAGTTCTCACAACTGGTTAAGGAATCACCATTTATAAATGCGTTCACACATCTCTATAAGAGGGCTTGTCCGTCTGTCAGTCGGGCCCTGTTGGGTTTTTTTTCAAATTTGGCATAAACATTTGCTTGGACTCAAGGATGAACTGATTAGATTTTGGTGACCAAAGGTCAAAGGTCAAGGTGGCTGTGACCTCACAAAACACATTTTTGACTGTAACTCAAGATTTCAGAGTATGATGCAAGGATAATGGTTGATTGAATTTAGGGTTCTGGAGGATTATCTGAACCGAGACAGCTTGTTCTGTCTCTTTGTCTGAAACATATCTTGCACACGCACAGTCAAGTCAAACACTTAATAGAACATGTAAACAACACAAGGCGGCGAAGTAACTCAACAAATCCCAGTGTGACTCAACATCAAAGCATCTGTGAAGTAATCAAACCTTAAGCTGTGAAGCTCAGCTTAAAATTACACACAGGGTTTAGGCTATAGATGGAACTTTTCTTTTCCTATAGAGACCAAAACCACATGATCCTTTGTTCCAGTCTTTCTTCTTACAGCGCAGAGCTTTACCGGGCTTAATGCTTTATGTGATGTACATTATGACTGACTGGAGAAAAGCCTAGATTGCAGGTTTAGCCTCCCACCTAATGCCAGTGCTTTCACAAAAAAGTAATCATCTCCCAGGCACTGATCATATGACAATATTTAGCCATGCTGGTGGCTCAGTCGATGTTTGTTTGTTCCAAGTGGACCTGCCTTTATTAGGAGAAACTCTCCCTGTTTAGGTGACCTTGTGCAATGCAAGCTAATCACACTATTATAAACACACATGCAGAAAAACTGCAAAATAATCCAAACTTTCTCTCTCATAGACACAAATAAAAAAGCCTGAGGCAGCAGAGCCGGGAACCTTTTTATTCTCCCTCCTTCCTTAAACATTTACTCTGGCATTCCCTCTTTAGATCCAGATCTGCGTTCCTCTCTGCTGCCTTGCATCAATTCTGCCTGACACTCAGCACAGAAATCTGCCTCCTCTGCTCTTATATGGATAACAATGAGCACCAACCCGGAGTGCTGAGAGAAACACTTAAAAAGTTCTGCATCTCTTGGTTAGAGCCTGAGGAGCAGTAGGAAACAGAGGCAGAGTCAAAGAGGAGGAAGGGGGAGGATTTCATGCCAGAAATGGTCATTTTAGGATTTGGCTTTCCTTCCTTAAAGGTACATCATAGGGGAACATCTTCAGCGTTTGTCCATCTGGCTTCACAGAATATAAAAATGGGATATAGAAAATCATATACAGCATTAACCATTCATTGCTTTGATTGGAATGCATTTTACAGTACATTAATTGTCACGTACAACCAAAATATTAACCTTGACTATGGTTACTTGTGTCCTGTTACATTTACAATGGCCGAGCAGATTGACAGAAGTTGAACGTCTTGCTAAAGGACTCACTAACAGAGCTCCGTTATGGTTAGTGTATAATGACATGAAAATGAGATGGAGTCGTGGAGTCTACCATGTTGCTGCACCATGTTTCTTCAGTGGAATGGACCTTCTCTTTTGCATTATTCCATTTATAGCAGGTGACATCCAGCATTAAGGTGCTTTACCGTCACCTACTATGTTTGAGTGTGGACCAGAGTTAATATCCCTTTAACTAAAAAGCCCATAGTCACTTTACTGTCATAGAGGGGGAAAGAAATGAGAAAATATTCAAATTTATAGGTTCAGTCTGTGATATTTAGTGACATCCAGCAGTTGGAAGTTGTACATTTCAACCAAGTGAATACACCCTTACCCCCATACCCTCCCTCTCCTGGTGGCCCCACGTTAGAGTCAGTGTTTGTTTTCTGTGTTCTGGGCATTTTAGTCAAGGATACATTAAGTCCAGTCCACACTCAAAATATAGTAGATGACGGAAATGTACCATAACAGTGGATGCAACCTGCTGTTAAACAGAAAAAACGAGAAGAAGTCCATTTGGAGCTACTGGCGACCTAGTGACCCACTCCCTCGGTTAAGATGTAAATGGCACATTCTAAGGAAACAAAAACACAACGGTTTCCAGTTGTTTGTGATTATATACTAATGAAAACATAATCATGAATTATATTCCATTTCTCCAAGTGGATCCTCCTAAATCCACCTAAATCTTACACACTGGAGCATTCAGCATATAAAGAATGTATCTACAACATCTGATCTTTGCATGTCTCTTTGCTTATATTGTAGACCCTATGCCACAGAGTCCAGTGGCATAGGGTCAAGCATGTGGCCAGTCAGTAAACCTGTCTGCTCATTTTGATTTGAGCAGCAGGTGCAGAGCACTAAGCAACTGCTGTAGAGTCACACACCCGCGCGCACGCTATAAAAACAAAACGGTGGAGAAATGATGCCTGGCCAGTGTTGGAACAACACACTTACCCAACACGCACATGCCACCACCATACAGCCATAATCTGAAGGCTGGACTGCTAATACCCATGTGGATACTTGAGACAGCACAATGCAACAAGAGGGAGGCTTGGTTGGGACACTACAATCAGTCCTCAGAAGGATAAAAATAAAAACAGGCAGTCAGGTATAGTTTTGGCAACAACAGCAAGGTTTGCCTCCTCTACTGAATAGTTTCAAAAAAATAAAAACGAAAGAAAGAAAAGTTAAGCTTTTGTAATTTAGGACACTTTATCAGCACAAAGTACAAGCAGCCAAAGTTTGGTATCCACCAGGTGTACTATGCTCTGTTTCTCCAGTAATAATAAAAGATCAATTTCTAGAAGGATACACTTTTCAAATGAAGTAACATTTTTCTAACCATGAAGTGATGGCAACTCGGTTTTAATTTATTATGCAGTTAATTTAACTTTAACTTAACTTTTAATAGTTTTTTTTTTTTTTTTTTCCAAAATTCACCTCCCATGTTCTCACAAAAGAAAAAAAACAGGTGGTGACAAATATACCAACAACACTATACATACCAACCGATGCTGCTGCAATTGCATAAGGGCATAATTTCCACCAAATCAGATAAGAGAAAACATCTGAGGGGACAAACGTTGTGTTGTCTTTCATCATTATTCTACTATATGATGCCAGATTTGCCCGTTTTATAATAAAGCATTTGAATGCTACTGACAGACAATTTCCAATTAAATAGTTCAATATAATGACAAAATATTCTCTTATATTTTCATTAGGTATCATACAATTTGTAGCTAATCACAAGGCTACATCACAGATGATCAACAAGTATTTATTCTTGTCAAAAGTAAAGAAGTCTAATTTAGTTAAACTGCTGTGGAAGAAGAAACTATACTTACACAGCTTTAGTTCCAATTGGCGCACCCCCCTAAAGCATTACAGGTGAAGTCCATTTATCCTCACAATAAGATTCAGAGCCACAAACCCCCCAAAGAGGGTCTGACAAGTTCCTTATACAGGGAAAGCTGCTGCTGAGGAGGCAGAAAGTGCAGGTGTGAGCAGGTAAACCCAAACAGAGGATCCAGAGTCATCCACCATGAAGCGGGTCCAACCTCAGCAGCCGACAAATATAGCCTGGTGCTTTCCCACTAGCTCTGCTGCACTGGGCCAAATAAATCAGTCCAGGAACAGCCGAGCAAAGAACTAAGGGAGAAAGAACGAGAGGGAGGAGAAGAGCGGTGTGCAAGAGGAGAGGGATGAAGGAGAGAGCTGGCAGAAAACTGCACAACACGGGTGCTAGAACAGAAATAAAACTCTTCTTCTTCCAAAAGTCAAGAATATGATTCCTAAAACATTCATCCTTGTAAACCAGTTTTAAGACTCTGGTCTAACAGTTTAGACTGATGGTAAGAGGTGACACAACACTTCTCCCAAGAGGTACGGGGAGCGCTGGCCAAAATCGGTGCGGTAACCTCATCCCACAGCAACCATGTATGGGCTGAAGAGAGTGGCCTCGATAGAGGGGCATCTGCCATAAATAGCCAGGAAGCGTAGGTCTCTCAGTGAAGGGGGATCGAATCAGCTGTTTAAACTACAATCTAGCAGCAGTGACCCAGGCTCTGCAGGGGCACTGAGGTCCCACAGCACCGAGCTGCACCAAACTGCATCTTTAAACACAGCATGCTTTAACTGAACATTGGCAGTGTATTTGTTGTTTTTACACTTGCATTGATTTCAGTCACTTAGCTGAAATTACTTCTTTCCTTCTTTCCTTATAGGTTCAGTGGGTGATATTTAGTGATTTCTAGCAGTGAACCAGCTGAATACCCACCACCCCACCCTCACCAACGGCGACTGCAAAAAACACGGTCCCTTGTTTAGAGTCCGTGTTTGTTTCGTCCATTCCGGGCTTTTTAGTTAAGGGGATAAAAATTGGTCTGAACTTGGCTAAAAGGCTCAGTGTGGAATGTTTAGTGACATCTAACAGTGAAGCTGTAGATTTCAACCAACTGCACCCCCCCTCTCCCTCCCCTACCGTGGCTGCTAAAATGCGAAAAGCCCTTTAGTTAAGAGGATAATACCTCTGGTCCACACTCAGAGTCGGTGACAGTAATGCACCTTAACACTAGATGCCACCCCACTATAAATGGGAAAAAAAAGGAGAAGTGGAAGTACGATCTGAACTATTGTAGAAAAAAACGTAAATGGTGACCCACTCCCTCTGATATAAACGATTATACACCAATGAACACAGAATTATAAACATTATATTCCATTTCTACAATCCTTAGATCCTCCTAAATCCTCCTGAATTCTACATACTGGACCTTTGTAACTCAGTGTTTCAGAGGCTAAAATTTAAGGGACGAGAGTTGAGCCTCCATCAACACTATCAAAATAGGAGTTCAAACACACGTACAGTCAGCAGCGATAACGTTTATGAAAGCAATGCAGCCATTGTTTTCTCCTCCAAAAACAAAATGAATAAAAAGAGAGTATGAAAAAAAACAACACGAACATGTCATAAAAGATGTAACAATACGAAACAAAGCCAAAATGATGTAAAAAGCATAACAAGATGAATATGCCATGAGCAATGTTAAAAAAAAGAAAAGAAGGGCGTACCATGACAAAAACACACATGTAGTCTCATGTAGCTTTTGTGATTGAGTGCTTATTTTGTTTAATCTGATTTAACATTAAATAAAAATTAAGAAAATGAATGTAATCTGAGTTCATCGGAGGACATTTATTTGTGGTTTTAAACTCTTCCTTAAGGTCAGAACACGACAGACACTTGCCAAACAGCATTTCAGAAATCAAGAGGTAGAACATTCAAATCAATTAAAAAAATTACATGTTTTTTCAACATCCAAATAAGCCTGGATAAAATTAAGTAAAACGACAAAACTTTGCAACATTTTGCAAGTGTTTGAGCAGAGAATGTAAACAAAATGAACCCACTGTGTATATTACGATAAGGATATTTTTCATGATATAAAATTATATCGTGTTAAATATCATTATTGTTTTAATACCCAGCCCTACTCTATTATGGTAATAATCTGTCTGGCTTCCCAAGTTCACAACCTTTGAACTGAGTAGCAATGATTTTTCATTTTTCGGGAAACCGAGGATATTTCCCATTTCAACTTAAAAGTTAACTCCGATTTTAGAAAACCTGGGGCATTGTCATCAGTATAAAACTCTATACATTTCTAATATGTATTCACAGAATATTCACAGCATATAGTGTTTGATTGAGCAGCATATTCAGATGGGAAGGGCTGGTGCTGTAACAGAAAAGGAGTCACTTTATGGTTTTGGTTCCTACCTCTGTTTACTAGTTGTTTGTCTCCATCTTGTGGTCTTGACTAGCTACAGCAGGACTAGGGTGACCAGGTCCCAACAAACCAAATGTGGGACAAAGAGTATGTTTGTGTGGGACAATGTGGGATATGAACACAAAAAGTACATTTTGTCACCTCAGATCTACTTAACACTACTGGGCACTTTTTTCCTCCTGCTGCTGAAAATAAAAAGAATAAGAACTCAGATTGTACTTTCCATTTTGATCTAATGTTGAGAAAGCAATGAATATTATAGCAAAATAAATATTTAATAATAAAAGTGAACTAAATAATCATCAAAATGAACAAAGTAAGCAGCTGATGTGAACCTTCTGGAAGAGCACAGTGTCATGTTATATTCACTTTGTTCTAAAATAACTTCAAAATAGTTCTGAGCTGGACTAAGTCTCTGATGTTTATGATCCTAACAGCACCTCTGGTTTCAGTTTGAGGCCGGGCCTTTTCTTTCAAAATATAACACTATACTAATATGCAATCCAACTGCTGATTGAAATGAGCCTACTCCTAATATTCACACAACAGAAGTGGGTGGAAATGTGCAGAAATTCACATTGTCTTTTGGAATTTGGGATACATTTGTACATAAACCTGACTATAATCAGCTCGAACTCATGTGTTCTCTTCAAAATCAAAATGTGGGACATTGTCTCAATATGTAGGACGTGGAGACAAAGGATCAAAATGCAGTGCAGTGCCTCACCAAGTGGGATCCCTGGTCACCCGAAGCAGGATATGCAGTCCCCTGTGTCCCTATTTCTACACAACATAAATAGTGTACATAACTGAACGAGGAAAGATAATCAATTCATTCAAGCATCCTTTTGTTTGTTTATAACTCTTGTATGCGTTATTAATGGTGTTCATTTACCAGTCATATCTATGGCATTTTTTCATTGTGACCTACCTTTGTTTGCTGCTTGAATAGAGCGGATCCCTTATTCCATCTTCTCCACTCTGGTGCTGTCCAGAATGCAGTGCAGTGTAGGAGCGGAGGAGAAGGAGGACAACTGTCACTATAATGGAGGTATTATTCCCCAGGCAGCCTCGACAGGTGTACAGTAATAACAGATATGCAGTATATTTAATCTGAGGCTGAAGCAGCTGTGATGGAGGGACAGCTGGAGATGAATGGCAGTGGCGTCTAAAGAACAGTGGCCTATTATACAAAAATATAAAACAGAAAACAGCTACATTAAAGCCACAGTACAGGTCTGATTAGCAGTAGAGAAATGGCTGGAGAAGTTACCAGAAATATATAAAGAATCATATAAAACAGGGAACAGCTGTTAACTGTATTGTTGACATGAATGAGACAAGCGCAATGGTGAAAGTCCATGTTCTAAAACCCCATGTGGTACTGATAAGTGAACAGGGGAGCATGGGACTGTTAATACTGTATGTTTTCTAGCCTTTTTACCTCGTGAAGGCAGCAGTGATGCGGTCCATGTGGAAGTTTAGCTAACTCAAAGACTCATAGGATCCTACTGGCTGTAAGCTAGCTTTGCCTTCAGATAGCTTTCTTTTGCTAAATATAGCTAGCTAAATTTCAACTTGTCAATACTTGTTTATGAGAAATTTTTAAGAAACCCCTTTGAGTTAGCTGTTACGCGTATTCATACAGTCTATGGTATATATATATATATATAAAAAGGTAAGAACACAAGGTACTACAACTAGCTATACTGAAAGTAACAGTAAAGTAGGTAAGTTCTGAAGTCCTTGTATTTGTGGCCGACAAACTCATAAGAAGGTTGGCTAGCTAGGTGCCGTACTTGTATGTGAAAAAAACAAACTAAAAAAACGACCTTTTATTTTTCGAGCTATAAAACCCTGGCTGAATGAATGCTCTGGCATTTCTGTTTTATTTTGATAGTGGTAGTAGAGACAGACAGGACCGATATGTACCAAATATTGTATATTTTTTATGTTATATAGATTAGCTAGCTAAGTACGTAGTAAACTCCTGGTCCAAGTGTGGCCTCATCCTGACAAGCAACGCGTTTTCACGCACTTTTTGGGTCTTTATTAGTAGACCGTGATTCTCTATTCAAAGTGGACTGTCTAAAACTAATTTGGGTGTTATAAACCTATACACATGATGTTATCATCAGGCAACAATAATGACTACTAATCATTAGTCATTATTGTTCTCAATATGGTTGGACCCCATGTTCATTAGTGCTGACAGAAGATATATAGCTAGTAAGTATGTAGTATACTATGTAAAGTAAATATTATGTTATTTATCTATAACCTCTTGCAGGTTGTACTGCCATAGTCCCTTGGGGCAGATCACTGAAACGAGGGCAAAAAAGAAAGTTTTCCTATAAAGAAATCAATAAGCTATCACACAAGAGTAGGTAATAATCTAACTTCTCATTCATCTTTCAGGAATTTGAACAGTGTCTGAGTATGAATGCCCTCCAAACCTCAAGAGAGCATGCTGGGAGGTTTTTATAAGGTTCAGCTCAAGTATTGTCTCTGCCAGTGCTTTGATCCAGCAAATGGAGCTCAGTGTGACAGTCTGGCCCAGTAATTGGGCTAAAATTGCCAGGGAACAAGTGTACGTACATGTGTGAAACACACGCACACATACTTGTGGACATATGCATGGACATGCATTCGGTCCATTTACAGCTTTAGTGTCACTGAACTGACAAAAAAAGTCAGGCAGTTTTCACTATAGTTTGGTTTGAAAAAGCGATGACAACCTGCCAATTCTAACAGCATATTTGCTGCTGCCATTCAAGTTTGTTTTTTTCCTTATGTAATAGACATTTAGAGAGAGAATTTACATATTTAAAAATATACAGAACACAAGAAAGGTACATTCACAATCAGTGTAGATGTTCCTTTCTGGCAATTGATCACAAACACAACTTTCATGCAAAGAGTTTATTTATGAATCAGACTGCAGTATCATACAACAGTAGCACAATCATATGACTATGGATTATGCTCATATTTATAGATACAAAGATAAAGGCATGTTTTAAAAGAAAAAAAATGAATGACTTCTCTTTTAATTTACTCTAAAAATAGCTTTCAAATACTTGGCATAGTTTTGTAAATTAAATTATGAAACATAATGTTTTGCCCACTGGTTATACTATTGGAGTACCAAATGCAAATATACTTTATGAAAAACATTTTTTTTCCTCCTCTCTCTTGCATTTCATGCAAGGAAGAAAAAAAGATGTCAGTGAGTACAAAAAGCACTTAAATCTCATATGAAAATAGAAAATATTACAAGTGTGCATAATTACTTCATGTTGCACATAACCTGCAGTACAAAAAGTCGAATGACACTATGTTCAAGTGTACCTGACATGCCAATTATTAAGGGGGCGTATGTACTGAAATAGCTATTTAAATGTCATCAGGGGCAGTTTACACATAAGACTGTGGCAAAGCCTTTCAGTCTTAAAAATGAATTGAAAATGAGATGCGCTAGTAATTATGGGCGTGCCAGCTTGTCCTCCCTGTGATGCTGACTTATGGGCTTGTCTTTGAAACACTGAATCTGATCCTGTACTTTTTTATTTTTATTTTTATTTATGCTTTTAGTTTTGTTTGAAGTTCACAGTTTTGATTCAATGTTCCTACAGATAAAACAGCATGAAGAGCAGAAACTATCCACAATGCTACTCTACCTCTCCAGCCAGAGGGATGGCAGAACAGTAAGTAAGTTGTTTTTAAAAACCTAGAAGGTATGAAACAGTGCTTAGTACGTATTTGGCATTGCCTGGAGTGTAATGTAATGCACGCATAATAAGGCGACATGATAATTCCAAATTTACAAGAAATGTTTAAAATACTGAGACAAACTTCTGAGTTGATCAAATGCTACAACTGTAAATGCTACATAACAGTTAAGTGATCTTTATGAGTGACTAAACAGTGATGGATACCTATAGGTCTGTTGTTGATACATTACACCAATGCAACATTGCTGTTGTGGAAAAACCACATCACTGCAAAGGTTTTTTTGTGTAGGCCAAATTTGTAATTGCTATTCATGTGTTAAGAGTTTCACAACCTTTATTCATTTTCCATGTAATAAACACTCACACACTAGGAAAAAACCCTATTTGCAAAGATGTGGTTTTAACCCAAAAGTCTGCATTGTATCCTTTAGTGCAATAAATGTTATAGTTACAGCAGAACCTTCACACAAAAAGAATGCGCTGCTGAATGACAAAAAATTTTAAAAGTAAGAGAAGGGAAAAATACAGAAGGAAAAGAAAAAAACAATACAGTAACCTTTCCTTTTACAGTCCCCTAATTACTAGTATTTACTTGGTAAATATATGATAAATGATAGTGTGTCGTGTGATTACCACTGGTAAAAAAGTAGGTAAATACAGAGAAACTACAGCTGAAATACTAAGAAACCCCCCACCATTATAGTACATCAACTTGACTAAATTCAGGTAACAGCTCAAGTTTGATCATGTACTATCCAGAAATTATGTAATAGTACTTTCCAGTAAATTACTTTTTCTTATATACATTGTGAACTACTTTTCTAGAAGTACACAATGATATCTGATTTAATACCAACCTAAACTGGTCACAACTACATGGTATTTAGTTGAGTTATAATAAGTCGAGTTTGATAATAGTGGTGTTTTTCTTAGTATGCGTCCATGGTGCAGATTTTGGTAGTAAAAAGTCAAAGGTCAGGGAGGCTGTGTGTCTGTCCATTCTTATGAATGTAATATTTCAGAAACACCGCAAGGGATTTTTTGTAATTTGGAACAAACTGATTAGATTTTGGTGACCAAAAGTCAGAGTCGTTGTAACCTCACAAGGTACATTTGTGGCCATGACTGCTAGTAATTAAGACAGCTGCACGAACATGCATTATGGTGCAAGAACAGAGGACACATCTGATTGAACTTCTTGTTCTAAATTTACCTACTTATTTATCATTGGTAAATACCCAGCAATATACTAGAGTTTGCCATATGTTTATTGGGTATGTACTTAATTAGGGGACTGTAAAAGGATGGGTTACTAAAAATCCAAATTTATTTCCAAACAGGTTTTGAGGAGCCAACAACAGAACAGTACATGATATAAATTGGAAGACATAACAAAGACAAAAAAATGGATCTTATCTGACACCCAACATAGGGAAATACAGCTGAGATGGAAATAATGTATCAAATACCACAAGGAGCGTCCGACAACACACTCTGTTAGCGTATGAAGAAGCACTATCAAAGAGGAAATCATGGCACAATCAGAAAAAAATCTCCATCATGTTAACACCTGCAGTGATGAACCCCATCGCTCATGGAAACCAAACCGTGTGATCAAGGCGCACCACAGGGCTCTCCCTACTTCACTTCACTGTCTTAGATTTAAAGCACTAGAAAATTATGTATACTCTCAATATGATACTATACAGACATATGATATTTTCAGCTTGATAGCAGTGTGGAGAAATAAAAATTCATGGTTAAATACAAAATATCTCTTAAAATATTTAAAATATACTTTATTTTGTACATTATGCAAACTGATTAACAATTTTGATGATAAAAAAAATAAATATTCCATGAAATGACGTCTCTTTGCGGTACAGATGAAGGAACATAGATATATACCATGAAGTAAAGCACCCACCCCCTGTTAAACGCCCATATACCCTGACACAACTCCATATCCCTGTAATATGATTTGAATGACATGTTCGCATTAGAACTCCTGACAATGGTTCCTATAGGTAGCTCCACTACACCACTGAGCTGTTTGTACAACAATATTGCTCTACAAATCTTTTTTTTTTTTTTTTTTGTTCTATATCCATATATCCATCTTTAATGTTTATCAAAGTTGCCGGCCACCGCTTAAATTTAATCTGTGCCTTTTTATTGCTTCCTGAAATTACCTGGAAATGGGAGCTTTACATCTGATTGATCAGGGCACTAACCCAGGATTTCACCTGATCTTATCCAAGAAACACATCTGGTTTAAAAAAGGCAACTCTTCCCCCTCCAGCTTGAACCAATACATCGTAGAATAGGTCATTAATCTATCATGTTATACAGTATAGAATAGCTCTTCACTGAAGAGCCCTATGGGGTTATGTTTACAATGTGTACAAAAGCAATGAAACAGGGCACAATGTCGTTAGATTTTTTTTTTTTTTTTTTTAAAAAGAAAGGCTGATTGATCTAATCTGAAAATTAAAAACAGTTCTTGAGCCAGAGACAGTGTTTTCCAGTCCTCAAACAGCTGTCGCCTCACCACGACAATCAGATACGCAGTTAATTTTGGTGTAGTTTAAATGCAAAAGAAGAGGTTGTGACACTAACCCTCCTATGTCTAAGTTAAGTAAAAGAGAAACGCTTACATTCATATCCTTAACACCTCGCCCGTAAACAAACAAGATTTGTTCAGTATGCAAAGAATGTCTTGACTGTATTCACTATGGACATTTCAGAAGTTCTAGTATGCACGACAGAATTGCATAATGTCTGCCAATGAGAAAAGCATAGGGAGGATAGAATAGAAAGGACAAGCCGCTACAAGAAGACTAACTAGTAGAAACCCTAGAAGAGAATGGGCTCAGGGATGGAGGACAGATCGGGAAGGTGGGAAGTCTGTTCGAGGAGACTGTTTGGGAAAGGGGGGTATGGGTTTGGAAGTTGCCCTGCAAGTTAAAGGGGGCACCTCCCTTTGGCAGTGGAACAGCACTCTTAGTAATCAACGCAGCGCAGAGGGTGAGGGTGTACACAATGCTCTTGTCGGACAAGAAGGCCATTTCAGTGTCAAGATGAGATGAAGGCATTCTAGTAGGCAGCCAGGTCACAGTGTTGGAGCTAAAAACCTCAGATGGAGATGATGGACGCAGTCTTTCTACACTGTCTCCACTCCGCTGGGATCATGGGGTTCTTCTGGGACATACGGAAAAAAAATCATTCATAAAAGTGTATTTTTATCTGTAGCTGCTATTTTGTAATATGTTATTTATCACAGTTATCTAAGCTGAAGAAGAACAGTGTGGTGCAAAACAACAGTGGTAAATAGATGAAAATCTGTCACAGTAAAAAAAGCAACAAAAAAAACAGAACAGTAAAATTGTGTTACTTTTGTAAGCCAATACCAGTGATATATTTATACATGCTGAGGGGGGTATAGGCTAGGGCTGGGCGATATGTCCAAAAATATTACCCTGATAAAAATGTTAATATCAGTCAATATTGATAGTTATCACAATAAATGTTGAATCATTATTCCTTTCCAAGCTGATTTAATGAAAGTTGAAGACAGTTATATTAAGGATGCAACACGATGAAAACGCAAGGCAGCAGGACATTTCACAAATCTAGAGGTAGAAAATTGACAACAATAATAAGTGATGTTTTCTTTGTAAGTGTTTTAGCTGATGATGTGAACAAAATAAAAATGTATATCACGATAATGATAATTAGGTTTATTGTTTTATCGCTCAGCCCTAGTATAGGCCTCAAGGCACTATCTTGTGGACGAAGAAAAAAAGAAAAACTCAGATTCTGCATACAGCTGGGTTTCCTTTCTATCATTAAACTGCAAATTTTAATCTAAATGTTGATTCATAAAATGGATGAGGAAATGTCCTAAAATGTAACAAAGAATAAATAAAGTGTTGTTTGAGCCACAATTCCAAAGCAAGCCATAAGTAAGTTTGACGCACAAATATACATTCAGTTGTATATTATTACATCTTAAAGCATGACTATGATCTGTGAACATGGACAGAGCAATTATATGACACATTAAACAAATAACCACACAGGAGATACATATTTTACTTTAGAAAAAAGCATTAGCACATTGCTCTGAAAAAAGAAAAAGAGTTATTATATTGCAATAGTGAGAAACAATCTCATATTTATGTGATAAGATCTTAGAATTTATCAGATCAAGATCTTGTAATTACAAGAAAATATGTCTTAATTGTGACATTAACATCTTGTAAGTTATGAGAAAAGTTAAGCCTGGTTATCAATAACTGTCACAGAACATTAAAACTATTGAAGAAAAATGCAGATGTTTCCATAAAATATTTATATAAATTACAAGAAGCATCTAGTATAGATTTGGAGTCATTGGTTCACATGGCATGGAAGCTGTTTTACTTTTGCTGGTTCTCCTATTTTATATTAATATTTTTAGAGAAAAATCAGCATTTTTTTCAATAGTTTCCATGTTATGTGACAATGATTGACAACTAGTTTTAACTTTTCTCATAATTATAAGACCCTGATCTAAAGCATAGATTCAACATGCTTTTAAAGCTATATGCATGGTTCACAAAGTTTTGCACAAAACTCCATCTCTATCCATCAAAATTCTGTCATTTTCTTGTCTTACCTGAGTGAGGTGACTCCTCATCAGCTTGCAACCCTGTCTCCTCAGAGACCTGATGTGAATGGGTGACCTCTTGATCGTTTTCATTGTCTGTTTGAGGAGTAGGGAGGGGTTCCTCTGCTTGCTCACCCTTGCTCTCGCTGTCGGTGTTGCCCTCTGCCTCTGTCTCCCCTTCCCCTTCCCCAGAGTCAGTACTCCTGATGCTCAGGCGTCTCATACGATACATAACGTCCACCTCCCTCATCCGAGACAGGCGCTCAACTGCCACTCGGCCTGGAGAAACAGCCAGCTTGTTCTGCAGGGCTTCGATTCGAGAGGTGAGGCCCCTGCTTCTCCTCTCACCCTCCAAGCTAAGAGACAACCTGCGATCGAGGTTTGGGGGAACTGAAAGTGGCAGTCTATCTGGCGGAAACTCCGGTAGCCCTGGGTGGTCTCGTCCCAGATGGGTCCTTAGACCAAGTCTATGCTCTGGGGTACCAAATGGCTTCTTCTCTTGCTCCTGCTTGTCATCAGTCATTGTACTGTCTTGTCCCTCACACTCACTTTTCACTTCAGCTGTCTGTTGATCTGCACTGCCTTCAGATGCTTCCCCTGTAATGGCTTCCCTTCCCTCACATTCCCCTTCCTTTCTTACTTCTTCACTAACACTCTGTTCCTCTGTAACTCGAGGGTCCATAGGCACATCAGTCGCTAATATTGTGGACACCCTCTCCCCCGTAGCTCCATTATCTGGTATGCTTTCAGCAGGATTAACTGCACACAATTTGTCCAAGTTTTCTACTTGAGCATTGTCTGTTTTTTCACCCCCACCCACATTTTCCTCTGTCAGTAAATGCTGTTCCATTGTTTCAGCACACAGGTCAGACCCTGACTTATTCAAATTGGAGTCATTTGGTTCCTGTGTTTTTGTGTCCTCTGCTGGACTTTCTAATGCAGCACATTGTGGTGGACTGCTTTGATTGGCTGAGCTGTCCGAGCTGTTCTCCTCATGAAGTGGAGGCAGTGGGCCCTGTCTCATCTGATTCTCAAGTTCTCTTTTACAAATAGGGCACTCCTCCTCTGATTCACCACTGAGATCTTGAAGAGGCTCTGCATCACCAGGTTTGGAAGTCCCTGTCGATGCTTTGACATCCGTTGAGTCTCTAGACTGACGCAAAGCCTGGCATATGTCCTCATAATCAGGAGGACTAGTGAGCGTAGAGGCATCCTGCATGGGCTGTCTATCAGCCCATGGCACCTCAGCTGCTGTGGTGTGCGTAGTTGGACTAAAGTCACAAAGTGGCGTCTCAATAGGCTCATCCGGCAAGTCTAGTTTCACTGTCCTTCCATCGTTGCTTCGTCTGCGTGAAAGATGTGCAACAACCCTGTATTCTCTAAAGCCTGTCTCTCGAGGTGGGACAGGGAGCTCCTCCCTAAGCTGCTTGCTGAAAGTTACTGATTTTGTTGCAGGCCTGGAGAAGGCGCTTTTCACCTCCCTGTATTCTGGATCAACAGACCAGCTAACTGCACTGCGCCTCAAGCTGCTGGGCTTGTTGAGAGGTTCTGATGTCAAACGAATTTTGATACGCTCAGGAATTTGAACAGAACCATTTGGGACTTTATTGCTGGCAGTGCCTAGCTCCAAGATGTCTTTGTAGGCCTCGTTGAGGTCCTCTATGCACTTGTCAACACTGGGCTGTTTGCTGCTCTGCTGCTGTTGATCCTGGACTTCTTTTTTGATGGTCTCCAGCTCTTTCACAGCATCCCATGGTCGCTGGCTGGCTGGTTTAATCAGAAATTGGTCAAATGCCTCCGTCCCACTGTTTGCTGCTGGTTTGGTCTCCTCCACATTTCCTGAGGGTGGTACTGCTGGCGGCTGAGCTGTGCTCTTGTTCAGCTGGTTGGAGAAAGTGGCGGTTAGGGAAAAGGCGCTGTTGCTGGACAGTTTTAGGCTCTTTACACCCTTTATAGGAAAACTGAAGGCAGTGCCCACTACACTGCTACTATCAGATGGAACTTCAGTGCTGGAAGGGACGGGGTCTTGTTGTGCTTCCTTGTCTTCAGGGGCAGGTTTCCGGGCCTCTGGGCTTGTTTGTGTTTCCTGGTCTCGATACTGGTTTGCAGGCCAGGATCCTGACAATTTCAGCTCCTTGTAATGGTTTATCTTAGGTGGTCTACAGGATACTTTTTTAAACATTTTGCTGCTTGCTCTGCTGCTTGTTTTGCTGCTCGCTATGCTACCAGTTAGTGCTTGCAGCTCAGCCTCAGCTGAAGATGTGCTTTGGAGACTTTGGTTTGTTAAATGGCCAGTTTTGTTGTTACTAGGACTGTCCGCTGGGTCTGGTGACTTCTCATTGTTGTTATTCTGATCACGAATTGTACCTGTGAGCTGCGGAGTAACAGGAACAGACACCAAACAAAAAATTGTCTCACTAAGTCTCTTTTTTAGATTCTTGGATTTGTCTTTCTCAGGTGGTTCTGGTTGTTCCACCTTTTTTACTTCTGTCACAGTTTCAGAGACACCCTGGTCAACCGGCTTGCATGGGGGAGGGGGTGGTTTACCCAGAATTGAAGAAGGAAAAAACTGACTACGGTTTTGTTCAGGACCTGCACTTTCACTTTTTCTGATTCCCCTGTTGCACCATCGATTACTGCTGTCGTTGTCATTGAGAGCTGTTTTGCGGCTGTCAGTATTAAGAGCTGGCCCCTGTTGGGGAGGAAAGGCACTATCAAGTGTAGATTGTCCTAAAGTCTTAGCGGAAGGAGTCTCTTTGTTGATGTTCCGGATCTTGTCTGAGTCAGTGAGAGAATTTCCGCTAGGCCCTCCTGAGTTTTGTTTCACTCTTGGGTCTTCAGTGGGTAGTTGACGGGCATGACTTGCTTGTTCTTCATGTCCAGAATGTACCTGTTTACGGTAGGACGCACCACGATCTCCATAATGTTCCAGCCATGAAGTACTTGTCTGTCTGGAAAGCCACCTTCCAGGATCTGAGCTAGGCATCTGCAAAGCTTCTGCTCTCCATCTTAGATTTGCCATTTCATTCCGGTTAATTGAAACTGATCTAGGGGGTGGAGGTCTCTTATAAGACGGGGGTGGGATGTAGCCTGGGGGCTCCATTCCAGAGATGGCAGAGTGTTGTGCGAAATAGTCTTGTCTCTCACTCCTTGTATAATAGATAGACCTGTCTTTTTGTTTGGCACCCTGCTCTATAGCGAGCATTTCTGCGCTACCCCTTGTCTGCTGGTGAATCTCATATGACGGAGGCTTTAAAGGCCTGCTAAACCTGGGCTTTGGTAAAAGTGCAACATGGCTGCTTGGCCCGGCATTTCTGCCCCACCGGTCCCTGCCAACAGCACCGCTGTAGATATACCTACTATAAGGCCCAGAGAAGACAGTACTGCTTATCCTTTGTCTATCAGGTAGGCTTGGCCTGGATGGAATAAGCTCTCTACAGTCATTTCCATCAGGTGACAAAACTCTGGGAAGAGACTGAGACTTTGCTTTAGTTCTAGGGTGAAAAAATCCCTCAGGTGTCCTCAGGCGGCGGTATTGGTCCTGAGCCCACCTCTCCCCATCCCCATCTGACAATTGCCTGCCCAGGCCCACAGCAGGCCTCCACTCTTCTGTACCAAGGCTCTGGCACTTCCTCTCCCCAGTCACTCTCAACTGACATGGGGCTGAATCTGGGTCC
Source organism: Coranthus polyacanthus (assembly GCA_037367275.1). Classification (NCBI taxonomy): domain Eukaryota; kingdom Metazoa; phylum Chordata; class Actinopteri; order Kurtiformes; family Apogonidae; genus Coranthus; species Coranthus polyacanthus. The sequence goes on from JAPQRN010000010.1 coordinate 18,566,403, forward strand.
CGCAGCCAAGAAATGTCCTCCCATAGCTGCTGCGCTTGCCTTTCCGCCCTGTGTTCTTCTGCTGCAATTAGGGCCTGTGGCCTCCATGCGGCAGCAGAGGCCCTCAACTCCCTGCCATCAGCATAGTCCAGAAGGATGCTGAAGTCCTGTCCTCGCCTCCGCCAATAGGAAACATCCCTCTCATCATGGCTCAGGGGTTCTGAGTAAGTCAAACTAGGAACATCATAGAACCTGTAAAGATAGAAAACCTTGTTGTTAATAGTATTTACATTTATACACATGAGAATGAGATGGGGTTACAGTACTTGCCAGATGTGTGATATTTGACACAAAGTCTTTAAAGGTAGAGTTACTGATTCCAATCTGAAACACTTTTTGTATTCAGTAATTCAGTAAATATCTCCTCACTGTCCACTAGCTATCTGTTCTGTATGTGTGCTGAAAAAAGAAATTATGTTTGTACACAACCCAGGCTTTGTAAATGGGGAAAAAACAAAGTGGCTCGGGCTCATCCACACAACACTGATCCAGGCTGGAATATGTCCCGGGTTGCCGACTGGCTGGTATCCAGGCAGTGTGTAATACCACCGACTGCCGTTAGATGCTGGCAAACTAGACTTTTCCAGGAGTCATTATGGTCTTATTTGCTTTATTAGAATGCTCTAATAAGTGTACTTGTGTTCCTTTTGTAAATTATTCCTCTGTTTACCACTAATAGAAAGCTTTGATATCTGCCACGTGGCCTTTGATTGTCAGGTGCAATTGACAGCTTACTCTCCTGCTGAGTTGGACTTTCTGAGCTTCAGTTTATTGATTTATTTTTTAATTGATCTGTCTCCTACAGTGGATCTGTAACTGACAGCTCTACTGTAGTTGTGGTTAAGAAGTTACACTAACAATTACATCAAATGGCTTGTAAGTGTAACTTTGTAACGTGACTATTTAGTGGAGTTTACCTGTGCTTAATTACAGTACTATTAGCATAATCTAGTTAAATTATGCCACTTTCCACTGCCAGTATCAGATCGACTTGCCTCGACTCGGCACAGCTTGGCTCGGTTTCGCTCGGTTTGGCTAGCAGTGTGTTGCATTTCCACTGCAGATATAGTACTGCCTCAGTTGTAATGGCGAGGCAAAATATTGTGACGTCATCTTCAGTGTGACTCCAGCTATGAGGAGGATGAAACTTAAAACTGTAAGTTATAATTTCCGAAATGAAACTTTATTTTAAGATCTTTTCAGGCGAGAATATAGTTGTTTAGACTTCAACTCTGAGGTTGATTTATCAAGATAGACCCAACACGAGAGGTTGCTCCAACGCTTTCAGAGATTTCCCACTAGCTTGGCTTGGAGTCCATGTTACAACATGATGACATACATGTATTGCATTGACGCAGTCAATCTGTGATCTGCATGATTGTATGTCATGTACATGTATAGTATCGCCTCGCCTCACTTGGAATCTCACCAAAGGTGGTACTAAAAATAGTATCTGATAATACCTGATGATCCCTGCTCTCATGCAGTGGAAACGCCAAAAAAGCCGTGCTGAGTTGAGGCAAGTCGAGCTGATACTGGCAATGGAAAAGTTGCATTAGGTAATCCTGCTGCTAATTAGCCAGATAACCTGCTAACTAGTGTACTCATGTTACACAAAAATGTCATTACTGTTGTCAAACATAGCTGTAAGTATTAACATTTAGCATGTAGCTGATATTACTTTGTAGTGTTTAACAACAATTTTGTTAGTTAGCAGCATGGTCAGTCCCATCACCCTTCACGTTTTCTCTAGCTCCACCCACTGGTCCAAATATGGCAATGGCAAAAATGCAAACTCGAAGATTCAGAATGGTAGCTTAGTTACAATATCTACTGTCTTTCTCCAGAATTGCTTACTCCACCTTTAAGTTTTGACACAGACAAATACTGGCCTGCATCTGGAAAATAATATTTAATGCCACTGACAGTCAAATTAGACAAAAATAATTAACATTTGTATCTTAAAATCTGTAGCAAAACCTTTGAAGTTTAAGTATAAACCCTGAGTGGAGTAATATTTTTTGGGAAATATAAATATATTAAATCATGTGAAATTAACAGATCCCCAAAACACAACAAAACATAAAAAAAGAGTGATCATAATCTCAGCTCTTAATGATAATATTATGATCTACTGTATAATGATTAGAATACGAAGCAACTAACGCTGTCCTTTGAAAATGTTTATCATGTTAAGTATGTATCTTATACTGTATCCTGCCCATCCCACTGTCAATCATGTGTTTTGGCTTTGGCAATATTGGTTTTACAACACAACTTAATTGAGTAGAACCAACACATGAGACAGAAGTGCTTAAGTCAGCTGCTTCCTTGAAGACGCCATGAAATTGTGATACTACTGCAATATGATCTGCATATTAAATTGTGCTGACCTTATCTTGGAAGCTGGTCATCTGGACTGTGGCTGTGGCTCTTAAGAAGAAAGTCTAAGCAAAAACATTCCATTACCTGATCTGACACAAAAGCATGAGTACTTCTTTCGCCTCTGTGTAATTGATCACATAATTCAATTAGTAAGATGTAGCCTTTTAGGAAATACAGCGTGACCTTCCCATAAATTATAAACTTTTAAAACTCTGCTTCAGTACGTCAGAATAAAACAGTTTGGGGAGGACTGAGAAAAAGAGATCCTTTTTTGATTGTTGCCTGGGAGAATAGCACAGAGATTCCTACAATTTTAAAAGCATTTGCTAAAACCAACATCAAATGGCAACTGCATGGCGAGTAACTGTAGGCATGTTCATAGCAGTGGTTCCACTTTAGAGTGATAAAACAGTGCTGCCTGGAGATAATTTTAATTATGGTTTAATTTTTACCTCTTAGGTGCATGATATATTTGGAATGTATGTTGCACTGCCAAAACAATTATCTTAGAAACTGCACCGTTACAGATTAAGCATAAAACATCAGAGCCTTGCTTCTCTGCATCCAAGAGGGTCATTTTGTTAAGTTGAATTTTTAATTTTCTTAAACGTTCATGGTAATATTGTTTCTCTAACATACTGTAGCATTTACAGAGAAACCGCCTTAATACCAGTGAACATCCCCAGGGTATCAGTCAGATATTTAGGATCAAATGAAGCATGTGCATTTGTAATCTTTGCCAGAAATGAAATGTAATTTTTCAAATAAATTAAATCAGTTACTTTATCGGAGAAGATTTATGAAACAGCCATATATGGACAGTGATTTGCAGATTGCAGTCCCACAACACGAATGATTAGAAATATAATGACAAAAATATATCACAGAGTTATTACAGTATGTAAAATATCAAATAAAAAGAACTCAACATCTGAAGGAAATAACGTTACCACTTTAAAGAGATTCATCTCATATCTGCACTGCACAAAATCACTGTTAGTCACTTGACTCATTCATTTAAGCAGCAATGTCAATGGATCATCCTCAGCAGCATATGCTACTGTATGGCTGAGGGGAGCCGCGCTGTGCACACTTGCCCAGCAACATGCTTACATCACAGAGCACGTGCTGGGCGTCATTCAGTGTGCCAGTGTTTACAGTGGAGTGATTACGCGCCTGTCTTGAGGCATGTTCAGTGCTCCTCAGTTTGCTTACTGTCTAGTGCTGCTGTTTACATCTGCCTTGCCTGGTGGAGGCTGTGAAGATGATACCAGTGCATGGGTGGGCTCCACAGAGACATAAGCCACCTCTCCGCACAGGCATGTAAACAACTCAAACGAGTCCAAAGGCACCTTTCATAATTCCTCATATCCCAGCATAAGATATGTCAGTGGTGCTGCTGCAGCCACAGTGTTCTGCAGCTCTGAAAGGAGGGGAAAGGAAAGAGGAGGAAGGAAAAAAAAAACCCTGCGCAGTGCAGACTCAGTTTTGCATGCAATACCAAAGGGCCCCAGTGAGAAGGGGGGAAAAGGAGAAGGTAAAGGGTGTGGGGATTGCAAAAGAGAGGGAAAAAAACACTCACCCACTATCTGTAGCAAGAGAATCACCCAAGGGCTGAGCGTCACCTAGGATACCGATGCCGGCTTCTTTTCTCCTTTGGTTCCTTTCCCCACTCTCGTTGTCTGTGGCGGGGTAGCCCTTCACCAGTGCCTGCCTGCTGCCATAGATGCCTGTGATAGATGCCCCCCGGTCCGCCTCATACCCGTTCAGTGTCCCCCGGCCAGCCCTGTTGTCCACAAGTTCACGCTGGCAATCAGCAGGACGCTTGTCATAAGGCGTGGCAGACGGAGGGCCGCTCTTGGGCAATTTATATCCATGCGAAATGAGGAGGTCCTCCACACTGTACATCGTGGTGTCTCTCTCACTTCTGGGCAGGAGGGCAAAGGTGGGTGTGTTGCCTTATGCGCAGTGCTGCTGGTGGAAGCTGGAGCACGGTTGCTCAGCAGAGGCCATCACTGAAGTGAGCACAGGGGAGGGGAAGAGGAAACATGTGAACAGATTATTTCTGCATGCACCTACACTGGCTGATGTTAAAAGACAGTGTTCGTTTGGGTATACGTGTGCATTCCCTCCCAAGATTTGTCAATGTCTTACATTTGGAGCATGGACTTTGCTGAACGCTCAATGGATGTTGCCCTAAATTAAACACATGGGGTGTAAGAATTATCGATACTAGGGCTACATATTGGAACCTGATCATAGATCATACGTATCATGATACAGGGATTACTATTCAATATATTGAGCTATATGGACATATATTGATTGATTGATATTCATTTTATTTTACCTGTCATATCATAGATAACACACTGCATAAAATCTGAGGAAAAAATATTTATGTTTATGCCGTCACAACAGTGGCCATTTATCGCAGTCCCTGTGACATCCAACACTGCGATCTAATGGTTGTGGGTTTAAATGCAAGACAAAATGAACCCATGGGTGCACTTCCAAACAACTGTTTTTATTTGCATATTCAATTTTCACATTAAAAAACACAAGTAGATATATCGCAAAAAAAGTTTTTTACAAGTCGGTGTACCAATAAAAGCAAATTGCAAATAAGTGCAATGGATTTAATAATTTTGTGTGTCTCCATGTGTGGACCAATAAGGAGACTGCATTGTTCACTCAGTTAATACAAGAAACAAACATAAATACCATGTTAGATGGAAATGGCAAGGAAATACCATCATGTATGAAGAGTTGCAGAAACAAATGTTAGACAAAGGCTTTGACAGAAATATGATGATATAATTCAGACTATAGCTGGTTTTTTGGGGCAAAAGCTAAAATACCCACATCTATCATCTCAACAGCTCAGGTAGTATCTATGAAGTATGAAATACTTCATCTAACCTGCAGTTTTAAACCATGATGATGATGATGATGATGATGATGAAGAACCTGCACTTAATATTTGCATAATAGTACTGGATGAAAACACGCATAAATTAGCATTTTCTTTTGCAGATTTTCTGAAAATTTGGTTAAAATTTCATGCATTTGGATTGAAAACCGGCTTCTGTCTCACACAAATCTTTGCGTGTTAACTTTTAATTCAAAATGGATCCAGTATTTTTGAGAATTAATGCTGTATCACAAAATGTAATACCACGATAGTCAAGTTTACTGATATACTGATATTTTCTTACACTCAAAATCGATGCACTCGAGTATCGTGGTGTTACATTTCACAATATTGTATCAATTCTCAAAAACACTACAACATTTTGCATGCAGATTCATTGCAGAGTGGTTGTAATCTATCTCCAACCAGACTGATCTATTATAACAACATACACAGGAAGTAACGTAAAAGCATTAAAAACATCAGACAGTATTGCAGTATATCACAATACATTGAATCGTTATCAGGTATTACGTTATCTTGTATTCTTTACAGTCCCGTTGGTATTTCTAAAGGGAGTCTTGTCCAGTGCACTGTGTATCTTAAGTAGAATGA
>JAPQRN010000010.1:18581017-18623535 GCA_037367275.1 Coranthus polyacanthus
CAATGTACATCCAGGCCTAACATGCACAGGTAGTGGCCACTGTAACACATCAGCACAAGCAGGCAGCACCACCCTAAATGCTAAGGGAGTGTACCTACATCTTACCTAGTGACAGGGAAAACAAGAGCGCCACAGATCAGGCTAATCATGAAAAAAACTGCTTATGCAAACTCATTTCAAGCACAAGTTCAGCATGTTTATAATTAATAGCACTTGGTCTCAACTAAGTCTGTCTAATTCCCAGAAAAACATCTCCCTCAGCATCATTCTCCCTGGATGATAACTCACAGTATGAATGAATAATGATTTGAAATAGACCTCTTGTATCATAACACATGCTATCAATAATACATCAGTGTTGGTGGATCTCCGTCTATGCATGGATACAGTATGACCTACTATAGCCTTGCTATAGCCTACCGCAGTGTTATATGGCACAGCCTACATTAAATTGACTGCCATGAAATGATTTTTCAAATCAGCTCCCAATACCTGCTTCGCCCAGTGCCGCAAGTCCAGCGCCTTACCACAGAGAAGAAGAAAAAAAAAACCCTCCACCTGCACGCACAGTAAGTTGAAAATATACTCAGCGGTCATGTTTTGACGAAAGCCGCTTGGCCAAATCATAACCCCGTTGCAAATTTTTTTTTTTTTTTTTTTTTTTTTTTTTTTTACCCCGAGAAATGCACGCAGTATACCAGCGAGCGCACATCCACGCCTCAGCAGCGGCAGCGGCAGCGGCTGGGCGCTGATCTGTCGAAGGGCGAACATTTTGAGGTGTGTGCAAGTTGACGCGCGGTTAACGAGCAAGGTTTTGCAGATGCGTCTTCGCTGACTGTGTGTGTTTACCAAAACCCGCTGCCCTGCGCTACCGTTGAGAGGAGGCTACGTGAGCTACAGAAAAGACCCACAGCAAACCCCTCCCTAAGAAATTTAAGCCAGCGTTGGCCAAAAAAGAGCAGGAAACATTCATGCAGCAAAGGATGACAGAACATTGCAAAAAGCGGATTAGGGCGTAGCGGCAGAGAGAGACGCATACCTGGGAAGATGCTTGGCGCGGCCGTCGCAGTTCCCCTGCGCCCAGCTTCAGCTGCTGAGACTGAGAGCACTGCACAGAGCCTGAGCCGAGCATGCCTATTGGTAGGCAGAGACGCGCTGGTTGCTGGCTGCCTGGACTGGGCTCTCCTCATTACAGCTGAGGTGGGGTGGGCTCCTCACATGCAGGCAGCTACAGAGAGGGATGTCAGAATGGTTTCTTCCAAACTGTTTCTCCTAACTTTGCTTTTTTTCATAGCAACAGTCATTTTTTTCATTCAATCTGGCATATTGACTTGAATGATAACTACACATAGGATAGCAGTGACAGCTGCGCAGCCTGTTTCCTCCTTACCTCCTCTCTGCCACACCTTATGTTCACGAACACACCTTTCTACAAGAAAAGCTTGTAAATGCTTGCGCTCATTTTTGCTGCAATATTTAGCTGATCAATAAAACCATGCAGTGACAAACTTCTGTTTAAAGGCATCCCCTTCCCATCCCGTTAAGTTTTAGACGAGCAGTACGGCAGCGAGCAGCGCCGCACCCTTAGTGATGTTGATGACTCGTCACTGTGTGTGTCCCCCCCTCCCATCCAATGCCAAGACAGCCTGGATAATTAAATGTGCTGGGCTCAGGCCTTCCTGTGCCAAATGTGACATGCTGCACTCAAAGGGATCCCTCTTTCGGAAGGAGTGACGGGGCACCACACACGTCCCGGTGACTCACTAACTGCACAGCAAGTGTTGTAGCCTGACCTCAGGGGTCACTGTGAAATGCAGACACTGTTTAAGCCTTTTAACTTTTTTAAAACTTATTTAGGGGTTTAGGGGACAAACGTGCATGGAGCTGCATGTTAGGAGGGACTCTACTCTCACATCAAACTCATGCACAGAGGTTATTACAAATGGGCAATTCTATGTTCTTTTTGCACACTATGCTCAAATAACGTGATCCTACAGCCTTCACTAAAGTGTTTAGTGTCTTCTATCAATGAAGTTGTAGATTGCAACCAACTGAGCACCACCCACCCCCCGAAAAAAACACAAAAGTCCCTCCCTAGAGTCACTGTTTGTTTTTCCTGTTGTGTACTTTTTAGTTAAGGGGATATTAACTCTAGTTCAACTCAGACATGGTAGGTGACGGAAATGCACCATGATGCTGGATGCCGTCCACTATAAAATGGAAAAAGGAGAAGAGATATAGACAATGGTTCTTATTTTCCTTTGATTATATACAAATAATTAGGTCCTTCTAAACCTTACACACTGGACCTTTGTAAGTGTATGCCGTATTTAAAGTATTTTCACTGCACAGCCCTTTCTTATGTTCTGCAACAAGTTAAAGTGATGGAAACATCGTTAATATAGGATATACTTAAAAGGTTCAATATGGGAGTTGAAGCATTTTGTTTGTTTGTTGACTTTAGCTAACTTAATTTCTAAGCAAACAATGGTCTACCTCCATAACAGCCACTGACTTCTTTGCAGAGGACTCATTCACTTCTCTCCTCTCTGCCTCAAATGCAAAATATAGACATCTATCTGAACTCACTACCTGTGGTCTTACTGCAAAATACAGAGGTGTTGTCATGCAGTTTGGGAATGAAATTAATAGAATCTTAGTCATCAATATAGAAAGTGAATGAAAATGCATGCTACTTGAAATATGAATGACTTTATTAGTAAAATGCTGATACTAAATACTAATGTAAAATTAGTATTAGTAAAATGCCAACATTCTGTGCAAAAAAGGGTGTACCTCTGCATTGTATAACAAGGTAGCTTCTAAACACAGTGGTATAAATTCATACTTACTTTAATTATTGCTTAGTACAAACAGTCCTGGATGACCAGTATCTCCTAGCCACTAAGCAGCTTCAAACGTTAAAAATGCACCCATAATAATACTATTACTAATGTATGATCACTTCATCTGGTGAAATATGATAAATATCTACCTGAGTTGACCCTTCGACTCCAAGACACAGGCGACATTACTTTTTTTGAAATGGTGCATTTGTAAAAGAGGGAACAGGTGAAGATGATTTTATTGTTAAATTTTATAATGTATCTCGAAATAATCAGATTCCCAATGTCCACAGTTTAGAACGTAATATGTTTTTAGAGTGCAATTTAGAATTATGTTTATCTTATATGGCACGAACAAGACTTTAAGTAAAACATGAGTGATTGTTGTTACTGTATGATCAGTTTTGATGACTGTAGTGTCAGATACAAGGCTCATAATAAAGCAAAATCAAGAACCCCTTCTTTAGACGTGAGATCATTTGCTCATTCTCAGGAAGATCATCAACATTGACTTTTATGGACCCATTTTTATGGCAAATTATTTATCCTTTACCACGGATGACTGTGAAATGAAATCCCAAGAATCCATCGGCAAATCCAAGTGTGAACTTTGAAGATCACAAGTTGACACCCTGCAACAGAAGACAGAGCTGTACAGTAAGAAAGTATAAAACACATTTGTAAGGTGTCTTTCTTCTCTAAACATCCTTTTTTTTCACAAAGGTGTCATAATTTATGTTGAAAATTAGGTAGATGCTTTGCATGAGCATTTAAATATGAATATAGCCAAAATGTGTATATTTTGAAGGTTTAAAATCAATATAGCTTCCTGTTGTTGTTCGTTTTATTTAGTTGGGTCAAGGGTCAATATTTATTAAATGAAGGAGTTGGAATTATGTAAAAACACTGTGAATGAGGTTTATATTTTCCCTGAGCTGGACTGAAAACTCAGAAAAAGCCCATTTATGTATTTTAATTCAACTGCACATAAAAATGTCCATCCATTTAAAATACATAGCTTTAAACTTAATGTGTAAGTCAGACATAAATGAAATAAGTCAGAACCTGATTCTCATGAATTTGAAACGCATTGGATTCATTGATGATACATATCTAATCCATATGTATACAGATGTTGTGTATTACTGGGTTTATTAGCACTAGTATTACACACGGCGTGGCAAATGGTTACTTATTACTACTCACGTATGAACTAAATATTTCACAAACATTCAATTAGATTAGTACCTGGATATTTAGATGTTAGATTTACTAAAGCTTTGGATACAATTTACATAGATTTACTTTCATTTTAAATAACTCTGAATAAATGAATGCAATGAATGGAAACAACAACATTCTAATTATTGAACTATCATTCAAACTTTTAAAAAAGCAACAAAATTGGGTGGAAATTGAATGATTGAAATCAGTGACTTTAAAATGAGTCACAAACAGTACATCCATTTCATTTCATTTTCTACATTAAAGATTTTTTTCCTACTGAAATTGGTGAAAGTTTAATCAGTAAATGATTTAAATATGTTTAATTCAAGTTAATATGTCTACATTCAATCCGTTTTATTAAGTCAGCATTTATTTACTAAGTATTAATTCTTACCTAAACTCACTCCACATCTCATCATTCATACTTATTCATACTAGTTTATTTACACTAGGTTTTATAACCTGAACCATTATGTTGTATTCCTTAGAATGAATGCATTCATTTCTTATAAAGTGAAGAAACTCCGATTTCCTCCTCCTACATGTTAATGTCACTGACATTCCATTTAAAATGCTGCCTGCCAGGAATACCAGCTGAACACAGCATTGTCTCAGCTAGTCTTCTGCTTCCTGTCATAGGCGATCTACAGTATTTCTATGGTAACATAAATTATGCTATTTGGCGGATGCTTACGTATGTGCCTCATGGTACTTGTGCATGTCTAGTGCATGCTTCTCTTTTTAGAGAAGTGAAAGCCTGACCGTGGTGTGAGAACAGGAAAGGACGATCTCAGCACAATGGTTTACCTGAATCATTGACAAACAGCTTCTTTGGCACTAATCTGACTTTAGGTTCAGTTTGTCTCAGTTGATATTATGTACGGGTTTACTTTGGCAGGGCTGTGTTTTTGACATTTTTGTTTGACCTTGGCTGCGTTTTTCACTTGTCGTGGTGTTTTCCAGTTGTTGTATCAACTCTTTTAGATGCGTCCACGGCTTATCTCTATGAGAAGGTGTGTCTGTTGGTCGCTCCGCATTATGTCTAAAAAGTGATGTCTTTGAATGTCACAGAATTTAGCACAAACTTTCACTTGGACTCAAGGATGAACTGAAAAGACTTTGGTGGCAAAAGGTCAAACGCCAAGGTCACTGTGACCTCGTGTCTGTCCATTCTTACGAAAGCAATGACTCAGGAATGCTTTTGTGTTGTTTTTTTCTACTTTGGCAGAAACGTTCAGTTGGACTCATGGATGTCCTGATGAGATTTTGGTGCCCGAAGGTCAAGGTTGTTTTGACTTCACAAAAGACATTTTTGGACATGACTGCAAGTAATTAAGAGAACTGCATGAACGGATTATGATGCAAGGCTAGTGGATGCATCTGATCGAACTTATGGTTCTTGTTTTTGTGCATATAAAACCATGACATTGTTCTCCTCCCAACACCGATTATTACAAGTAGAATGCAGAAATGCTGAAGTGTGATAGGCCTGTTAACAAGTGTGCAGCATGGTTCGCTCTTGATCTTGATCTCAGTCACCTTTAGACTCACCCTGGACTAAGACATGCTCTGAATGTGGTTTTACTCACAAATATTGAACTGTGGCGCTGTAATATGGAATGTCATTTGGCAGAAAATGACTTTGCTGTCTTCATAGTCCACCTCGTGGCTTGCTTCATGTTACAGTGGGTGCTCTAACACCTATATCAGCTCTGCTCTACTTCACATGGCAGCCAGACTTTTACTGTGCGGAGGCCTTTGTTCTTAATCTGCGACTTTAAAATAAATTGACTAAAGGGCCCATAGATATGTCAGAGGAAAACCAATCCTCTTCTTTTCATGCACATGTGCAAAACCCTATTAATTGGAAAAAATATAATTTGGAAAAGCTAATGATTTTAATGGAAAAAAATCCATACAGTAATAGAAAATGTGTTCTTTGATAAGTCTTGTGCTGAGCAGCAGCTGTTACCCAGGGGTGAATGTCTCACTTCAGATTGAACCTCGTTACATGTACATGAGGTGTTTCTGCATGTTTTTCCCATCTGCGGTGCACACATGTCATTTATAGCAGCTTTGTGGTTCTTGCAGTCAGGCAGCGGTCGTTAATGCAGACAATTAAGAGCAGCAGGAGAAACAATTGGTCTAGTACGGTGAACTTCAAAAGTCAGAAGTCTCTACTATATATATATAATCATTCCCACACCTGGTTCAAACAACAAAACTAATCTCAGTGTTCTTTTTAACCCAGCAGCACGGGGAATAGCGCATTAGGAGACACTTGCGCTTTGAAGACTCGTACAGACCTGCTAAGTTGTTTTAGATGTACACTCCAGAGGTTTTCTGCACTTTCTGACACATTCCAATTAGAATAACACACAGTTCTACTCTTTTTTTTAACTATAGAGGGCAAAAGTCCCTTCTGACTCGCAGTGTACTTCTGCAAAGAAAGATTTTGTCACTGAACGTCTTTTAGAGCTTAAAAAATGTTAATGTTCTTAGATAAACGGGCCCCGATATTCTCGCTACTTGATTGAACACAAAATTATTTCAACTGAGACACTAAAATTCGTCTTTTTTCCAGGTTTTTCTCACTGTCAAACGCTCATGGAAGTTTTAACTGTTGGATTCTTAAAAACCTGAAAAAGACGTATTGTGACCCCAAAAATGTAATCCTACAGAGCAGTGGTTCCCAAATTTTTTCAGCCCAAGACCCAAAAACACATTTTTACATTTTTAATGACTCTTCCACCATCAAAACAAGGTTGAATTATGCACTTTATTGTCTTGTTGGAACCTCAGTCATGCATAGAAAGATAACATCAACAATCCCTTCTAACACTGACAGTAATGTTAGTTAAAGGTGGCAACACACGAGGCACCAACTAATACATACATACATGAAAGAAACCATTCAAATGCTAAAGCAAACACATGACTGGTAAAATGCAGGTCAAAGAACAAACCTGAACTTCAACCAGTAAGGTCAGGCAAACACGTTCCTCCAACAATCACAAAGGATATTATTCTTTTTTAAAGACATGCAGCAAGGGGCCCAGGCTGAGCGTGAAACCCAGACCGCTGTGGTAAGGCCCATGTGGTCGCTCTGCCAGGTGAGCCACCAGGACGCCCCCTAAGCACACAATTCAACTGATTCTCTGTTTGTTTTCATTTGTGAAGCATTTTCTAACAGTAGTATTCAAAGGTAGTCAGTCGTTAGTATTATTATCAGTTGTTATTATTTTATTAAATTCTTTCAGTCTTCACTACATATATCATATGAGTCTGGACAGATATGGATGTAAACTGACTTTTGACTAGTTTGTGGAGGCATGCAAGCGTGAGGAGGTCATTCTAGTTTCAGACTTACTGTAGCAGGTACTGTACTGTAGAGATTGATTGCCCCACAATGCACCAGTAGTTGACACATTTTAAAGCTCTCAATCCAGCTGCCATACAGTAGCTTGGATTTCCCTCACAGGTTTTTTGTTTGGGGTGTGAGCATTGTAGTTTCACGTTTTGACAAACTTTTCTGTTTGACCCAGACAGTTTAAGGTGCCCTGGCCTTCATCAGGTTAGGGTATATTTTATCACCCTTTTTTATTCTTTTTTTCCTCTCGCCTCCTCTCTCTGTATGCCTAGACTGAAACAAGACTGTCATGACTTCCTTCCATCAAGAGAAACATTGATTTCGGCTCAGCGGGGATCATGCAAAACAGCCTCTCATTAAAATCATAATTACAACTTGGAAATAGCACATGGGGTTCAACTCTGGGGTGAACTGAAAATCACTGGAAACCATTAAACCTGCACTTAGCCTTTCACTTCCAAACAAAATGTGTCTGATCCTGGTTACAACATCTACGTCATACGTACAACGTGATGTGAAAGCTAAATGCATCATCACTTCTGCTGAAGCTGCCGTCTTTCTGTTTTATAGCGTGTAGCATCCAGTGTTGAGGTAAAATACCATGACCTAACTATACGTGAATGAGTGTTAATTAATTAAAAAGGGGAGCATGTCCTCATGCTGTACCTAAATGAAGACCAGTTTCCAGTCACTTAAATGACATATATGCATGAAATTGGTGGACACAAAATACCATTGATAATGATAATTAAGAAAAGATCGTGGTTAGGGCTAAAATGAGAAAGATACATGACAATCGTTACAAAAACAACATTTACCTTTTTTTGGAAACAGGACATAATGACTTGCCTCCTAAGTCAGTCCACAGAGTGTCTTATTCCTTATCCGTCCTCAGCCGCCTCCTTCTAAGGTTTCTGCCTATTTAACAATGTCATGCGGCCACACTTTTTTTACATGCATTTATTCATACAACCACAAGAGGTCGCCTACATAAAATCCCTTCAAAAATCGGTTTCTCATTGTGTTTTTACTAACTTTGTGTGTCTTTCACTGTTTGTTTTTTTTTTTTTTTAACTTTTTTTCTCTGTTTTAATGTCCTTTGTAACATTTTGTTCAGTTTATGTTGTTTTTAAATGTGCCCTAGACGTAAACTTTACTTACTTCTTTTCCACAATTCTTGTGATAACGTTTCGATGCGTGGTCAGTCACCTGCCTACATGAAGGAGCTGCTGTAGCTATATAACACCAGTAGGAATCTGAGGTCCTTTGATCAGCGCTGGTTAGTTGTTTCTCACTCGAGGCTGCCGTTTTTTTTTTTTTTAAGTTCTAGCTCCAAAACCTTGGAATTCTCACCCTTTTAACATGAGATTTGTGGACTGTGGAGAAGTTTACACTTATTTTTATATTTGTTTTTGTCTTGCCTTATGTATTTATTTTGATGTCTGCTGCTCTGACTTTGTTCAAATGTCTTAAATTCATTTTTATAAATATTAGGCATTAGAAGTCATTAAATTTGAATTTGTGACACCCTAATTGCCACAGACATCTAATTTCATGTATCCATTTTTTAATTTATATTAGTTAAAGTGAGTCAAGCTCTTTTGTATGAAATTACCGTATTTCTGATTTTACAAAACTTTAAACTACTACTGAACCGAATACTGTGTTTGGATTTTTTACTTGCACTTACCTGTTGGTAAAATATAGATGAGCCTAACTCACTCTAATGACCATATTCCTACTTAAAACCATAGATATACTACTTGCCTTTAGATTTACATGCAATTTTTGAAGAAAAAGAGGATTTGTCCAAAATGTTGTTCTAAATTTGGTTAAACATGATCATGACAAGGTCTTAAAAATCTAAATAATTATAATATAAATAAATATGGAACCAAAAAAATTGACTTACTCATTTCTTTTCAGCCTGAAGGTCACAGCTGTGCATCATCATCACCATCATCATCATCATCATGCTTTTTTCCCAAAGATAAAAGAGAATAACGTTGTATTCACTCTCTGACGATCCTCATAACATTCCCTATCAGTTGTAGAGGTCCAGTTCATACACATACGTACATAACACACACACAAACACACACACTCTGCCCTCTCCCTGTACCCAGCCCCGGTTGCCTAGGAGACAGCTGAGATGGGGACCCCATCTCATTACAGTCCAATGGGGCTGTGTGACTGGCTGGAGGAGGAAAGCGTGGGATCTTTATCGCCATCTAGCAGGCAAAACGGAGAAAGGCAACTTTTTAAAGGCCGGATTCTGCCTAGTAACTCAATATGCTGACTTCTCCTATAGTGCTGAGATACACATTAGATGAGCTCTGAATTTCTAATGAGACACAGAGCACTGTGAGACTTTGGAGCAGTTGAGAAGTTTAATATGGACCATTTGCGAAAATACTGTTAGGCACTGTATAGGATTAATGGCACTGAATATAGAACACACGTCTTTTTAAAAACACAAGGTGAATATGCATGACATTATGTATATAGATCCCTTTTGGTCAGATCAGTTCCATTGTTCCAGTGTGATTTTCTAAAAGTCCAGTCTCTCTCGAGGCATTTAAAGCATATATACTGTAACATGCTTTAACTCATCAGGGCTCTAGAAATGGCACAGGCCACAATTACTGGTTCCCATGAAATTTGATGCAGACATTCATGTCGCTTTCAGGGTGAATAATAAACTTGATTCCCTGACATTTCATCTAGCATCATCATCAGGTTGAAAGAAAAGGTAATATATATACATACATTGAATTTCCAAGTAGGAAAATATATATACATTCATACACAACACTGTCAGTGTTTTACTGTTATATGTGATGTTTCTGAATTCAAATTACTGCTGCATTCATGTGTATGTTGAATTTTACTGCTGCAGATATATGCGCAAACTATATATGAGACATAGTAACTGGAACTATTTCATATATTGACAGACAGTATACATCAAACAAACACATTTAATTCAAACACATGGAACCATAAATGAAGTCCCCAATATGCGCGATTTATATGTATTCATTTAACATAGCCCTATAAAAAACTCCTAGAAAAAGCTAGAAATGTTCAAGAAAAACACACACAAGCATACAGATTTTTTGTATATATCTTATTTTAATACACTTGCATATAGCTATAAGTTAAATATATATTAACATATACAGTCGTTACATATAATACCATATAAAAATTAATCATAGAGATATTTGTAATATATGAACATATGCAAATTTTACTATGGGTATTTCATATATGTTATAAACATATCTTTATGTATTCAGAGGATGTGTGTATGTGATAATAATATCACTTTAATTAAATAAACTCACTTTATATGTAACATACTGTATACTGCATCATAACTATAGGGACTTTTGCGTCCAACACTTTGGTTTATGACCAAATGCTCCACCTGCAAAGCTAATGCTGTTCCTCCGCTGTCCTTTTGTAATCAGCTAATGTTACTACACTAACACATAAAACTAAGACATGAACTTATGTGAATTATCGTGAATTATAGTATCGTCACTGTGACACTGTTCTAATGCTAACGTTAGCATTTAGACAAAAGCACCACTTAAGTGTATACCCTTAGAGAGCAATAAGCTTGGATGAGGACTCTTAGTCTTGTGACTGTAGCTCAGCCAACAGTTGAGGAAAGAATATTCAGATCCTTAAGGAAAAGTAATGATAGCACACAGTGAAAATACTCCAATACAGGTGAAAGTTCTTGTTCTTGTTGTTCTCTTACATTATTTACTTAGGTAGAACTATATAAGTATTATCAGCAAAATCTACTTATGGTATGAAAAGTCAAAGTAGTCTTTATGTAGTAAAATGGTCCCTGTCAGTGTTTTACTATTATAGGTGATGTTTTTAGATTAATTTTACTGCTGGACATGTTTCAGGTTGAGCTCATTTGAACTACTTTATATACTCTTGGTAGTTTAATCTTCAGCGATGCATCCTATTGTATAAGATCATCATGCTTGCGGTGTCACTGTCCTGTGAGAACCACATATCTCTAAAAACTACGGCTTGTTTTTTCCGCGTTGTGACAGTGCATTTTCCAGCGATTCCAAGAGGGTTTTTAAAGATTTATTTTGTTTAAGCAGGAGACTTTCTTTTCATCCCTCGGTCTATCACAAACATTCAAAATCAATACATTTGGAGATACGTGGTTTTCACTGGACAGGAAGGGGATGAAAAACTGCAATCTGAAAAGAAACTAAAGCCGGCAGATAAATGTAGTGGAGTAAAAAGTACAATATTTGCCTCTGAGATGTAATGGAGCAGAAGTATAAAGTTGCATAAAAATGGAAATCCTCAAGTCAAGTACAAGTACCTCAAATTTGTACTTAGGCACAGTACTTGAGTTACATTCGACCACGGCCAACCAGAATACCACACAAACTGACACAGTTATTTTGGAATATACTGCAGTTTATTTATCCTAATAGGTGTGTTATATTAAATATTAAAAACATCAAGTAAAAATGGCCACATAGTATATACACAGCAGCAGAAGCAGGAGTTTGAGCTGAACTGAGCAGGACACTGTTGTGCTTTATCTCTACTTGGTTGGGGACAATAGATAGATAATCCTTGTGCTCACATGTGAAACAAAGCCACAACACACTCAAAGAGTAAACCTGTCTCTATATTAAAGGTTTTTAAATAGATACCCTATGTACCATTGTGTGTTGAGTGCAGTTAGGAATGTCAGAAAATCTGTACCAGTGTTAAGACCACAAACAAACATAATAGCCTGTGTCCCCAGAAATTAGGATACTGTCGATATCTATGTCAGGAATCCAGCTTTCTCACCCACTGGCCACCGTTGGTGTTTTGTCAGCCAAACACATTTTTAGAATATTTTTCTAGCACCAAATGAAGGTTAGCTGCTAAATGGAGTTTCTAGCAAAGTTTACCGGAAGCTGATGTTAAGGTTGACGCTAGAACAAAGTGAGGGACGCTCTGCTGTGATTAGGTGATACTTTGTTAGCCGCTACAGATAATGCTAACGGCAAACGCTACTGAGCTGTTGAGAATGTTCTTCGTTTCTGCCTCTCTGGCCGTATCAGACTAAACACTCGCACAACGAAGCAAGAATCAAACATCCAACATGACAATTTGTAACCTGCTACATTTCAGAGGAAAACATTGTACTTTTTATTTCACTACAGTTAATACATTCACTACAAATTAAGATTTTGACGTACAAAATGTATGAAGAGATTACTATTGTGCATTCTTTTGTTATAGATTAAATTGTATGTAGAAGTAGAGCTGACACGTTTGGCTGATGGACCAAACATTAATTAGAGAGTATTCTGATAAGTGTTTTTTCATGTAAAAATACCAAAAATGTATTGGTTCAAGCTTTTTAAATGTGCCAGTCTCGCTGCTTTTTTTTCAGTAATTATGATAGTTTAGAGATTTGGACTGTTGGACAAAGCAAATATTGTCAAGGTGTCACTTCAGCTCTGAAACACTTTGAGCTCTGAGACTATATGGAAAATTACCATTCTAAATCTTAAAAAAAAAAACTGTTTTTAATCTGCTTAAAGGTTCAATGTGTAAGATACGTGCATGCTCTTGTACTTACATGAAGTTTGTTGGTGTCTGTTTCATGTTGGGAGCCCGCCGTTTGTTGTCGTTAGCTAACTCCATTTCTAAGCTAATGATGTTTGAGTTTGCCTATATTCATGAACAGCCTGTACACTTATTTCTATGTACAGGACTCGGGTCATTTTTTCTACAATAATACTTACGCTCACTCCCAAGCTCTTTAGTGCATCTCCTCTACAGTTGCAACAGTGTACAACTCTAGCTACCGTTAGCTTAGAAATGGAGTTAGCTGTTTAACTTCTGAGACTATTTTCTGAATTTTTACAAATCTTTCCTTTTAGGTGGTATAGACCATCCATGCTTTCACACTGAGCTGAAAAATCACAATTCAGAGGTTTGTGAAACTTAAGCTACCCACAATTAGACAATATAGCCAAATTAACCTAATAATTATGCCTGTCAAGAGTTTTACCAACTGGTAGCAGACAAAGTACAACCTGAAGAAGGTGAATGGATCCATTTGTGTATTTTTATACTACATCAAGTGTGTGTTTTGAAGCAAGATACTCATTGTGATTAGCTTGCTGGCGGTATTAGCACACATTTCAACGTAGTAGCAGCTAATGAACCAACCATAGTTGTGTAGCGAACAACCAATCACAGCAGAGTAGAGGGTCCCTCCAGTCGATCCAATCTAGCACCAAACTGATGTTAATCTCCTACAAACTGACACCTGATGAGTGTTGAATTTATCTTCAATCAATCTAAAGATATTCAAGGTTACTACCATTTTTAGTCTATACCTTAATATCATCTAGTGATATTCATGCGCAGGTGAAAAAGCATCTATGCACTGCACCTATTTCATATGTGAACAATCCATACACTTCACTCACAAACACAAACAACGACCCTTTCATCGTTTTGCCTAACAAGACAAATCTGTTTAACATTCTGCGTTGGTCTATAGGATATACTATTGTTGACCCCACCTAAAGCATAGTATTGTTATTTAAATGTAGATATAGGCAAGGGTGATTGGAGCTAACACAACAAATCGAAAAGAGATAGTACACATACACTTCAAACGAACATCAACATATAAATAAAAGACAAAAATATCCAGAAAATAATTCTCAATGTGGTAACATAAGATATGGCATATACCATAGAACTGAGCCTAGAAACTACTCAATTGCCTAAAGAAAAGATCTGCAAACACTAACTGTGACGTGGTGATGATATACTGAAAGTCTTTGTAAACATTCTCTGATCTAGGCCTCTGATTCGGATTGGTCGGTGGTGACGCTGCCGTTCAGCTCGCCCAGTCCCGATTGCTCCTGGATGTCGGTCATCTCTCCGACGATGAAGGTTGGCTCACCCCCTTTACTGTTGGCTGAGCCGCTGTCTGGCTGTTTAGTCGCCTGGTTGGCCAGGGTGGGCTCTTCATCCAGCCTGCTGGAGATGGACCAGTAGAGGTGAGCATCGAGTCGGGCTGCGGCCAAAGAGAGCTCACGTGCTGACGACGAGGGCGTGTCCACCTGTGGGTAAAGACGAATAGAAACACAGAGTCACTAACCTTTCAGTCCAGTTTTTAACCCAGTACTCCGTTACTCCCACCTCTGTATTTTGCACAGTGAAAATCCGTAAACAAAGATGAAAACTTTGAATTTAATTCCATAGTAGAACATTTTGTTTTCACTTAGTTTCTGAACTACATTATGTTGCCTTGCAAATAATTATCTTCAAATGGAACAAAATTACAGTTTGTACCTTCTCTGACAGAACATAAATGTTGGGATGGTTACTTTTATTAGGTTACAGATTACTGTACAGAGTAATGTAACTATTTCCATCATCTGTAACTATCATCAAAGTAATTTAACCTAGTACATTTGATTACTTTTTGATTACTAAACTGGGCAATAAAGCTGAAAAGTCATAAAAACATCAATAAAAACAATCAGTGTAAATCTCAGAACAGTTATTAAAAGTCCTTAAATTGAACTTGAATTAAGACGGGAATGTTTTGATTTTAAAGCACAGCCACCAAAACAAAACACAAGTATGTAGATTGTAATCATCAACATTTTGATGAATAACTGTAATTTATTTACATATTTTTTCATAACTGTAATGCATATAACATACATACCTATGTACATAAATAATAATAAAGCTTTGTTTTAAATCAAGGGCTTATCTGAAATTAGTGATGCCATACTTAAAAAAAGAAGTAATCTCTTAATGTAATCTGTTGACTGTTATTTGATTACCACCTAAATTATAAATCTAACTAACTAGTCTGTATTCTAAATACAGAATAAACTAGTATGGCTGTATGTTCTTGTTGTATTACTGCTTGTGCTCTCTGTTGTTTCATATGTGATTGGTGAGTTGTGTGCATGTGTAAAAAAACAAAACCAAAAAAACAAGATCGGTTAATCTGGGGATTTGCATCAGAAAATAATGTAGGCTTAAAAAGCTTTAGTATGTGGCACTGGTCCATGTGATGTCCTGACAAAAATAAATACTTGAGACATAAATACTTTAGATTCCCTACATTTCCCAGCATGCTTTTCAACAACCCCAAGAGATTGTGAGAATTTGGCTGTTACATATGTAGGTGGAGACAGGAATAGGGATAACAGAGCAGGAGCAGGAGTTGTTTTCCTCACTCTTTCTGTTCTGTTGAGGTTACTGTGAGTGATGGTTGTTCTATATCTGATTGTTGAACAGCAATGTACAATGTTAGGATTAAGCGCTTACTTGTTGCTTTTGTCGATCCAATAACAGAGATGAAAAATGATACAGAATGCACAATGCCATCACACATTGTCAGACACAGGGTGGGCTCTTTCCTGAATCAGCATCAAAACTTATCATAAGGGGCCATTTTCACACCTTTGCTGCTTCCACAAAAAGGTAGAGATCCTTAATCAGTCAGAAGATATTAGCCAATATGGAGCTACATTCCTGCCAAAACTAAACACAGACCAAACAAAGTATGTCTCACATATGCCTTGTGACTCATTATCAAACACAGTGTGGTTTGCAATTACAAAACATAAGCTTGATGCTGATGATCTTCTCACAGATGTCCTGAGTAATTCGCCCTCCACAACAGCAGATGGCACTATGACTTAGTTAAAGATTCTGGGAAAATCATAGACTGGATATAAGAAGTGGATGGAGGTATCATGATGTCACACACTGGTTTTTGAACTGTCATTTTGAAGTCAGTAGTTTGTGTTTTGGCAGTCACCATGTTAGCTTTTTGGAGCTGGAAGTGACTATATTTGGACAACAGGGTGGAGCTGGGGGAGCACGAGGGGTCATGGGTGAGTTAATGCTAAACACTAGCTTACAAACTAAAATGGTAAACTTCATCAAGCATTTGCATAACAAAGTCATTTTACAGTCTTGTTAATGTATCGTATTAACCACAACTATAATCGAGCTGTCTGTCAGGAAAAAATCTGCTTAATTCAATAAACAGAAGCTCTGAACGTCAAATTTTGCAGGCAAGTGAGCTGCCAAACTAAGCCATGCACGGGAGACATCAAAGCCTTCTAGGGCCCCTAAAATCCAGGAAAAACATTACTGACTTAGTATTTTTGGAGAGAATTTTAATGTAAGTCTATGGGAGTCATGGCTTTTTTTCTAGTGGCCGTTAGCAGTATTACACTTTAACTTCATTTTGGAGCCAAGGTCCTTGCCCCTTGGACAAAATCATCCTCACAAAATAATGCAACTCCTTCTATTTTGGGTTGTTTTAGCTTAATACTACTCATCACTGCATTTGATTCCTTCTGAGATTTTTGAGATTTCTTTTTTTTAACCCAAGCTGAGTTTTATATGTATGAGTTGTTAAAGATTTAGTGTGTAATATTTCGTGACATCTAGCGGTGAAGTTGCAGACTGGAACTGACTGAATGCCCCCCTCTCCCTCCTCTATGGTGGCCGCAAAAAAACAACAAAGTAACTTGTTGGAGTGAGTGTTTCTTTTGTCCGTTCTGGGCTTTTTAGTGAAGGGGATATAACAGTGGTTCACACGCAAACATAGTAGGTTACAGTAATACACCTTGATGTTTTTTTGTAACTGTAAGACAAGCTGTATTTGTTTCTGAAGGATAATATATTAGAAATATGTTGTATATTTGTTTGATATTTATGTTTTGTATTTGCAAAACATAATGCATTAGGTTCTTAATCATGTTTTGTATTTGTGTTTGTTAATGAACAGCAGGGCATTTGTAAAATATGTTTTGTTTATTTGTTTTGGCAGGAAATTAACTCCATATCCCATTACAAGTGCTAAATTTCAGTGCTTTCCCCTCAAACACAAACTTGTTTGTTTGTCGGATTTTGGCAGGATATTAGCTCAACTTAAAAATGTGTGCCTTTTAAGGATCAAACAGTGAGTTGACACTCAGTCAGACACTTATATCAACATTGTCTTAATGCTTTACCTCAAATGTGTGATGGAAAGCGCCATAGTCAACATCAAAGAAGCCCTCAGCCAGGGACATCATCGGGCTGAACCGGTGACCCCACAACACTTCCTCTGCTAGGTACGAGCTCCTCGCCTGGCATGTCATCCCTGCAAACATTAAGCAGTGTGATAAATATACAAATTCATAATGCAGTTAACAGTTGATATATAAGAGGAATAAAAAGTGCTTGTGCTTCACTGTGGCCACACACTTAAAACTCAGGATAATTAATTCACCTGTTTAGTCCCTAACAGTTTAATTGGCAGGCTGTTGTTATATGAGTCTTCTCTGCAGCAGAGTTACGACCGTCGGCTACTTGTCTGTAACTCTCCATATCACTCTGACTAAAGGAATCAATATTTGGAGTAGGCAGAGAGGCCACCTTTACCTCATGGAGACGCATCCTGAATAGCTCTCGTACACTGAATTCCAGCCAAGCAGCGAGGAACAGTTGAGTATATTATCCTCTCAGAATGAATGTGACATAAGGAAATATGAGACAGGGATAAAGAACAACAAGAGATAAACATGGCCCATCCTAATCCTTGTAGGGTACAGCCAATTTGCTGTTTGCTCGTACCAGACTCTGTTTATACCTGTTTGGATTTGATGTTATCAGACAGCGATACGACACAAATTTAACATAAAATCTCTGAACGTGTCGTCTGTGTCTTTGAGCAGAGATAATGTGTTGCCCAGCTAGTGTGAGTTTGCGAGTACAACACAATATATACCCAAACCTTCTGAAGCTTTGATACGTTTGGTAAAAACCCTCTTGAGGCTGGGAGTATTTTAAGCTTTACAAACTCAAACTTTAAAGTGTCCAGAGCAGCCAGCCAGAGCAAACTTCTAAACAAACTAGTGTCACAGTCACATTTAAGGCATTTCGCTGATGCACGTGACTAACATGTAATGGATCAATGTATTCACTGACACACATTCTGACTGGAGATAAATCCACTATATTGCTGAAGCTTTTTTCCAATAGTAAGATTTTAGTACGAGTTTGGCTATGAAAACATATGATGACACCAAATTAAAACATCCATACATTTTCCGTCCATCTGCTCTAGTGACAGTTCGATAATATTTATTTCTCCAAGCCGGTAACAGGTATTACGTTCTTGGGTTTGCAATCAGAGATACTCTACAACAAAGATAGCACATAGCAGGTGGGTGCAGTTGGAAGGTTTGAGAACATTGTGTAGATGGATGAAACTAGATTAATCAAATCAAAGTTTGTAAACCTGTGAGTTATATAAAAATTCAACCCCATACATTTGTCATAAATAGGGAAATAAGCCATAGAGACCAAAAGTGTATTTTGTACAAGGTTGTAAACATGTTTCTGCTGTAAAGTTGGGCATTTTAACATGGGGGTCTATGGGGATTAACTTGCTTTTGGAGCCAGGCCTCAAGTGGACATTCAAGAAACTGCAGGTCATCAACACCTTGATGTTGGCTTAATCTTTCAGCCCCAGACGTTTGCCGTTTGGCCATAACTCAAGAATTCATATGCCAATTATGACAAAATTTCATGCAAATAAGTAACAGGATAAATCAATGACATGGTGACATTTTATATCTAAAGTAATGTGATGTTTGTGGCCGTGGCCTGTGCTCTCTCCCCTGTCGTCAGGTGTTTCCCTTCTTCCCGTCTGGAGCAGCTGATCGAGTGCAGCTGTGTGTGATTGCTCATCAGGGGCCAGGGGGTCATCTGGCAGCCATCACGCTTCGAGCTCTGTGTTATTCCTTATTTTTGGAAGGCTTTATGTTTCTTTATGTTTTCATTACTCAAATTGTTGTTGGCTCAAACTTTGGCCTCCCTGGCTCTTGTTCCCCGGGAAACTTTTTACTTTTACTCTCATCATCATCAAGACCAAATCAGGAATGTAACATGTTCTGCACAAACGCTTTTCTGGCCATTATTATACAGTACATAAGTGATGACAGCATGTTACCCACTGGAAATTAACTTGACATTAAATTAACTTCCATTTCGGCAAAAAAAAAATACACTACACTACTACATTAAAATCCTTCAAAGTATTCAGTGCATGTGTGAGTCTGCACAGACAGGGATGTAAACTGTTACTTGACTGTTTGGTGGAAGCATACAGCTGCAAAGCCAACATTCTAGTTCCCTTCATAGAAGTCCTTTTTAAAAAGACTGATTTTACTAAATGTCTATCTTTGTCTGTCATCATAACATCATAATGCCTTAAAAGCACACAGAGAAACTATGAGGAGATTGAAGAGCACTCAAACAAAACAATCTGCATCTAAACTCAAGACATCCTGGAAGGGGAATTTCATTTTCTAATGGACAGTTTTAAAAGGTAAGCATTCTGTAAAACGGTGGAAGTATTACTGTAATATCAGACTATTGGATGCATTTGCAAGATTAATTTTTTTAATGCTCATTTCCACTTGTTGCAGCCAAACATGCATTATAAACATAATAAACACTGAGGCCAGAGGCAACATTATGGTCAAATTAAATAGCAATATGTAAATAACTGCAATTAATTTCAAACAATATACTTCTATTTCACTCACTGCATAAAAAATCTACAATAAACCATTTGTATATGCCATGTAACTAACACCATCTTAATGTGACTGCATTTATTTCTGTTACTATTTCCAGTATTCATTCACTGCAGCACACATTTTTACCATCGCCCACATCTTCATTTCATTTCATATGCAAAACAAGCAATTGCATTCCCACATAGCCATTTTGACTTGCATTTTGTGGCTATTTTGTGAGGATTTTTGAGACAATACTAGTCCACATGCAACATACTATAATCCATACTAATATGGATTATAGTATGGATTAGTATGTTGAGTATGTATGTAGTATATTCCATGTTAGTACGGAGCACCAGGGGGGGTTATTTACCAGTTGCAGATTGATGGATTTACAATATACAAGTTTAAATATTTTCTTACCTGTGGCCTCCACCATTCCCTCCAGGATGACCACGATCTCAAAGTCCTCCTTCTCCAGCTGGGCCTGTGACATGTCCCAGAAGGGTGAATGTGCGTCGATCTCGTGGGATATCACCAGCGGAGACACCAGGAAAAGGCGATCATCGCCCGTCTCAAAGCCCACACTGATGTCTGTCTGGTCCAGAGGTATGAACTCACCTAGAGGGAGACAATGAGTGAATATTGGGAAGAACGTCCTTGTAAATATGTAAAGTTTCATGTTTCATCCCTACTAGTGGTAACAGAGGCAGTTTTTTAATAGTGGCAACAGAACTAATTAGCAAGTTATAGAACACAGGTGAGAATTACAGAGTAATACACCAGGTATGTATTTTTTGTCGCACAATCAATACTTTAGTCTGACATTTAAGTTTTAGGAACAGATTTTTACATATGCATCAAAAGCCTTCAGAGCGCACCAACATCTAAAATGGCATCTGAAAAAAGCTCATTCACTTTGTTCTTCAGCACAAACCACTTCATGATGAACAAAGTGAAGAATACAGAAATACAGAATTTAAAGTCAGATTGTGGTGGGTCATCGTAGAGCAGCTTGGAAATGAAGATGGAAGGTAATGATCGCAAAGTAAAGGATTTAGTGAAAGAGTAGACTGTGATTGTGCTGTAGGCATCTAAATATTAACTAATTCATAATAAGAATAATAATATACATATAATATATACAATAAAGTAATGATGCAATACTATCACAATATGTTGCCCATGATAATGATGGTATCCCAGTACAGTGATATTTGATACACTGCGAGACAATCATCTGTAATACATCATGATGTCTGTGTAACTGAAGAAGAAAAAATATCCTTAAATCACAGGAATTTATTCACTGCATTGTGGTAAGATTAAATGATGTACAAAAAGTGCCTCTTAGTTTAGTGCCTCTTTAACACACTAGGACTGTAAGATATTAACAATACACTTGAGTATTGTGATACTGTATTGATTCTCAAAAACACAATTTTTAATTAATAGTGTAAAGATTTGTGCCAGACTGGTAATCTATCTTCAGCCATTTGATGCTTTTTTACTCAGATTTTACACATGTCGTGTACTTTATACTCTTAAGAGTTTTCCTAAAATTAGATTTAAAAAACTGCAACATTGCCTTGCTTACAGAGTCAAAATATATTGCAGTATACTGAATAATAACGGTTATATTATGATACATTTTGTATCGTCAGTAACGCACACACTGACTGCAACTTCCATGTCCACTACTTTCAAAAAGTAGTGACTCTTGGCCAGTACAACACGATATACATTACACATCGTAGGATATGATATATTCCCGTATTTTTATTTTGTATTTTGGCAGAAGTAGCAGGTGCAGTGGTTGCAATTACCAAAAAGTCAATACTATGAATAATTGTGTCTCACCCTCCTGAGTCTGTTTGGACTTGATGAGCTTCGCCCTCATGTTGGCCCCGACTATGTGGGAGCTGCGCAGGTCACCGACCCTGAACATTAGGCAGAGCTTGTCGTCTCTCAGGGATATGACTGCGTTTTTGGAGAACACCAACGTCTCAGCTCGTTTGTTAGGCTGCGAGATCTTCACAAACATGCAGCCCACCTGGACAGACAGACAGACAGACAGACAGACAGGAGGGAGGAGAAACAATGGGAAGCAAAGCCACTGCAGCAAACTAAAAGGGGTGAAAAAGGCTTCAATATTTTCAATAGCAGAAGTATAATTGAAAAATGACTGGCATCTCTTGTTATTCAGTAGTCATAATTAACATCTAAACAACTCAGTGATCCTCATGTGCACTGTAGAGCTGGGACATGTTCATTGTGAGTGATGAATAAAAAATAGATGAAACTTGTTTACTTTTTCAATAGAGCTTACTATTTCCACTTTTCAGCATTAAAACAGCAGTGACACTGGAATTAACCTCAGAGTCAATCATGTTTTTAATATGCATTGTAAAAAAGCCCACGTTTCTGTCTTTTACTAATATGGCATGTTTCCAGCTTGTAAACATGCATAATTGTTGCTTGGTTGTTGCTGTGTGGATTCTCATCAAAAGACTGCTTACTTCTTGTGAAAAAATTGAGCTCCATCAGCACTTTAAAAAGGAAATGTTCTCCAGCATACCGCCAACACTGAATTAGTGTCATTGCTTATGGACTGTAATTATTCCCTCCTCCGAGGCTCAAGAAAAATGTGTACCGTTATATTCTTTTTTTCATTTGATTCAGATGAACTGACAGATATCTCACTCGGACAAACATTATTTGCATATTCTTTTCTATTTGCCGTGGCCTATTTAACTGCCTGTCAGACAGGTGAGGTCTGCTAAATTGGATTAGAAAAGTTTTTCAGTCTCTCCCAAGTATTTAATAGTCAGTTTTGTATGCTTCTCTTTAGCCTGACCTACTTGACTTGACGCAGTATTAGGCCAGTGTTCATTCATTGTGCATCTATCCAAGGTTTTTATATTCATGATAATGTTGAGAATGACTCCATCATTATATGAATTTCAATTGATTTTTCATTATTTTAAATTCAAGCGGCAACATCCGTGGCTCAAAACGTAAGGCAACTTGAAGTGTCAAAATCTGCAGTTCCCACAAATAACAGGTTTATAACCATGTTTATAACCTGGTACAAAAAAGGGTTAGCTGATAAGCTGATTTCACAGTTTATAGCAATTTTACAGAGATTAATTTTTATATAACTCACTTAAAGTTATACATAATTTAGAGTATGGCTGCTTTGATTGACATCAGACTTTCAAAGCTTCTGTTTATTGAATAAAACATTTTTTCCTGACAAACAGCTCTACTGTAGTTGTGGTTAAAGAATTACAACAGGCTTCCAGGTCTGCTATCATATCTTGGCTACATTAGCTAATGTTAGCATTAATTTGTTTTTAGATTATATGCTGTCAGATAGCCTGCTAATTAGTGTGCTTATACATTACGTGAAGTTGAAATTACTTAGATCAAACGCAATTGTATGTGTTAACTTTTAGCAAGTATCTGAATCTTCTTGGTGGCGTTTAACATACCAGTGTTAGTTAACAAAGTGGCCAGTTGTTTTCAGTAAGTTAGTGGTAGCAGTAGCTTGGCGGTTTCACCACTCGCTCATCCCCAGCTCCACCATCTTGTTCAAATATGGTCACTTCTGACTCCATAAAATAAAAATGACAATGGCCAAAATGTCAAACTCAAGTCTTAAAAATGGGAGTCTACATACCAATAGGTTGGGTCACAGTGGCTTCGTCCACTTTTTTTACAGTCTATGTTTAATTCCAGTTTTATTTGAAACTATGGTTAAAAAGTAAACATATCCAAGATTTTAGTAAAGTTGGTTAAAAATTCAGATCATTACAATTATTATTGCACTGGATTAATAATATGAAGCACCTTATCATTTCAGATGTTGTTTTTACCACTGATTTTGAGTATCACCAGCCCTGTTTCTTACCATGAAGGCGTTGACCATAGATCCCAGTATAGCCTGCAGCAGCAGCAGCATGGTGCCCACTGGACACTGGTCTGTGATGACACGGTGGCCGTAGCCAATGGTGGTCTCCGTCTCAATGGAGAAGAGGAAGGCCGAGATGAAGCCATTGACATTGTTGACACATGGCGTCCATGTCGCATCCTCCAGATGGTCCAGATCACCCCTTGGGAAGCAAGACGGAGAATGTGTGAGAAAGGGAAGGGGGAGGTGACAAAATGGAGTGGTGTTAAGAGGAAAAAATAGACTGAGAGTGAGATTTATATCTTTAGAACAGAGGTGCAGAAATATATGGATGATGACTCCTCCACTATCCCATTTTATCTCATTCCTGTAATGAATAAGTTATCCTATTCCCCATATTTATATATGCTATATATACTCATAATGATTAACCTATCATTCATGCTGCCATTTTTCCTTGATCCAGCGAAAATTCACTTTTTCCATCCTATGCTCTCATACATAGTATCTTCATAGTACCAGCTTTAGCCTCACAGCCTCGTGTTTTTTTTTTTTTTGTCCCGTGCCACTAAAAGTCTGTAAATTTTCTTTCTAACCCCTCTCTACACAGGCTAATGTCCCTAAATAACACAGCTCCAGCCTGAGATGGAAAGCTAATTAATGAAAGTGGTGTTAAGTAATTTATATAATCTATGACTTGTATTGACCTGTGTTGGTGACCAAGGAATTGCAGCAACACCGACAGCTTTCTGGCACAGCTTAGGATGGCCTGTAATTGATCTAAAAAGGTCATGATTTTACGAGATGAATACGTTAGCTAATTAGAGCGAAGATCCAGCAGACACATCTAGTGAAGAGGTAACGCGTCATGATGAAATAGAGTGTAATATTAATACTGCTTTATCATCGACTTTTTTGGCTGAAAAATGGGGATTTTTAGCTTTCATAGCAGAAATGTCTTACAATGCTTGCAGCATTATTGTCCATCTTTGAATTATAAAATGTAGTGTTTCATCATGATAATGTCATAGTGGAAAAGTTCCAGCACTGACATTTAGCACAGGTAGTGTTATATGGAGCTCGTTTTCTGCCAAAACTGAACAAACTAATGCCCTGCGATTCACTAACACACAGTTTAGTTTGCTAATACAAAACGTACCTGTCAAACAAATGCACAACAAATTTATGATAAATCATGCTTCAGAAACAAATACAGCAAAAAGATTTCCTATTAAAAAATAGCATTTTCAGGATCAAATGATGTTAACCACATTTTATTTTGGCAGTTTTAGCTTAACAATGTGAATTTCATGCCTGTAAAAAAAATCTCGACCGCAACTAAATCAACTCTGGTGAAAACGCATTCTCGCAGGAATGAAATGCAATAATGAGTGGGAATAAATTGAAACAGCCTAAAATATATTGTGGTTAACATCATTTGATCCATATAACATCTGAAAGAGTTGCATTATTTGGCAGAGCTGATTTTGGCAGAATTCAGCTGAACACCAGCACTTAAATTAACTCAACTCACCTGCTGTTGAACAAAATACAAAACAAAATACATTCATTTCTTAAAGGTTCACTTTGTAAGATTTGCACATGCTCGTGTGCTTACATGGAGTTTTAGTGTTGGAGTCTGTGTTGTGCTGGAAGCTGGCTGTTGTTGTTGTTGTTGACATTAGCTAACTCCATTTCTAAGCTAACAACGTTCTTGTTCGCATCCATCCAAGTTAGAAGACTTTAGACTCATTTTTATAGAGGACTTGGATCGTTTTTTCCACGAAAATTATTATGCTCGCTCCAGAGTTCTTCAGTGCCTCTCTTCTGCTCCTCTACAGCAGCAACATTGTGCAACGCTAGCTACTGTTAGCTTAGAAATGGAGTTAGCTGTTTATTAGTGAATTGCAGGGCATTTGCATGAATGGTAAGTCAAAATGGCATTCTACAGACTTACATCTGCTCTGGATGGGGGAGATACAAGTGTTTAAATGCTCTACAGCCTCACCTGCAGTAAGCTATGAGGTACCAGATGGCCCCAAAGAAGAGCCATGTGACTGCGTAGGCCATGACGAAGACAAAGAGCGAGCAGCGCCAGTTGAGGTCCACCAGTGTGGTAAAGATGTCGGTCAAGTAGCGGTAAGTCTCCCGCATGTTGCCGTGCTGCACGTTGCAGCGACCGTTCTTCTCCACATAGCGCTGCCTCTTACGTCGAGTTCGGGCTGGTGAAGAGACAGAAGTGATGATTAGAAATATTTGATATAAGGCTGAATGGAGGGAGATGATGAGTCTGTTGCTGTTTTGGAAAAGCGATGCAGATTAAGTTGGGGATAGTTTTTCAGAGGTGTGTGAGATTCACATTAAACTAGTTCAAAACCTCTAAGAAAACTTCAAAAATGTGTGGCTATCTTTGTAAATGGCTGAAAGGTTTTGCTGTTTGAAGCTAACGCTGACTGAAGCTGAGGATGCAAGATGAATGCAGCAGTGAAAAAGATTGGAAGATAAACACAGGAAGGTGTCAGGGGACAAAACTACTTAGAAAGATGCAGTGAGGCTCAGAGGAAAGTCAGGCTGGTGAAGAAGGAATAAGAGAAATGAAAACAGAAAGGGGAGGAGAGGAGTACATATGAGAAATGACGGGACAATATCATCAAACACTCGAAGAAGAAAAGCTACAACATTGGACTTTAGTCACTGTACAACCCTGAAGGCAATTGTTGATTCTTTTTTGAGAAAGATTTTACTGTGTCTGCACTCACGCAGAGAAGAGATTATAACATATGCAGGATAGAAAATATTCAGTTCTTGTCAGTTAAATGAATGACAACAAAACAAAACAAAGTGCATAACGCATTTAAATGAAAGAAATGTTCATATTCATCGCAGTTCAGACAGTCTCTTGCGATGTGTTTATTGCATTTGTTCATATCACAATGATGATGAAAATGCAATTTATCTGTTTAGCACTACTATGTTGTCTGTGTGTAGAGGTTATCTAGATATAAAACCTACAAAAGAATCCGAAAAAAATGTGCAATTCTCTAGTTCTTTAAAGGTTCAGTGTGTGTTTTTTAATGGCATTTAGCAGTGAAGTTGCAGATTGCAACCAACTGAATACCCCTCAACGCCCCCAATGCAGCCGCAGAAAAATGAAAAACCCAGACAGGATCTTAACTCTGGTCAACAGCTCATAAATGGCTCATTGTAAGGTAACGAAAACACTCGTTATTCTTATTTTCAGGTAATTATACCATAATGGAAACATAATCATCAATAACATATTCTGTTTCTGCAATTAGATCCCCCTAAGTCTTACACACTGAACCTTTGCTTAACAGTGTTTTTGCATTTTGTGGTTGATTTTCTTTTTCTTCTTCATCTTAGAAAAATGTACAGCAAAGAGGAAAGAAAGTGGAGCGAACAAAGAGTGGAGTGAGAAGGGTGAGGCCTCATGCAAAAAGACGTCAAAGATGTCCAAATTGCTGATGGGTGAGGCACTGCAGCATGGTGCAAATTAGACGAGATTCCCAACTACTGCAAGAAAGATGTGGAGGAACCGTAGGGGCGCAAGTACAGTCAATATACTGTACAGTAAGTATGCATGTGGAGGAGGGGGAGAGAAAATATTGCTCTGTGGTCTGTCAATAGCTCCCAATCTCTGTCGAGTTACATAGAGCCTGAAGGAGTCAATACTGATGTAGTTGCAGCTTGCATTCAGCTTTGCCCAGACTTGAATAAAAGCATTCATAACATTTTCCAAATATTTATTGCATAATTGAATAGGATCACCATGGCAACCCTCTATTGACGGCCCATCAAGGACAAGAAAGTAGAATTGAGAGACACTCACCCCAGCCGAATCGTCCCCTCTCCTTTTCCGGTTGGGTCTTCTTCCGGGGCTGATTGGCTTTGGCCTCGCGTTCAGCCAATTTGGCCTGGAAGGACCTGTTCACCTTGGCCGAGGGCGGAGGGGAAGGCGTCGTCTCTGTGGTGACAACGTGGCCCAGCTCATCCGATAGGTTGTAGACCCCCGTGGAGGCGGTGGCCTCAGTGGCCACCTCTACTTCTTCCCCTTCCCCCTTCTCTTCCACGGGGAGCGAGAGGGAATCTGGACGGGAGGGGAAGACGGAGTTCTCCAGAGCCATGGCCTGTGTGTCTGGATGAGTGTGTCAGGTGTACTAGCGTGTTATTGATGTCCTCCCTATGGCAGATTCTGGCCACTGGCTGTTGATTGTACCATTTGTTTGCTTGACTGAAACCTGAAAAGTAGAAAAACACAATCATTAAAAGAAAGGACTGAATTGATTGGCT
This sequence comes from Coranthus polyacanthus, assembly GCA_037367275.1. Taxonomy (NCBI): domain Eukaryota; kingdom Metazoa; phylum Chordata; class Actinopteri; order Kurtiformes; family Apogonidae; genus Coranthus; species Coranthus polyacanthus. The sequence continues at coordinate 18,609,308 of JAPQRN010000010.1, forward strand.
GTTGTTATGTAACATTAATTCGCTGATAAATCATTTTTAATATTAAATAGAATATTTTTTTCAGTTTTCCAGCTACTTTGCCCCTTGTCCTACTTGGCAAGATTTTGTCCTTAGGTTGTCCCTAACATTTTATCTCATCTTGACTCTGCCCTTTCCTATTAATTTCCCTAATTTTAACAGTAAAATAAGGAGAAAAAAGACAAGTTTGGAATTTATATTGCATATTTATCTGTAACTTTTAAATATTTGCAATTACAGCCCATTTCACGCCTTTTTCTTTGAAAGATCTGGGAGCACATAGCACATTAGAGCCACTTTGACTGCTTTGCATGTTTCATAATGTGCCTTGGGCTAAGTGTGTGGTGGTCCGTGCTTGTGTGTGTGTGTTGTGTAAGTGCACTTTGAATGTGGTCATATCAATGAGATGAATTTATATTACAGGCCTACTGAGAGTCTTACATTTAAATTCCATTTAGATCCAAGAAATCGAGCTTAATATGTATCTGAACAATGAGAAGCGGTATGTGTATTGAATTATTTGCACTGTAAAATGGAGTCGTACTGCTCTACAACCTAGATATTTGCGTCTATTTGGGCAATTGGTGGATGGACGCAAAAGGAGACTGATGGTGACAATCAAGATGACGCACTACGCCTGATAGATGGATGGATCAGAGATAGCCTCTATTATAGGGTAATCTGTAAGGCAGCCAATAGGCTACAGAAACCGAGACGCTAAGCCTGTGGATCACTGTCACATAGCAAAGAATGAACGAATCTCACCTGCTCAGTGTAGCAACTTGTAGAGGTATAAGACCTGGATTTGGCAGATATTTTATCATAAGAAAAAAGAAAATCGGGTCCAAAAGCGAACCGGCGTTGGCAGTCTTGGTTCGATAACACCCATTTCTGGTGTTTACCAGCGACGCAGCATCAGTCCACTCCTGTTCGCTTTTCCAGGAAAACAAAGACCACCTCGATCCGACCACTCAGCATTCACAATATATACATATGTAACCTGCCCAAGCCGAAGAATGACCAAGGCGCGTTAAACGAAATCCCCGGGAACAAATACTCAAAGCAAATAAAGACATCTGCAGAACATGTGTCGGGAAGTGGACGTGCGAAATGGTGGCAGCGGATCAGCCGGCAGCGCGGCGAGCTCCATCATCTGTGCATCTGATGGAGTTAGTCAGGTGTGGAGCCACTGAGCGGCAGAGGATGCTGTCATCAGCCCAGCCCCTTTACCCTGCCTGCCTGCCTGCCTGCCTCAGTCGCTTTTCATTTCCACTACAGAGGGGACAGTCTGCCAGACCCTCAGCAGCTGCATATACTGTACAGTCACAGATGGGTAAATGGGAAAAGCTAAGGCCTTTTGTGATGCAATGACTATGTAATATCACTAATATTTCGTGGGGTAGGCCTATACTATATTTACTGTCTGACACTACAAAATGCTGATTTTATTTTCTCATTTTTTGGCATGCAAACGGGTAGGCTGCTTTGGCATCTTTTACAGGTATCTTACGAAATAAATAGGCTGCACCGTGCTCTTTGAAGAACGATTTATTATTAAGAGCGTCTATATCCAATTAATTCTGTTGACACAGTCAGACAGTCACGCTACGCTGTATTATCAACCAGCATTGGGATTCGCCCGCCCGCCTCTAGGTGGCAGAATATGTACTCGCTGAAGCCGGTGTTCAGTCTTTGCTCATCTTTGCTGGGGCCTGCGGATCAAGACGTGGGACGTGATGGGGCGCGGCGCGAGGTTACAGTTACACCAATAGGGTCGCATTATATGCCTTCACGCCGCGCCCACCTCGCGATTGGCCAATAAGCTCCGATAAGTCACCGCAAGCCGCGCCCCCTACGGCCCGCCTCCTCGTCTCCAGGCCGCAGCCCGTCCTTTTTGGATTAATTCTATTTCCAACATGTCGGTATTCGGGCCAGTGGTGAAAATTCACCCCGTCGTTCTCGCTTCCATTTGTGACTCATACGAAAGGAGAAATGAAGGAGCGAGTCGAGTGATTGGGACTTTACTTGGTAAGTTAAGACTCTTATAGATTGATTTCTCCTGTGGTTGGCCTCCCGATAATGCGTGTATTCGGTCACTAGCATCCTTTAGCTTACCGTGTTGCTAACCGCTAACGCGTGCTGGCTTGCTTCAGCCCAAAAGCTAACTAGCTACATCTGGCTAACTTACAGTTAGCCGCTGTTAGCACCATTATTTGAAACAGCTGACTGTCCCTTCAGATCATCGCTTACTTGAATAAGTTGAATGTTAAATGTTTACTATTTCCATCTGAAAAGTTTTCTGATGTCCTCAGACATGTAGCAGAATCAGTCAGAATCGATGATGGTTGTTACGTTGACATCTGTTTTGATGGTTCGTCATGCTTATTCTTCCTGGACACCCTCATATTTAGCTAGCTAGCTAACAATGCAACGGTGGCTAGATGAGCTAAATAATAATACAGCGTTTTTAACATCTCTCTTTCTCAGGTACCATTGACAAGCACTCTATCGAAGTGACCAACTGCTTCTCTGTCCCCCACAATGAATCTGAAGATGAGGTGTGTATTTACAATTATTTTACACTAATTTCATCACATTGAGGAGGGAAGAGGGTTAGTGGTTTAGTGCTCATCTCTCACCTGTTGGACATCTCCAAATAGAGAAAAAATAGCCTTACAGTCTTAATCTCAAGTAGAACTGTGCAAGATGTGACCAAAATTTCATATTTTGACGTGTCACTTTATATCTAGACAATAATACAGTAGAAATGCATTTTTGTTAGTGGAAATGGCTATTTCTTGTTCCATTTTGATTGATGTACCTACTAAATTAAAGGTACTCGCATAGATTATTATTTCTTCTTTGATGTAAACCTTTATGCAAATGTTCAACTGTTATGTGTGTAACAAAACATGAAATATGTGTATAAAATGTAAAAAGGTAAATAGAAAACAATACAAACAGCTGTAGTTGTAAGTACTTTAAAGACACACCTTAAATTTAAATCTGGTTAAAATATCAAAACTAAGCATATAACATGCCTTGACAGAAGAACTGTTTGAACTGTTGCAGCAAAAAAACAAAAAAATACTGGGCAAACTATGGGTATACAACTTACCAAATGTAAACTGTTAATACAGTCAACACTATTAAGCTATTGCATGAATAAAATAATTTAGGATTAATTAATGCATCATCTATTGGGGATTTTCTTACACAGCAAGAGTTAATTTAGGAATATATTGGTCTTACATTGATACTCTTTGTTCTTTGTTTCTGTGTTTGGAGGGAAAAGGCTTTAGGTCAAAAGGGACTGTGTTATGTAACCTCTTGGCGAGTCCAGCAACTTCCATTGTAATTCTAATCGTCTGCCTCCACTCACTGCATGATTTTGAAAAGTGCTACAAAGTTGGAAATGGGCTGAGAGGAGATGAGGACGGGCCGAATGGCCAGGTGTGGATGTGTGAGACAGGAGTAGTTCAGGGTCATCTGCATGACAGAAAATCACAAGTCACATGAATAACCATATTAGGCTCTGAAAAGGTTGGTTTGGGTGTCTGTACATTTACCACCTGAAAAAGGCTCCCCTAAAACACCAGTGTGACCTAAAGGGCATGTTATATTCACAACATTTTCTCAGCTTTACCCTGCTATCACACAGTCTTTCTCACAGGGAGCGGAAGTGAATGAACTCCGCTCTGCCCAGCCCACTCATGTTACTGTATGACTTTGTCATTTTGAATCTGAACTACCGTGTGAAAACATAACACAACAGTAAAAATTCATCCAGAGCAAAATAAAGGCTTCAGTTTGACCCGTTGTACAATTAACAAGGTTTGGCAGACAGGTGCCGCACACATATCTGATTAGAGGGTGTTAGCATGGATGTAAATGAATCCCAAACGGTTGACTCTACATTAGCATCAAGGTGGGAAGTCTGAAGATGATTTTTAAAACAGGAAGTGGCACATTGACCATTTTCTTTTGTAAATATGCCAATTTTGTTATCACCAGCATTGATGAGTTTCATCCCAATTAAGTTAATTAGTTTAGAGCCCAAAAACATGTCACTATAACAGAGTGTGGATAAAATAGGTTTCCAGATTATTTCCCCTGTTCTGTTTTCTAAAATATAAAATCTAGAATTTGTAAATTAAGATGGATCATACATGGTGTTTGGAGCAGGCAACTTGCACTTGTTAACAGTTGGAGTTAAAAACCATTTACTTGCATAATATCGTTCTAGCTATTTGTACTTGGATGTCTAATATGTTCTGCAAAATCTAGTTTAGAAGACTATGGAATTTTTAAAGGTTCATGTGTAGTAACCATGAACGCTGCCTGCATCCATGAGGTGTGGAAGAATGCAGTCTCATCCAAATGATGAAAAATATTGCTGTTAAGAGAGTTTTCTATCATCGCACAATATATATTGTAAAATTGTACAGCACTAATCCCAGTGAGAAACCTGTTCCTCACAGCTGAACCATATTTTTGTTGTTTTGTAATCTATATAAAAATAATAGCCAATTTTGCGCTTTGACATCAGGTTGCTGTGGACATGGAGTTTGCCAAGAACATGTATGAGCTCCACAAGAGGGTGTCCCCCACTGAGGTCATCATCGGATGGTGAGTCAACAAATAACATACGCCATCAAGATACAACGTTAAATCCAAAAAACACCATTCCTCACCTATGTGACATTTTTCTTGACAGGTACGCCACTGGCTTCGACATCACAGAACACTCGGTGCTCATTCACGAGTACTACAGCCGCGAGGCCTCCAACCCCATTCACCTCACCGCAGACACAGCACTGCAGAGCGGCAAGATGAACATTCGTGCCTACGTCAGGTTGGCTGACTTGTCTTTGTGTCTGTCTTCTTTGTCTGTGTGAGCGACTGCAGACTGTGTGTATTAATGTGTTTGTGTAACTCCCACACAGTGTGTATTAATGTGTTTGTGTAACTCCCACACAGTGCGCAGATGGGTGTGCCAGGAAAGACTGTTGGTGTGATGTTCACCCCGTTGAGTGTCAAGTATATCTACTATGACACTGAGAGGATTGGCGGTAAGAATACAGAGAATAAATTTAGATGACTGTTTCAAAACAACATAATTAATTTGTAAATATCTGTAATTATAAAACGGTGCTTTCTCCAGTTAGTCATGGGAAATATATTGATCAAACTGCAGGAAGAACCAAATGGTGTACATGTCAGCAACTACGTTTACACGTATTATAGAACTTATTAGGAGTAGGCTGTTTACATGGCTAATGCAAATGAATGTTCCACTCCTACTCCTGTCTTACATGTAGTTGTACAAGGGGGGAAATGATCTATCTGACCAGGATTAATGGTTTACAGGGAACAATAGACTAAATTAAAACATGGGGGCTGTGATCAACAACAAGTGTATTCTGCCCAGTGGGAGGGCGTCTTAGAGACCCACAGGCTCAATACATTGTATTCAAAGCAAAGAATCAATCAGCTGTAATCAGATAAAGCGCCAGGGATTCTAGGACAGGACAGGTTCTTGTTTTGGTCAAGGTGTGGCTCCTCACAACAAAAGGCCTTCTCACAGGGACTTGATAAGTAATTCAAAATAGTTTATTACAACAGAGCGGCAGATGTGGTTTACAGAAAGACCCAAAAACTAATGAAGAGGAGGAATCAAAATGAAGCTGCTTGAATCACAAACACGTGGCATAAGGATAATATTAAAAGAAAATAAAACTAAACTAAAATAAACTAAACTAAAATCTTCTACAGTGTAAATAAGAGGATTTTTTTTTGGTTAAACTCCACTGGTGGCAGATGTTCAACTATGTGAACACAGCCTCCGTCTTACATTCCTTAAGCCACCTTCTCGAAAAGGTCAGCTTTGCAATATTTGTGCATATCCAAAAACCTGTTGACATCCTCTGTGGGCTTTTCTTTTGGGCACCCTGCTCTACCAGAGAGGATCTTTGTCTCTACACCAGCTGACCGTAAACAGGGCTGTGTGTCGGGACCTGCAGTAAGAACTCCAAATGTGTTGTTAACTTGTCTAACAAACTCTCCTAAAACTCGAATAATGTCAACATATCTCAAATGTCTTCATTTGAAAATGCTCCGTTCAGAAAAAGGCCTAATTTATATATAATTATACGAACAGAATGTTGTCATATTCAGAATAAAAGTGGAATATTAGTATGCACGTAAACATAGAGACATACAAATGCACCGAGTGAGTACTTCCAGTTAATATTCAGCACACCATCGTTGTAATAGAGTATTCTAACACTCAGCTGTGTTTCAGTGGACCTTCTCCAGCGAACACGTGTGACTCCCACTCGCACCAAGGGGTTGACCTCCGACCTGTCCCAGGTGGCCGGATCTGCAGCCAGGATACAGGACATGCTGACCACCGTTCTTGCTTATATTGATGATGTGCTGGTGAGTATTGGAGCTCTCGGATCGGTGGTTAATGTCAGTCAAATTTGATAAGTGTAAGTCCATAAGGTTCAAACAGTTCAATCGAACCCAACTGTAACTTAATCATATGCCTGCTGTTTAGCTCTCCATCCATCAGCTGTGTCTCTGGAGGACTTTGGTCAAGTAATTAGGTTTATCGTTAATAATAGCTGGAGAGTTAATGCTGTTCTTTGTGTCTCAGTCTGGCAAGGTGACGGCAGATAACAGCGTGGGCCGCTTCCTGATGGACCTGGTCAATAAAGTGCCCACCATCTCAGCCGAGGACTTTGAGAACATGCTCAATTCCAACATCAACGTAAGTGCCGCAGTCTCATCTACACAAACACAAATTAACGAAAAAACCTGTATAAGTGAGAGGAGAAACATAAAAACACAGAGGTGCACTGCATACTACAATCGCAAAAAAACCAAAAAGGCTAGAAGAAAAAGATCTAAGTGACAAACCCTTTTGTTTGGTATTTTGTTTGTTTGGTTTTTTTTTTGTAGCCTACAGAGAAAGTTTAAGTTAGTTCAGTTTAAAATATGTAACATTCACATGTGTTTCCAAGAGGTCTGTGTTGGAGTCTGTGTTTGGCTCGGAGCCAGTCACTTGTTCATGTTAGCAGACTCCATTTCTGAACTACCGGTCGCTAGTGTTGTACACTGTTGCAAGAGAGAGGTACTGAAGAACTTGGGAGCGGGCGTAAGGCTTTTTGCAGAAAATCTGATGCAAGTCCTCTACACAGAAGTCAGCGTACAGGCTGTTGTCATGGATGTAACTGAGACAGTCAGGGACAGGTGCTCATGTTTTAGGGCAAGATTTGATCTATTAACATACGTTACATGTTGCACTTTGATGCAGGCAAGTCCAGTTATGAACAACATGCATCAAATGTGACTTTGTTTTAGTTGTAGAAATATGTCTGTCATTTTTTTCTATCAATTTTTCAAAGCTGTGTTTGTTATTAATGTGGATATAGTGCTGTGACATGATCTGTCTGCAAAGGGTGTTAAATTTTGTATATTGACCAGAGGGCCTATGCAGTTTGTATATCTGACTTGTCATGCCTGTCTCATCTGCTTTATCTTGCCACGGGTTCCATCAAATATAGACTAGGTTTGTATTTTTAGCAAAGCAGATCCGAGAGCTGCAGTGGAAACTGGTTATTGTTTGAATACGACAGTGGCATCTGCATTTAGACTTCTGTGAGACATCATTAAACTAGTTTGAAATTGCGGTCAACCGAGCACAGTTGATGACCTTGATGCTCGTGAATTGGTACAATATGTAAGGAAAACCCACTCCAACACCTATGGGATGTTTTGGACCAACGTGTTAAGACCTTACACCACCATCACCATCAAAACACCAAATGAGAGAATGTCATTTGGAAGAGGGGCATTTCCAGACTTGTAGAGTCAGGGCCAAGGTGCATTGAAGCTGCTCTGGCAGCCTGTGGTGGACCGACACTTGACATTATTTTCCTCTACAAAGAAAATTTCATTTCATGCAGCCGTTTGTTTTCCCCCTCCTACGGCTTTACATATTTTATTTAGTAGCTGCATTTATTTTTGGCACGCTTACACATACTACAGGAAGCACTTAATTACTTTGCTTTGTATTGTTGGCGCTCTCTCATTTGTGCAGTCCCTGACATCTTTTTGCTCTCAACGTTAAGGCAGTGTTTTATTCTTGGACTCGTTCTACGTGACTGTGAACAGTATTGTATAAATAACTAATGAAATGCTGCGTTTGGCTGTTGCAGGACCTGTTGATGGTGACCTACCTGTCCAACCTCACCCAAGCACAGATTGCCCTCAACGAGAAGCTGGTGCTGCTCTGAGGACTTGTCTTCAGTGAATCATATTTAATTTTTGTACACTTTTTTTTTTTTTTTTCTTGGCTGAGATGAATAAAAATATTAACCAGCCATACAGTCTTTGTTCTCCTTCAGTTTAAAGCATTGTCCTTTGCAATTACAAATGACACAATTTGGTTAATTACCTCCACAAATGCCCTTATGTAGTCACTCCTCTGACATTGCAAGATAGGACGTTTGACTGAATTATACCGAACTGTATGGTCTCTAGACCTAGTTAAGTAAGTCCACCGTGGTGATCTAGTAAACATTGTAGGCCAGGGTATATTTAGTACTGATTTAGAAATGGTTTACAATTAACGCTCCAGTTGCTATTAAGAAATTGTATTATTTTGCTCAATCCACTTAAAAAAAGGCAACCATTTTAAAAGTTAAATTTACCTCGAGCTTAAAGTTAAAACTGGATCACATTTTAATTTGGAGTTTAAAGTTTTAATACTCAATCATATTTATGCTAGGATTAGAGTAAAACTAAACTGAGGTTTAAATGTAAGCTTTTTTTAATTTCAAGTTGGTTAGTTTTGTGCAACATAAATGAAAGTTCAACCAGGATTCAATAACCCTTTTAAAAATCCTTGTCAAACCATCTTCAATATTGATTTTGAATTACCTTTATCTATTTTGACATTGTTTTGGCAGCTAGAGACAGATTTAAGACGTTCATGTCAAGACAAATGGACTTTTATTAGGTCACAAATATACATTCAGATCAGTAGCAGCGGTAAATCAGGTTAAAACCACTCGTGACAGGCCATGCCCGGCCTGAGTTAGTTTTTAAGCTTAGTGCAAAAAGTGGGCATGAGGAAGTCACACGAACGAGAGCCTGTCGACGTAGCGCACACGCGTCAACCTACAGTATCGGGAGAAAAGCTGCTGATTTCTTATTACTGAGCAGGTGCAAAAGAAGTCCTATATAGATCAGGGTTTGGTTTCAGAGTCGGTGCCTTTCTTGGCGTGGCGTTGGGACTTGAACAGCTTCTCCACGGCGGCGTAGCTCTGCACCGCGCGCTCGTACACGGAGTCCCCGGTTGACTTGGCGATGGCCGCAGCCTGCTCCGGGTAGTAGAGGGAGGCGCTCACGGTCATCAGGCCCGCCGGGTAGACGAGCCTCTTAATCCTGGAGCCTCTGGCCAGAAAAAGTCCCACGATACCCGTGAAACCGATAACTCCCGCACGTGGGTAAAAGTCCTTCGGCGGGTTCTTCAGGTAGGCGTAGGTGTCGCTCCCAAAGTGGACGGCGCTCTGAACTCTGGGTTTAACTTTGTCATAGGTGCTTTGACACCAAGACGCGCATGGCTCCACGAACTTCCTGAGGGTGGCGACAGTCTGCTCCAGCTGACCCGCTTCGGGCTCCACAAAGTGGGACTTCTGCTGAGGAGACGTGTACAGAGACAGTTCGTCCATGTTTATTATTAACGGAGCGGCTGCTGCTGCATCTTTGTCCCCGTCACCAGCAGCGGCAAAGACGGTGAACGACGACAAAGTCAGAGCTCCCGGCATTGCTCTACCTGTCACCTTCAACATGATCTCTGCGGGCCATGCATTCAGTACGGTGTCCGCGGAGGGACATGGCTACGACTTGAGGCGATATTGACGCCGCCTCTCCGTCCACTTTTGACCAAACGGGTTTATTACACTTGAAAGATTTGCCAACAATGACAGGCTGTTTTACAGTGCACTGTACACCGTTTTCAGGCTACTGTTTGTTTTATTCATGCCTAGAAATCATTCTCAATTAACTGCCTACAAATAAAGCCCATAAATTAAACGATATCGTTATTAAATGAGAAGTTAGTGGAAAGTACAAGCATGTGAAGTATAAGTGAATGGTTTTTGCTGTGCATTTGGCAGCTTGGCACTTTATTTATAAATGAAGAATCGCCGATGTGGTCGTTTTATTAATAGAATTCACTATTTATAGAATAAACTACACATACATAATGAGCAGTTTAGCTTTACATCGACCAACGTCGACATTAAAATGATCCTTAGGTGTCAATAACAATTAAAAAGAAGCAGAACGTGCTTTATTTCAGCCTACTTATTGGTATTATTTCACACTAAATGCAAATAAATAGGGTGCATTTACTTTTTTTTTTTTTTGCTAATTAGCTAATTCGTATATTTATTTTTTTTAGAACATCTCCATTCAATACCTTTGCTTGTACGGGTATAGCTAATTGTCCGTCTCTTCATTTTGGTTATTTCCTTCCCCTTTTAATGCCGTTATGATAATAATACCGCATTCTGCTTTTACCATAAATAGCTGTGTATGATGTATTTTTTGATATTAAATTTCCTCTGTTAATTCCATCTCTATTACTCCTCTGTTCTCTAAAAACGTAGCCTACTACCTTTCCTACCCTTCTCTCCCCTATGTCTCATTTTCACCCGTTTATTCGAGTTATTTTTTTTTTCCCAGTAACGTCAACGGGGTTGCCATGGCAGCCCGAAAGCCACGGTGGTCTGTCTCCAAGGAAACGGACAGCGTCAACAGCAACAGTTTAGTTGTCCACGGAAGTAGTGTTTTGTCTTCAGCTGTTGGCAAAAGTTGATAAGGAAATAAAGTGTAAAGTTGTGTTTTTTTTTCTGAATGGAGTGGCTTGGCTCAACACCCCTGCAGAACCTTCAGACTCTCTCTGCTTTATTATCCACACAACAGGAAGAGGACGAAGATGAACCACTCTGCGAAGTAAGATGTGTTTACAGTAAGCTAACTAGCTAACCAGTCGACGAGGCTATTGGTGTATAGAATATGCCGGAAAAGTTAAATAATTAAAAAAAAGTAGTATTAATATGGATTTGTGTAATGCCTATTTAATTACTTTATAATTACTGCAGACCAGAGTTATAACAGCTTTGATTTTGTGTTTCAGTTTGGTTTTTGATTTCATTTTAGTTTTAAGAAAGAAGAAGAAATATCTAGCGTTAGTTTTAGTTTTTTATTTGGTGTTACTTTGAGTTATTCAAGTATTATGAGGAAAATCTTGATTTATAGAAGCTAAAAACAATCGAAATGAAAGAATTCTTGACATTAAATATGATTCATAAAAGCATTGTTTATTAAAGGTCCAATATTGTGCAAAGCCATTTTATTCTTGTGACACTGTGAACCATTATACAGGAAAACAAGCAAAACAATTCTCTTTTCAGTTATGTTGGATTGTTCAGAACGGCTTTGACTTAAGTTTAGTGTCATTTTTATTTCTGTTTCTTTGAATTTTCATTAACTCTAATTACCCTGGTGCAAGCTGAATGACTGAACCAATGCAGGAAGTCTGTTAGGGTTAATAATGTCACATCAATTCATCTCAACAGAATGTGGCCCCATGTGCACAGCTAGGCCCCGGACATATTGGCTCCCCACCCAAAAAAGACAAAGAAGGTTAGTTATAACATATGTTACACGTTACTGCAGTAGCACAAATGAGAGACACGGTACTAAGAAAATGTGTTTGTTTGTGCACTATAGTGTCGAATGCAAGTGTGATCAACAGCAAAGATATTTGGAGTGAGGAGGAGGTGGCTGAGGGCTCCCACTTTGATGACCTCGCAGATCCACGACCACAGCCTGAGTAAGACCACAGGGCAGAGAAGGAACAGAGGACAAAACGGTTTACTGATGTTTACTCAGGCTGTGGACTCAAATAACAGGAAACGCACATAGTCTTTTATTGGGACTGCACATTCAAATGCAGATTTATTTGCCACGTCTTCCCTTGTGCTATAAACTAATTATAGAGGCAGTACGGTGGAGGGTGAGACTGCCTAAGATCATTATTTAAAAGCATTCCCACATCTCAAGTCATTTGTTTCTGCCTGCTTGTTTGTAATCTCTGTTAATGGCACCTAATACTGAACTGAATGTGTAACCCGTGTGTGCAGGTATGACTTAATTCTGAAGCAAAGTGTGGGGACAGAAGACGTCTTCCTGGGCTTGAGCAGAAAGGACCCCTCTTCTATGTGCTGTGAAGCCATGCTGGTAACTTCTCAATTGCCGTGGGATTTTTGTACTTCACTCAGTATACCTTTGTACACTAAAAAATTAAATGTTCAAGGAGATGATTAGGGGTTCCAGAAGAGACATGACCAGGGAGGATAAAAGAGTCCATCTCCCTGCAGATGTCAAGGAAATGATTTATACTATAGTCATGCCTTTCCCAAACTTATGGTTGGGACCTAAAATAGGACACAGACCCATTTTTATTGGGTCACTGGTGGAAGACACAGCAAAAACTGTAGATCAGTATTTCCCATAGCTGCAGCCCCCTGATGGGCGATGACAGTACTGCATGTGGGCGTTAAGAAGTCTTTTACAGTAAATAAAAAGTTTTTTATTTTCAATTTTGTAGTTTAGATTTAGGCTTTTTGGATGTGTATGGATTATTATGTGTCTTCTTTTTTTTTTAAAAAAGAAATTTTTCGTGTTTCTGCTAAAATCTACTAAAAACCAGAAGTGGGACAAATGCTTTGTTACTGTACTTCAGTAGTTTTCACGTATCAGTACTTTACTTGAGTATTTATTTTTCTGACAATATTTCACTTTTACTCCCTACATTTTAACACAAATATCTGTACTTTCTTCTCCTTGCATTTTCAAAACAGACTCATTACTTTACTTTTAAAGGGATTGAAGGGAATTATCCATTATTTTTATTTGGCATCACTGCACACCTTCACAACATCCCAACTGGTTTCAACCTAAATGGATGGAACAATAACACATAGAAAAGACGATCCCTTGGTGTATCCATCTCACAACACAAAAATGATCTAAAAGACGCAACCAGACAAAAACAACTTCAAAGATGTAACAAGACCAACATGACATAAAAGATGTAATGAGAAATAATAATAATAAGATGAAAACAACATAAAAGACCCAAAAAGATTAAATTGACATAAAAGATAAACAAAACAAAAATTACGTAAACAAGATGAAAACAATGTAAAAGATGAAAACACACGTGGATTTGGATTTCGTGATTCAGTGCTTATTTTGTTTATTTTGATTAAAATAAACAAAATAATAAATGGTAAGGAAGATGTAATAAGACAAGAATGATGTAAAAGATGAAACTAAATGAAACAGACGTAAAAGGGAGACTGGAGAAAATGCAGTGCTTCGAGTTCTGGTTCTGAACATTAAAAACTGCTTTGTCCATTGGAGCAAAGATATTGTACATTATTTTCAGTTTTATGATATAATAAGAAGAATAAGAAGTTTTTTTTATATAACATCGAGTCCGTCCTTCTATTGGAGTAAAGAATGTGTGCCACATCTGAAAATCCTTTCTGCTCTTTACTCTGAAGCTCAAGATGTAGCAAAAAGAAAAAAAATCTACATTTGCAAGAAAAAGACAAAGACAAGACAGCAGAGATAAGGGAAAACAACAGAGAGTGATACTGTTAAGGAAATGGGGAAGATTTCTAATTATAAAACTGAAGTTGAAACGTGTTTTTATTTGCACAGTGTGTGGTATTACAGATACTGATGTTCTCCCACTTCTAGGTTAAAATCAGACTTCCAGACACCAAAGCAACAGATGTGGTCCTGGATGTAAAAGAAAGGTTCCTTGATCTTCGGACGCCCAAATAGTAAGGGATGCTTTGAAATTGAGGGCTTTCATTTATATATATATATATATATATATATATATATCTTGGGTGCAGCAGCAGTTCAGACCAAACGCTCCCATTTCCAGACATTTCCTTTAATCAGTGGTTCACGTCTTGATCTGATGATCTGAGCTTTTATTGCTGGCTCTTAACATCTTCCTCTCTCTCATATACACCACGCGCACACACACACACACACACACACACACACACACACACACACACACACACACACACACACACACACACACA
>JAPQRN010000010.1:18623635-18638026 GCA_037367275.1 Coranthus polyacanthus
CACACACACACACACACACACACACACACACACACACACACACACACACACACACACACACACACACACACACTATATGTGCTACCTCTCAGTCTCTTTAACCTGTCTTCTTTGTTCACTTCAGTAAACTGGGTCTTCATCTCCCACATCCGGTCCACAGCCAGGAGGGAAAAGCCCAGTTCTTCCGGGAGAGGGAGGAACTGGAGGTGACATTACTAATGAACCGGCCCATGGACTCTATCAACATGCAATAAGAACGAAAGTCAAGGGTTCAGGAGACATAGAATAGATCTGACCGTTTACTTTGAAGATTCACATATTGCCTTCACGCAAATATCTGTACTGTCTACTCCTTACACTTTAAAAACAGACTTGTTACTTGTTTAATATTTAATGCATTTCAGGGGAATTATCAATTATTTTTATTTCGCATCATTGCTCGTCTTCCCAACATGAAGAACAATAAACACATAGAAAAGATGATCCCTTGGTGTATCCATCAGTGCACATCAAAGATGACAAATGTAACATGATGAAAATGATGTAAAAGACCATGTAAAAAATGTGAAAATTACGTAAAATACAAAAATGACACAAAAGACTAAAACAACGCAATAGACACAAAAAGAGGTAAAAGATGTAACAAGATGAAAACGACGTAAAAGATGCAAAAAGAAAACAATGACATAAAACAGCTAACAAGGCAAAAACAACGTAAAAAAGACAAAGATGAAAATGGCGTACTAGATGCAAAAAGACGAAATGACTTAAAAGACGTAACAACTAAAACAACATAAAACACACAAAAAGATGTAAAAGACACAAAAAGACACTAAATATGTAACTCAATGAAAACGACGTAAAAGATGAAAATGATGTAAAAGATGTGACACATAATACCATTATTAGTTCTAATGTTATTATTATTACATGCCACCAATGGTTCTATCAGTATTAAATATGGATTTCTAATAAATGTCTAATAAAATGTTTGTTTTGGAAATCTGCAGGAGTATTTATCAGGAGCTTCTTTGGTACATTTCTCAGATCAGACCTCCTTCCATGTGATCTAGTCTGCACATCATAAAAGCAATTCTTTTGAATTCTCTTTCATGTAAACAATTAATACAATCATCTGCTGTTTTCTACATTATCACTAGTGTAAGTCGTGTTGATCAACATGTATTATCCTGGTTCTCTGTTGAATATATAATAGTCTAACCCCTGAAAAGAGGTTGCAGAAGTCATTGCATGCATAGTTATTACAGCTGGTTGGTTGAATCATTTGTCATAATCTGTCATGCATGTTTTCCATACATTTCTTTTTTTACTTTTTTTTTGTAAATGTGTCCTGAATTGATGAATTGCTCACATGTGAATCTTGACTTTTACTAATGAGTTGGACTGTGTCAAGTGTTAGATCAAGCAGTGATCACGGAGCTGTAGAAAGGCTGTAATTCCTTCAACAGCGTTGCATGTACAGTTCTGCCTGAGGGCGGTTTCCTGTGGTTATATTTCTAATTTTGTATGGGTTTTTAAGTGATATGCAGTGCTATTTCACGCAATGACACGGTCTGTCAAAAAAATTTCAGTACAAACAAGGTGAAAGTGTAAATCCTGTCCAGTTTCTTGCAATCAGTCTCCCACATACAGTAATGTGTAACTTTGTTGAAACTGATATATACGACACAAAAGCCTTGTGCATTTTCAGTTATTGTCATGGAAACCGACAGAAAATACTTACTTGACGCAAGGACTTGTAATTCTGATGGCACTGATACGTTTTACTGATGTAAGTATTTACTTTTGAGAAATAAACTACAGATTTTGTGCTTTTGCAGGTAATCCATTGTGTGGCACTGTTGAACAATGGCACACATGAACTGTTTCAAGAAATGCACTTTCTACCAAATTTACTGAAGCAACTCGATCTATTTATCTATTTAGATTAGACTCGATGTAGCTTTATTGTCATTGCAGAAGTACAAGACAATGAAGTGCCTTCAGCATCCAATCCAATACAAAGTACAAATAGTTAAAATGGTGCAAAAAGTAGTGCAAATAAGGAAATGTAGCTGCTATATTTTTTTAAAAAGTGCTATAATTGATGTAGATGTACAAACCCCATTTCCAGAGAAGTTGGGTCATTTTCTAAAATACAAGAAACACTAAAATATGTGATTTGTGCATTTCCTTGACCCTTTATTTAAGTGACAAGTATAAAGAAAGAATTTTCATTGTTTTCACTGACTATCTTTGTAAGGATGGGTTGTGGCTCAACACTTTGTGCCAAACATCATCAGGGAACTGTCAATTGGTTCAAAAAGAATGTATCTCGATGCAAAATTGCAAAGAATTTCTGTCACCATCTACAGTACATAATCCTGCAAAAGCTTGTTTTCAGGAAAAACAGACATCGGGTTCTATGTGCCAAAGATGAAAAAGACCATCCAGACTGTTAGCAGTGAAAGGTGCAAAAGCAGCATCTGTGATGGTCTGGGGCTGTATCAGTGTCCACATGTCTGACCTGCATATGTGTGAAGGGACCGTCCATGTGAAGACAGATTGAATTTTATAGAGACATACGCTGACATTAAGTCCACATCTTTTCCCTGAAGTCTGTGCTTATTTCATCAGGACGTTGCAACACTTCCAACAGCGTGATTTCACAGTCTCAGAGTGTGTCTGCTGGACTGTCCTGTCTGCAGAGTCCACATCTGTGTCCTACTGACAATGTATGGGCATAATGAAGAGGACAAACAGACAACGATCACCACAGGCTGTTGAGCAGATCAGGTCTAGTAAACAGCAAGAATGGACAAAAATTGGAAAAGTAAAACAATTAGTGTCCTCAGTTCACAAACCATTAAAACGTGGAATGAAAAGGAAAGGTGATGCAACACAATGGTAAACATGTCTCTGTCCCAACATTTTTTTGAGTGTGTTGCAGGAATCAAAACCTTAATGTCTTTATATTTATAAAATACAATTAAGTTTTCAGTGAAAGCACTGAAGTTTTTGTCTTTGTACTTTTGTCAGTTAAATAAAAGTTCAAGCAAATTAACAAATCACAGATATTAGTTTTTATTGTATTGTAGAAAAAGTCCCAACTTTTCTGGAACTGGGGTTTGTAAATTCAGTATTCAATATATATTTAGTATATTCCATATTCAAATCACTCATCAAAACTCATCTTCAACTGCTTTTAATGTATGTATGATTAATGATGTCTTTGTGTCTGTGTGTTTTACATACTGTGAGTATTAGATGGTAAATGTGTGATTGTGTTTCACATTATTATTTTTAAAATAGTATTGTGTTTTTCTTTTATTCGCTGTATTTTCCTCTTATTCATTTGTAACTTATGTAAAGCCCTGAAAAGCTTTATAAATAGAATATATACACACTGTGACTTTTTTTTGGAAATCATGTAATAGTTCCTATGTAATGTACACTGCCATCTGTGTAGTGAGTAAGCAGCACCATCCCTAGTGGACAGTGCCACACCCCCAAACAGCGTTACCGCAGGAGCGGCGGTGGTGTGATCATGTGACGCCTGCATTTCCGACACAACAATACAACACCGTATCGGTCTGCATTCACGCTCCCACTCTCTCCCACCCCCCACGCCTCGCTCTCGGTATGGCGGACGGCGAGAGGTCCCCGTTACTATCAGATCTGGGAGATGGTGCTCTCGGCAGCGGTAACGGCGGGGTGTCTCCCGGTGCAGCGCCCTACGGTGTGCCTAACAAACCACAGAGTGAGTATCCATGGTGCTCTCTCCTCCACCCGACTCTGGGCTATATTAGCCTAGCTTACTTTAGCCTCCACTGACTGGGCATCCCCGGTTAGCCTGCTAGCCAGCTGTAGGAGTAACAAAGACACCACCGGGTGTTATTGTATTTGTGGAGGACACGATGTAGGCAGACAGTGCATTTGATTATTAGGAGATATAATATGTCTTTTTAGCAAGACGTGGAGTAGTTGCCGAAAAGAGGTAGCGTTATGCTAACTAGCCAACCTCGAAACCGTTATATTAGCCAGTTAGCAAACTGAGGCGTACCGGCACCGTGCTTTTGTGAAGCTTCATGTTTAAAGCTCAGTGTTATATTTAGTCAGTAGTTTTATTCACTGTTCCCACACTAACGTGGTGTATTTATTTAAGCAGACGTGAGAATAACGTTCAGTGTACTCACAGGCTAGATAACTGTACCACTTACTAGCTAGCATCCGTGAAACACCTGATTTGATTGACACATGAGAACGCCATTGTGGAAGCAGCAGAGGGATGCTGCAGGAGACCGCTGCGACCAATGACACTTCACATAGGGAGGGATTTTGTCAAAGTAAATCAATATGAGAGGCATGAGATATGTCTCATAATTATTTTGTGTTCCAACTATCTGCTCTAAACACGATTGTACTGTGCTTTGTAGAACTGACTTGCTCAGAACAGGTATTATGTTGTATTACATTTCTGGAATAAAACCTTTGACTCCTTATATTACACAAACCCTGTTTACCCTGTCCTGGTTTTCTCCCTCTTAACAAACAGTTGCATGCTTTTTCATTAAGTGTGGCCCTGCTCAGCATTCCAGAAGTTTTTTTTTCTCTAAAGCTCCTTTCAGTTGAACTCGAGACCAAATCTTATTACCCTGTTAATCGTAACGTAAGGGGTTACTTGTCATGGGAATTAAGTTTTTTTCCCAGTCCATTGCGCAACTCTTGTGACTTATTCACTGAGGAGTCCGTTCATTAGTACTGGTCCGACTTTTGTCTTCATCTTTTCTTGTTCTCTCTCTGCGTAGATTTCCCTCCATTCCCCAGCCCCACTCAGCCCTCGGTGCTCCTAGGGGAGGACCCTCCGCCCTACTCTCCTCTCACCTCCCCGGAGAGTGGCAGCGCCCCTGTGATCAGCTGCAGGGTGTGTCAGAGCCTGATCTCTGTGGAAGGCAAGATCCACCAACATGTGGTCAAGTGCGGGGTTTGCAATGAAGCTACAGTAAGTTTCGAGAGGAATCTGCACACCAAATGTAATGCACACCCTCTTCATGTTTATACAGTCACAAACACACGTATGCACAAATACCTGATAAGTAACTTATATCAGAATAAAAAGAATACATGCCTCCTCCAAAATACAGTTAGGTGTGGAATTCACAGCAATTAAAATGGCATTTACGCAATTTTTTCCAGAATAAATGTTCTAATAACTCAGGATAATCCACAAAGCTTTTGACACCATTCTCTAGGAAATCTAGGAAAACATGTTTATGCCTAACTGTTTTACATAAAGTTAATCTCAAACCTAGAGGCGTCAGAACATAAGATGTGGCTGTTCTGGTCTAATGAGTATGTGCACCAACCTATAATACAGAGACCCCAAGAAAACGTAGTATGGGCTGCAGTGTAAACAAAGTAGTCCCATTAAGGTACTACAACTTTTATGTTTTGTTTTAGTTCACCACGTAGTCAAGACAATATGCACATTGATGCGCTTGGCATTTTAATCACAGTGGGCAGAATGAATTAGATTTTCACATAATCCTATTCTATAAAATGTAAGAAAAGTTAAGATAAGACTGAATTACTTTATTTATCCCCGGAGAGAAATAAGGTGTGTTACAGCAGCATTAGAAACAGACTTTACTGCAGTGTACTAGGGCAGCGACCCACAAACTTTTTAGGCCACACACCCCCCTCCTACAAGCCTGGTTGATACACCCCTTGACTCCCCACACCCCCCAAAAAAGACACAACATAAGCTATTTGAGCTGCATGAAAATATGGGTGCACCAATCCGATGTTTTCCAGTCTGATACTGATAGTGATTCCTGGACTTTGGTTATCGGCTGATGCCACGTACTGCTCTGATATAATGTGTAATTGATGTGTGAAATAGACTGGAATCATTCTGTTATATTAAATCAACATCAGGCTTGACTTTAACTATTCATTTCTAACAAAATGTAATAAATGTGTGTGTATATATATATATATATATATATATATGAATTTGCTATATTAATGTTTAAAATAATAATATAAGTCATGCACCTGCACCATGGTAAATGTATTGTTGGTGCTTCAAGCTTCTGACCCTCTGTTCATGTAAGAGATTTATTATGTTAGTAATTATTTTTGTAAAATGCTTACATAATGGAATGAGTTTGATATTTTAATTATTGGACATTGTTATATTTCATAAATTCAAACATTATTGTTTTCTATTTACTGAACTGTATGCAAAGGTTTGTTTGTGGACTTTGCGTGTCAGTTTTCCAAAGGAATTAGCAAACTTCCTTTGACTCTCTTCACTGCGGCTGCTCCTTCTAAAGCTAAAACTGAGTGAGTGACTCCATCCATGTGCTGGTGGAATAAAACAGACTTTTTCTGACTACTAGGTTACCAAGTAGACAACCAAGGACCATACATAATTTGTAAATTACAGGGATTAACTGGAAGGACTTTGTCTGCACAATAGGTCTGCATGCTCTGTGGATTTTCATGCTGTGTGCACTGATCGGTGCCTTCATCTAGCAACAAGTGTGGGTCTACAGCACACTGTTAACACAGATAACATAGACTTTAACTAAGTAGATCGTCCTATGGATCAGAGCCACGTTACAGTGCCTGATCCAACTGTTTTGGTCAGTTGGACTGATGTCAATATCAATATCTGATCAGGGCACAACTACATGAAAGCATTGCAATATATAATATAACAATATATAATATAATAGATTAAAAAATGTTGAGTGCCAGCCTGAGCAGTTAAAGAGTGAGTCAGGTTGAGGAGCATGCACAGGATTTGAGACATATTATCAAAAAGGGAAAGCA
Organism: Coranthus polyacanthus; assembly: GCA_037367275.1. Taxonomy (NCBI): domain Eukaryota; kingdom Metazoa; phylum Chordata; class Actinopteri; order Kurtiformes; family Apogonidae; genus Coranthus; species Coranthus polyacanthus. The sequence continues at coordinate 18,630,476 of JAPQRN010000010.1, forward strand.
ACCAATATTTACAGTGGCATCAAAATATGTTGATCAAATTTAATCATACATAAAAATAATTTGTCACTATTTATCATCATTAGAACACTGGTAGGATAATCATTTCGATTGAAAGAGATTGCAATAAAACACACTTGACATTTACAGGTCTCAGCATCTCTCCATAGACTGCTGCCCCCGCGGAAATGTTTAAACATTATACATTTACTATCTAATATCTGCCACTGTAATTTTCTTGTCTTGCGCACTCCATAGAGGCAGTGCTGTACCTTTACACCTCTACTTTACTACTGAAAGCTTTAGAAGGGTGCCATCAGTGTTCTACATAAGGAGGTAGTGTTTTCAGACATGTCTATTGGTTGGTTGGTTTGTCCGTCAGCAGGATAAATGAATAATAGGATAACCGCTAAAAACTACTTCTCCAGTTTTCATGAAACCTGGTGGAAGGGTAGGGCATGGGCCAAGGATGAAACTGTTAAATTTTGTAGCGGATCCATATAAAGGGGCAAAGCAGGATTGTGGGGCCTTGACGGAGTTATACGCCCAGCCGAGTACCCCTCTACTTTATGTTGTAGTTACACAACTATACTGAAGCGAGGTTTTCTATTCAATGCTTCAATCATCTCTCCGAGTGAACAGGAAGCACAGAGAAAGGGAACTAAATGTTTGGGACAATTTGAACAGGCTGGTGAACATATTACAGCATCTAATGTCGACAGCCGTCACTGTCATATTCACAGGTTGAAAAGGACTTCATAGGTGTGCATCACCAGCAAAGTAAAGCACTCTACAGATGGAAAAAGAAATATAAAATGTGTCCAGATGTACCAATAGAAGCTACTCACAGACAGATGAAATATATGTGGATGTGCAGAAATATGTCCATGTTGTAAAGATATGCATTATTAACATACAAATAAGGGCACATTTTACACAGAAATTAGTCTGGATGGGCAAGTATGCATAGTACATAGTAATATATATAAAAGAAAGAAAGAAAGAATCAAGGCTAGTTTCACACTGCCAGCCCTAGTGCTCATTTCAGATTTAGTTCTCTGCTCAGATTTGTTTTATTTGCCTGTTCATATTATTTTTAAAATGTGACTTTTTTTCTTCACATTCCTTTGTGAGCCCGGTCAAAGTCTTGAACCCACCTGTTTGTGCAAAAGAATAATAAAACATGACATATGCAGCACATTGTCATACAGAAGTAAACCTGGAGGCCACTAAAGTCAGTGTTTATATTTTCATTTGCAAGTTGATGTGCAGTGGAAGCCAGCAAATTTGTGAGCAAATGATATCGAGGTTGACAAGAAAAAGTGTTTTTAATTACTACTTCAGTACAGAGGTGCGTGTAGATACAGTCTGACCTGGGAGTGGTGGCAAATGTCGATCTAGAGTGATATAAAAGTCTCTAGAATTCTGATATGATTCTTCAGATTGAGGTTGTTTTGTAAAAAAAATCAGCTGTAGTCCAGAGATAAAACAGAGATTGTCCTCGTACGTTCTAAAAAAATCCACACAAGCACTGTCCACACAAGAAGAGCTGTCAAGAGCATGCCCCACCAACAGGTGGCAATATAATCCTATCTCTAAAGACATGTCGGCCAATCAGAAGCCTGAAAAAAGCTCATTCCAGTTCCAAGAGGCTCTGTTCCTCAAAATAGTGGAAGAGTAAATGTATTTATGTGTAAACATTTGAAAAGACCGTTAACAAGTTAAATGCTAGCACTGTATTGCCATTTCCACCATTACATAAAATCACCTTTTTGTACCAAGGCACACATCAAACAAAGGAGACTTTCTAAATATCTTATCTGGAGGGAGATTTCAGGTCAGTTTTCAGTCATCTTGTGTTGTGTTTGTGTGGGGACAAGAGGCCATAACACATAGAAAAGGCTATGTTTTTGAAAATACCCCTTGTGGACCAGGCCCAAATCAGAATTGAAAACATCACATTTCATGTGATTTGTGAATTCCACAATGTCATGGAAAAAAAACACATATGAGCAAAAAAAAAAAAAATAGAGAAAATCCAATTTGGGCCATTTTTGCCTTCAGACTGAATGTAACTTAACATAAAATCCATCACCTTTATACCCAGCCCTCAAAGGGGGTCGGTGATTGTCATGAGGTGACAATAAACAGGGTGATAGAGTTGAAGACTGTAGGGGAAAGGACACAAATCATAAGGCACATAAAAGACAAAAGCTTAACAGACCAAAAGGAAGGCAAGTTCCAGTTCTTCCACAACAGCACATTTTGAAAATGAAAGTTAGTATTAATAGGGAACAGCAATATTATTATTTCACTGACCCAGATTAAAGTTGAAACAGCTGTTTCTATTGTAACAAATGGCTCTAATTAAAGACTAGAAATATTTCTAATATAAGTCACTCATAGTTATTTATCTTGCAGTTTTCACTGTCCCTCCCTGCGAGGCCGACACACTGTTCACTCCCACAGTGGTTGTAATTGAAGTTGATAAAGGAGCAGGAAACACACAGGCTTCTATCTGATCTGGTTAGTTAGAGAGAGAACCATCAGCAGCACAGACAACAGTAGGATGTTCTTTTAAGCCCAGGGGGACCACGTGTAGTTCTTTAATGTAAACCACAGACACAAACTAAAGACTTATCTGTCAGATCAAACAATGGCTGTGATTATGACTTTCCCTGCAAATTTATGGGGCATTGTGATCTAGTGAGAGGCAAACCAGGCTGCCCCAACAGTGTATTTATAATTAAGGATCCATTGATCTGTCAGCTTACGTTTGTCAGGGCCCTTACTCCATTATGTATAGTGGTGTAATGGACCACAATTGATCCGTGATCCTTATGGATCCCCCTCCATGGTTTGGCACACATGTGAACCGCGTACTAATTGCAGAGTTTATCACCATAGTGTGAAATACAGTTTTACTTATGAAAGAAATTGTAAGACTTAATAATTCTCTCAGTCTCAATGTAGAGTTGCAGTGAAAAGATGCAGACTAAGCAGTGTGTATTCACGTCAACATGGCATGATAAAAGCAGGTGACAGAAACAGTTACGGGTAGCGGAGGAGCAGAAGAACTTCTCCTGCGTCATTTAAGTCACATGTATGCAAGCATTTTGGCTTCCCTGTAAAATATGATGTTGGAAAAAAGGTGGTGGGCAAAACCGTTAATGTCTGTCTTTCTCAAAGTTAGTTTTGTCTCTTTGATCTATTTCTCAAAAACTGCCATATGATCGGATCTGTGACTTGTGATCTGTTGCACCCCTTACTGTGCAAGCCATCAATAGTGTACAGTAACATAATGTTAATAGCTAGCTTATCATTTGGTAAGTTGACTGCTCTAATGTTAGCATTCATTATCAAGTTAGCTAACATTACTTGTGGCTTTTTCATTAGAGTGAAATGGCATAACATGAACATACGTCACATACGTCAAATGTAATGAGAATTAAACTATAGTACATTACCTCTTCGGAAATCAACAACACCCATGATTATTATTACAAACTGTGTCTTTTGTTATAGTTTTGACTGAGAGACCACTTGCAGCAGAAATGACATACTGGGTGTCTTTAGCCTAAATATTTCTGAAGCCTTTGCTTGTATTTCCCTTTATATGACAAGCAAGCAGAAAACCTGTTTGCCTTACGCTTCAAGCTGGCCTTTCCCCTCCATGTTGACTGTAAATGTACAGTACATTTCTGATAGTACACAGTGAGTGCTTCATTTATGTCCACAGTTCACCTGTTACGAGTCCACAAAAGCTATATAATCATGTCTCTTGTGTCATTAAAGTGCAACGAGCAGCTGCTGAAGCGTTAGGGACAATGAAGCACCAACAGCATCATTTCACTTTAGTGCCCGACCCATGGCTTCTTACCTGCAACTGCTCTTCAGTCACTTCCAATATCTCTGAGTACTTCTCTAGTGTTGCTTTATTCGTGCCCATCAAGAATAATTGGCTTGTTATCTACTCCTATTCTAATATGGTTTTGCACTATCTTCCTATCTCTGCCTCTTGCGTGTCTCGGCCTCCCTCTGCAGCCCATTAAGAATGCCCCAGCAGGGAAGAAGTACGTTCGCTGCCCCTGCAACTGTCTGCTCATCTGCAAAGTCACTTCCCAGAGGATCGCCTGTCCCCGACCATACTGGTGAGAGTCTTCCTGTATGTGAGTGTTGTGCACACCACTGTGCAAGAATAAGGAGTGTGTGTATGTGGGCAAGAACACTGTGTATTTGTGTGTGATAAGGAGAGGAAGAAGTGAAGCAGAGGAAACAAGGTGCAGCGGGAGCAGTAGTCCCTCAATTAAGGCTATGCTCTCAGCACAGTTTACATGCGGTGCTCAGCGAGCCGGATGAGGAAATAACAGCCTCATTAGAAGAGCCAAATCATGTGTTTCACTTCTGAATATCTTCTGTGGTACGAGAGGGCTGTTTTGTAGAGGTTAATATATGACCAGGTGACAAATGGTCAAGAGGTTTCCTCCTGGATGACAGTGTGCCCATCCATAGTGCATGGGGACTCATTGAATGAGCTGATGAGGATGAAAATGAATGGCCTTCAATGTCACCAGATCTCGACCCAACTGAACACCTATGGCAGTGTGCAAAATACCCGGTTGCAGTTGGGGGGGGGGGGTATCCGTACATAGTGCCCCAGTCTTATGCTGAAGTCTTACATGGACTTGATATACAAGGCTTTATAGATGCTATAAAGGCTATAAATCCTTACAACATGCATCATAAAGCTAATGCCATTTACAATAAGTACACGCACACACAACCATGCAACAACAACACCTTACAACAGAATCCACACAGCACACTTGCCTAATGTCTACCATACATTAGAAGACTCTGAAAGACGAAAAAGTTATCTCTTTTTCACTGAGGTGTTTCCAGGGCTGGTTCATAGCTAGCCACTAATGGAAGCGGCAAGAAGAATCGCACATCTCTGAATACACTGAAGGACATTTTCATGTAGGGTCTATCTTCATAAATCAACCACAGATTTGAAATGTTCATATTCATTTAAGCATTTTCCCTAAGTTTGTGGAAGACTTATAGGAACATGGACTTTGGGGGCCCTCCTGCAAGAAAATGTTTCAGTAAAAAAAATACATAATTTCACATCATTTTGGGCCATTATTACATGTATGAAAAAAAATCTGTACATTGGGAACCAACTACAACCACTGGATCTGAAAAGTTACTTAATGCTCTCTACAATGATATTACATTAATCTGGCTCAGGCATTGGCCAAAGGCTTAAGTGCTGCATCTAGGACTTAAAATTGTGGGAAAAACCCTGGTTGCAATAAGCTTTTAAAATGAACAAAACCTATATATCATAAATATCTGTAGACATGACACCTGTTGCTCTATCTGTCTGTCCTGGAAGAGGGATGCCTCTGTAGCTCTTCCTGAGGTTTCTGTTTTTCCCATTATAAGGTTTTTTTTTTTTGTGGAGTTTTCTTTTATCAAACTGACGATCAATGGACAGCAATTGTAGGATATTATACAGATTATAAAACCCCTTGAGACATATTCGTGATTTGTCATATTGGACTACGTAAATGAAATTGACTTGATTTGAATATCTTTGGAGAGAATGGTGTTTCATCACTTCAGTAGAGTTCCAGAGACTCATAGAATTGATGCTAAGGCACTTAAAGCTGTTCTGGAGGCACATGGTAGCCTAACACCAAACAGGTTGGATCTGGTGACTGCGAAGACCTTAGCTTATGACTTGTATCATTTTCATACTCATCAAACTATTCAGTGAGCCCTCAACCTCTATGGATGAGGGCATTGTCATCCCATAAGAGACTGCACAGGTTTGTGCTTTCATTTGTCGCCCATCTGTTTGTATTGCGTGTTGTTTTGGGCCCTGTTTAATGCAGGAATTGGAATTATGTTGTGGTTTAATTTTCAGCCTGCACCTTGCAGCTACAAACATGAAAAAAAAATCACAATTTAACAGCATGTATCTGCTTTAATTATGCACTAAGTTCCTTCAGAGTAGCTACCAGCCACTTGCATACTTAGCATAGTCATTCATATTAAAGTGGCACAGAGCATAATCGGCCCACAAGCCTCTTTCTTTATGAGCAAACACCGTCAGAGGAACCTGTTTATGCCGGTTGTGTTGGAAAATGTTGACCTTTTTTCTGGGCAGAGAAAAAATAACAAAGGGGTACTGACTGTGGAAAGACATGAGGGTTACTGACTGTCTTTCCACAGTCAGTAACCGTCATGTCAGGAAATGAGCAAATCGAAAAGCCAAATTTCTCTTTACGGGACAAATGGATGTCAATTTGTGTGGATTTTTACCATGCATAACACAAGGCCTGATGTCAGTCATTTGGCAGCTCATCTGAACATCTCAGTGCTGTTATTGGTAGGAAAGATAAGATTCCTTGTTTATGCCCGAGGCATAAAATGTGCAAGAGCAACATTTTTAGCAGTCCTTTTTTTTGTTCATGTTTCACTGCAATAAAAATGTGTAATTTTTAAACTGTACATCACAAAATCTCTTGTTCTAAAGATTTGCAGCATATAATTAATGTGTCAGCTTCAGTGCAATCAGGTTAAAACTGAAGGTGTGTTCAAATATTTTGCTGTAGTTAAATGTATGTGTTAGGCAAAGAATCATTTCATATGTCAAATGATCACTATTCACAATGTAACCACATTTTGTCTCTGACAATGTGGCACATTTTGTGTCTTTAAAAGATTTTGACAGGTCTTAAAATTAATTGGATTATGAAGTTAATGTTACTGTCATAAAGTTGCATTAAAGGCGAAGTATGAGACACTGGCGTCTCGTGTTTGTAAACAGAACTGTTCAAACTCGGCCCCTCCTCCACTCAGCGAATGAGGGAGGGAGAGCAGTGGTCAAACGAGCTTTAGACTGAATGGGAGAGAGAGCAGCATAGCGAGACAAAAAGCTGTGAAATAGAAATATATAAAATATTATTTAGTGATTCTGTCATAGCAGTTACATTCTCAAACAAAAATAAACACAAATAAACATACCCATACCTTCCCAAAACGCTACGGTAATGTTTCTAGATTTTGTGCTGTGTGTGTTGCCTGCAGGTTTGTAAGAGGCAATAGGCTGAAAGGTCTTTGTGTATGTGTGTGTGCTTTGCCCAGAGTTTTGTCTCTCAGACAGTACTGTGCATTAAGCGAGAGGAGTAGAAAGCGGAGCCCGGGGTCACTTTGTTTTTATATTGCTTTTTATACTGCGCGATGCTGTTATTGGAGATACAAACACACTGGTAAAGGTCCACGCCCCTGTGGACGTCCTGAACACAGCAAAACAAGAGGAACATAGAAAACACAGGCAGAGGGCAGGGCCTGCAGGTAAATACACCACCACATACTGACAGAGGGTCAGAAGTGATGATTGAGAAGGATTATTATTGTATGAGCTAGTATAGTGTTTTTAAGGAAAATATAATAATAATATAATATATAATTTATTGGAACACACCCAACTGGTGTCTCCTCATCAGAAAAATAGCTACTTGAAGTAATGAAAGTGATTCT
>JAPQRN010000010.1:18638126-18649925 GCA_037367275.1 Coranthus polyacanthus
CACACACACACACACACACACACACACACACACACACTGCTTTATACATTCAACCAATCTGAGCTTGTGTTTGTGCAGCCTGCATCAAATACATTGAGGAGTTGTTACTACCCGAGCCATACAGGAAACCTGAAATAAGCTTCTTCCTTTCCTCAGTACTTTGAAGCCATTTTCATTTGGGATTTAAATCAAATTAAAGAATTTACTAGTTATGAAATAGATTAGAGTTTTTCTTATTAAATAAATTCATGTTTCACTCCAAGAAAACTGCAATGTACTTCAATGCCTTTATCGTTACGGCATGGTCATACTGAATCCAATAACTAAAACTTTGACACATCAAAAAGTGTTTTTGACTCCCCGATGAAGGCTTGATGCTGTTTAAAGGAGAATGCCTTGGAGTCTTCTTGAAGTTTTAAGTCTCCATGTATCCCATCTAAAGAACAGCTCAGATAAACTCAGTTTGAGTCCAGGAAGCATTCCTTTCCAAGTATTTTTAAATACATGTTTTTCTCAGTTTTGTAAAGAAAGTGAAATATATGGGAGTGATGAAACAGAAGATTACATTTTTCTATATTGAAGTTCCAGTGTGGAAGATTTAGGAGGATTTAACTGCAGAAAAATAATATTCATTCATTCAAGAAACTGACGTAAATTGTGGCGCAATAGTAGAGTTTTCCCTAGGTTCGGGTATCCAGGTGCTCTGTGGATTCCAGCGTTTTTCCATAGATTCCACAGAGCACCTATGGGTCCTCTCACAAGAAATTTTTCTGTTTTTTTTGTTTATTTTTTTACAAAAAACATCACTTCACATCAATTGCTATTACCATATCTGTGTACAGAAATTAAGAAAAGGTGGAGCAGATCATAAACAACAAACAAAAACCTAAAAACAAAACTTGCTAAAGAGCTCTACTGGGGACCAAAAGCATCCATTAATTCTGAGAAAAGTCATCTAATTAATTTTGATGATCTCCACATTGATTTTACTTTAATTTGGCTCAGGTAGTGCCCGAAATTGCTTGGGTGCCACACTTAAGCCATAGTGGTAGATATTGGAAACAGGAAGTAGCTGCCTTTTCACACATGTGTAGAACAAATTAGGTTTTTGGTAAAGATTGGGTAGTGACAGGAGTCACAACATAACCATAGATATAGCTAAAAGAAATCGGAAATAAAAATTTCTAATTTGGAATCACAACCTAAATATAATTGTTTGAGCACTACAGTTTATTTTCATTCACTTTAAGTAATGATCCTAATGGCACCCTTTACTGTATAAAACATGGAATGATGTAGCTTCTAAAATAAGTTAGTTTTCTGTTTTTTGGGTTTTTTTTTGTTTGGTTTTTTTTGTCATATGTTAGGGTGGCACCAGCAGGGTGGCTCAGTGGTCAGCACTGTCGCCTCACAGCAAGAAGGTTCTGAGTTTGATCCCCAGGTTGGACCTTTCTGTGTGTAGTTTGCATGTTCTCCCCATGCTGTGTTTCCGGTTTCCCCCGCCATCAAAAACATGTATATGTTAGGTTAATTCTCGTGTTAGTGCCCTTGACTGGCTTAGATCTGGAGTTGGCCTTCAGTGGCAGCCCACTGCTCCTTGTGTGTACTTGGATGGGTTAAATACAGAGGTTGAATTTCCCTACTGGAAAAATAAAGGTGGGCTTTAACTATTTTTTAATTTTATTTGTGGCAGCAAACAGAATAGATACGAGTTTGTCAACTCTTTGTTGGACAAAACAAGGTTTTTCCTTGGGCTCTTGGAAGGTAGAAATTGCATTTTTTTTTCAATTACCAAGCAAACCAGCAGATTAATAAACAATGAGAATATCATTAAAACAGTGTCACTGTCCCCATCTCCTTTATCTCTTTAAATTACTTAAACCTGAAAAAAGCAACCAAAAAAACTCAGAAAGAGCCGAGATCCAATAAAATGTTTGAAGAACTGATTTATTTCTACGCAAAACAGAGTCCTAATAAAGCTGCTTTGGTATTTGCTTTAAAATGAAGCTTTTATTAGTTGTTTTATTAGTAGCTGAAATATCTTGGCTTGGAAGGTTTGTGTTGTGAAATGATCTATAACACAGCCAAAAAAAAACCTAGCACCAGGCCAGGTAGATGTTGAGTTATTGGCGTAGATCAATAACCCTATCAACTCTCTGCTGATATATTCTGGTCATTTTGCGCTAAGGGGTAAGTAAAATTTAAACTTACTGCTCTTTTAACAATGTGCAAGACAGGTAAAGATGGTTTCAATATATAGAGAAAGGCCAGCAGAGTCAGAGAGAGAAGAATAGAGCTGTAGTACGAGGTGAGATGGATGGTACGAGGTGTTTAACATTCGGTTCAAGCCGTTCTCAGCTGCTTAAAGACAGGGCGGCTGAATGAAAATACAAATCCATGCCCTGGGTGGCGTCGCAGCGATCCCTTTGTCACAGATCTAGTGATAATGTTCTCTGTGCCTCCCATACAAAGCGTTCCTCTCAGAACAAGAAGAATGTACAGCTTGCAGACTACTCTTCTGCTCTGCAGGGTTTACAAATGTATCATAGTAAAATGCTAGGAGGGTGGGGGTGGGGGGGATAAATATCTGCAGCCCAAGAGAGGACTATTTTTCTTCCTCATTTTTGGGTGGCAGGCAGCACCTCTTTGGGCGAATGGTGAAGGTTGTACTCAGCTCCTTGATTATCCTCCTGTATTATCAGTCAAAGCAGAAGGCATATTTAAATAACACTTTCTGAAAGAAATCAATTTTAAATGGGCAGCTTAACCCCAACATTGACTCAGTCAGTTCAGATTTGTATGTCTGTTATCGAGCTGAAAAAACTGACCCTTCCCTAAGTCCTGGTTTCTGTTACTATGCCTGCCAAGCTTCCACACCCGGCATGTCACTCACTCTGTGGTGTTATCACCCAGAGGTATTCCAAAGGAAATAATTGTCCATTTCTGTAATAATAGCCGTTTTCCCTAGTCTTAGTCTTGGGTGCAGCACCTAAGTTGTTTACTTAAACAGAAAAAGTCTAAATTTTTCTACCACTCTGTAGAGGAGAAAATACCATATAAGTCTGAAGAGAAATCAGAAATAAGCTTTTTAAAAGCGGAGGTAGTTTATACGCAGAATTGGAATTGTGTGTGGACCTCATCTATGAACAGATTTGTTTCATATTTCTTTCAGCTGTTTTCTAAATACTGTCATAATATAGGTAAAGAATTCTGCAAAAATGAATTGTTTTTAGTCATATAACAAAAATGCATTGCAGCACCTAAGTCCTACACATACCTGAGGAAAACCCTGAAATAGTTCTGAAATATCTGAGAGAATAAGACAGAAAGGCCTACAGTATGCATTTGAGAGCTACGTTCACAATATGGCATTAATTTGATCAATAAAAATTCTTGTTTTCCTCCAGACACTAGCTAACATTAGGTGGCTTAGCACATAGTTGTCAGCAAACAAAGACTGTTGAATATTAATTAGAAGTTACTTATGTTTGAAGTTGAACTTAGGTAGTTGTGTACCATTTGAGGTTGGGCAAATATTGTACACCACATAAAAAAACACCACTAATGCTGGAGCAAGACATGTTTTTCTTTGTGTGCTAAACTAGCTAACATTAGTTACCATCCTACCTTGTAGTCCTTTCTGTCTACTTATCTAGAATGTTTCAGAACTGTTATTCCAGAAATGTGCAGGTATTTCCATTGGAATATCATTAGTTACTATAGTGTCATAAAATTACGGAAAAATCCCATACATTCTCAGACATCCTCCAATTAAAATACATACAACATAGCCTATTATTTCTTAGTCTGTTTATGTGTGTCCATGGTCAGTAAAGAACCTCCAAAGTCTATATGTATTAAGTAACTTAGATTGATAAAGATATGAGTGAGCTCTCCCACACTCTTTAATGCATATCTGACATCTAACATCTTTTAGACTTTGGAAAAGTGAAAAATACAATACACTCCTCTTAACTTTGAGGGTATCTGCTGTCTGTTGGCTCTCGACAGACCTCCCATGCCTAGTTATGGATTGCTAAAGTAGGATTGAGACAGTGGCCGTTCTTGGGAGGGGCTTAGCGATGGTCACTCAGTCAAGTAATTCATTGATATTCTGCTTAAATGACTAAACATTTAAGAAATATCTGATTTATTTGTCAAAAATGTAGAAGTAACTACTGCCTCCAGCCCTTCAAATGTCAAATTTGCTGTTATTGACTGTTTTTATATTTAAAGAATTTGGATTCGGGACAGTTTGTTAGAAAATACATGCAATTTTAAGACATCTCCATGATTGGCATTTGTCTCTATTTTCCAACAACGTGTTACAGATTGTTCTGTTAATTGGAAAAATAGACAGAATGATTGTTAATGGAAATAAACAATTAGTTACAACCCTACGTCAATGTATAGGTAAATAATAATAAGCCTTTTCCACGTTTATGTCCACATGCTAGAAAAGAATTACAGTGAATCCTCATGTTCACAATCTTTTTTCAATACCCGTTGATAATTTGACACACCTCCCTCTGAGTTGACGTCTCTTGTCATTTCAGTGGACAGAGTTCACAGACCGGACGCTGGCCAGGTGCCCACATTGCAGGAAAGTGTGAGTATCTATATATTATTCATCCAGTACTCTCAACTGTTCCTTTTGACTTCATACAGCCCTTTTACTGCTGCTTTTATTCAGACAGCCTTACAGTGAACAGGGTCACGGTGTTTCTCAAGTACAGGGCACATTAACACATTTCTCTGTGAATCACACCTGTGACCTGTTCTTGTGACTTTGTACACGACCTCCAGTGGAGCACCTCATTTTTCCCACACGCCTCAGTGCATTTACACATGTCATAATATCATGAGGTCTCTGATCCTTTGGATTAGGCTTCCATGTATGTTGTGTTTATTAGGATTTCCTTTGAACTTTAGTACAAAACACATTCCTTTATCCCCAGCTCCATAAGCTTCTTAAAATGGAATGGGAATGATAGGAATAACCACATATGATTAAGAATTCCATGTATGGCATGTCTGTAATGTCTGTGCCGCTACTTAAACACAAAACATTGACGTGATTTACCTCAGCTAACTTTTTTTTCCAGTTATCTCAAACAATTTGTCACTGAGTAAAGTCTGTCTTCATTGTAATCTGTGAATTCACATGCATCTTTGCTCTATTGCTCTACTGTTCAAGACATCTCAAATTTTGCGACTTTTTTGCCATTTTCTCGTTTTTGACATCTTACCGTGATACCGCTGGATGAATCGACCCATAAATGAGTCAGTGAGTCAAATACAGCCAACACATAGCCTGAGTATTGTCACTACTTGGACCCGTTATTGCCACTTGCTGTTATATTATAGCATTCTTTTGGGGATTTTGGGTCACGATTACATGCAGAGCAAAGAACTTTTTAAAAGACGTTTAAAAAGAAAGGAAGTGTGCCATTACAGTTCAGTGTGTTTGCTTGTACATTTGAGATCAGACATCATTATATTTATAGAATCTGTCAAACAAAGCAACAGGTTGCCTTGTTTCTTCCTCAGCATTGAACTCTGCACCGTGCAGAGAAGAGATGAGCTGTGATGGCACACTTACTGTAGGTTCTGCTTAAATAGGACTAGGACTAGGAAAAAGCCATGGCAAATTACTCCATAAACACACCTGTATTAAAGCGGTAATACTGTGCTGTGTTGGATTTTAATGTGATTTTTTTTTTTTTTTTAAAGAGATGGACAGGATAGAGGAAGAAGATAAAAAAGAATGGAGATGTGGAAATTAATGAGAGAGAGACTGAAGACCTGTAATGGTCAAGATACAGAGCCATGGCTGTTAAATGGAATAAGTGGTTCTTCAGCTATTTTCAGACCTGGGGAGAACTGTACAAAAAAATCTCTGATGTTGTCTGGCAGAGAATCACATCACTGACATCAGGTGCATAAATGCACAACGACAGGAGATGCTGGAGCAATATCCCGACTTCTAGCACCACGCAATTTAAAAAAAAAAAAAAAACAAACAAAAAAACACCTAACCAAAGTCAAACACACCTGTACCAGCAAAGAGAACATAATTGAAAACTATTACACACTATTGCACAATTAATGGCGATATCCAGATAAAAGTTCACTCCAATCTTTAAGTGTGCTTTCCACTGCATTCATGTGTCGCCTGGCAACCATTCTGCTAGACGCTGTTAAAGAGCCACATTGCTTGGCAGCAGAAAGTGTGTTTGTTGGTTTGCGTCATGCCTAACAACGCCCCTGAGCTGTTCTAAAATCACTGTAAACCACGGCCTCTCGGGGCTTATTGCTTTATTAAAGACATGCACTTCTAGTGAGAGTTTAGCTCCTGTATTTAAAAGTTATTACATCAACATCGCCTTGTATTTCATTCCACTCACTGCATTACATTCCATAAATTAGGAACTAAAAATATAGATTGTGTCGCCATTTTCTGACTTATATTCAGTACTTTGGAAAAACTGGAGTTCATATTGTGATCTAGGGCTGGGCACTGAAATTTAAACTTTTATGACATCAACCAAATTGCCTAGATGCTGTGGAGTATGTTTTCGTTTTGTACCAAATGTTAATGAATAAAGATCAACATTAGTGCACGTAACACATGATAATGTTACCAACTTCAAGGTGTGGTACATTTTTAAGTGTTGGATTTTGCTGTGATATATACAGTGTATATATATATATATGCATATATATATATATATATATATATATATATGCAGATGAGCTGAAAAAACAAAAAATTTGTGCCATAATTTGTAATGTAATTTCCTTTTATGCCAAACTGGAAAATAAGTATTGGAACAAGGTTTTCGTTCAGGAACCGGTATCAAAGTTGAGGTGTCGTATCGGTACCAGTATTGACACATTTTCAATGACAACCAGCCCTTGTGTGATTTCCTCACAAAGACAAATGTGTGGTGCAATCAATGTTCAAATACATTTATTCATGTACTCTTCTCCCACGTCGGTCCCGCAGCTCCTCCATTGGTCAGAGGTATCCCAGGAGGCGGAGCTTGTGGTGTTTTCTACTCTGCTTGCTATTCAGCATCTCTACCGCCGGCCTGATGGTAAGTAGACAACGTCGCGCACTCTACCTTTTCCTCTTCCCTTGAAGACCAGACCTGCCGTTGAGCATGGGAAACAGGTTTTCACTGTACGCAAAGCAAGAATTCACCACAGAACATTCCTCATTAATGTAAAACGTGTCCTTCATTCTCTCCTTGAACTTTTACAATAGTACCAAATACAAAAACAGAAGGAAAGAGAGAAGCAGTGAGACGATGATAATCTCTCTTTTTGTTGTCACTTGTTTAACATGGATGTGGTGCAGCTCGCAGCTGCTCTCCAGACACTGTGACAGGCCTCTATTTGTCAGTGAGATACAGCACAAACACAGTCTAGTTGTAACTGTAAGCAGCAGCAGCAGCTTCTGTACAGCCGCTTGGTTTTGACCTTCAGTTTTCTCTTTTTCTATTCTTTCTGATATGTGTCCACAACTGTTATTTGATTTAAACCTTTATGTTTTCACTTTTATGATGAGAGTGACATAAGCTCATGATTATAATTAATGATTTCATAGACAGTTAAAAAGGAGTGAAAACGTGTGAAACTGCACAGAACAGGGGATAGGCAGTGAAGACCTTTCTGTTTTCTGAACAGCAGAGGGCGCAAGATGAGCACAAAATGGCACTGAGCAGTATTGGCATGTAGAACGTAAAATGAATACGTGCCTGCCAGAATAGAGAGCAGTAAGCAAACTGCAGTGAATAAATATACTGTGTGTTATTGATATTGCATAGATCTGCTGTAGTAGCATTTAATATCACAGAATGTATTGAGATGGTGTTGAATAAAAACTTAGGTTTAGTCATAAAAATGGTACAGAAACGGTGTTTTGATGGTTTAATCTCCGTAGGTGTCTGCTGCATTAATAAAATTTAGTGTGTGAACCCAAGACAAGTCACAGAGCAGACTTGATTTTCACACTGCATTTAATTAGTTGGAAAAAAAGAAGCAGGTTTTAAATGAAGGTAGTAAAGAAATAAAGGGAGTCCAAGATTTATCAGCGTAACAGCTGTAACTTTCTGGAGCCATGATGTGCAATCCACTCAGCACTCATAGACAGTTAAAACGCAAAGAAGCCCCCAGAGAGCAGACTGAGTCATTAAAACTTTGCACCTCATTTACAGGAGGTAGAAGGACCATCTGACATGGGAATATACATTTCTGTCCTACATATTTGAGATTTTTCTGGCCTGCTTTACCAGTTTTGATTACCTTATGGTCGGATAGAGCTGCCTGTCGGTGTCTTTAAATGCTACTAAACAACATCTGCCTGTTTATTCTCCTGGCATGGTGACTGTGCGTCTGCGCAGCAAACCACACACGAGCACTATTTTCCACTTGTTCTGGATATAAAAAAGCAAAGGGATGAGTAATTTTAGGTAGCTTTAATCATCCGATTCATAAGGAGATGTCAGAGTGTCAGAAAGAACAAAGGATTTCTGGAATTTTATTGGTGGAAACTATCAAAACGCATAGTATATAAAAGAATCTCCATGAATCAGGCCTCGTATATTTAACAGAAATTAGCTGTGCTCTTGTGACTTTAAAACAAGAATTCATATTTCAATATTCTCCCAAAAATCCCCGTGGGTTCTCTCAAAGTCACTTTTGCCATCTTCATTAAATGATTTTCTTCTGAGCAGCTGCACACTTAATACTTGATGGGAAAGCAATTTTCTCTCTTAGCCTCAGCTGTATTTAAGTATTAAACACAAGTACAACTTGTACTGTTTCATCAAAATCTGGTTATTTGAAAGAGGAAAAATGTACAATTGCATCAGATTGCTGCAGGTGGATTTAATATACATTCTCAGGGACTATAAATACATGAAATAAATTCACTGTCTCCGTGTGATGTTGCTGTAATGAAAAACTCCCAATGTCATCGTGAACAAACCTCTTTTACCATCTTATCTTTTTATTGTCGTGTTAACCCTTTGATGCGCAACAGGGGTCAAACATGAGTCGGCTAAGTTTCCATATCATTTATCTTCGCAATGAATAAATTTCATCATTCAGTATTCCAGATATCCCTCCCGTAACATGTGTTTGAGTGTGACAAACCCTTATTTTTTGACCTAATGTAGTAATACAAAGCCTGTATTTGTTGATAATGTAAGAAAGGGGAAATGAAAATAATGATTTGTTTATTTTTTGGATTCCCATTAGCGTGCGCTGCAGCAGTTGCTAGTCATCCTGGGATGTACAATCTCAAAAGTATACAAGTGCATATGAACACATAAAAGTAGACTATTCAGCCAATTCAGCATGGTCTTTGTTGAAGCAATAAACCATTGTTCGGATTACCAAGCAGTAATCCAGTTTGTTAAAGGATATTTGTTAATACTCTAAGTGTATGAGGTGGTTTGTTCCATTTGACTGGTGCTCTGCAAAGAACTACATTTCTTAGAAAACATTCATTATTAAAATGGAGTTACGTGATGGATGTGTGAAATGATCTGGACATTGTAGCTGTTCATAAAGTGATATGGGGTGTTCCTAACAATATGGCTTTCTTTATGTAGCGAAGTCTACCCTCTACAGAAGACCAGGACAGTCTGCCATTGAGGTCTCTTATCGTCAGCAGACCACGTGACGAAACAATACTTCAAATGAGATGACACTTGAACATTTTTCATAGCTAGTTGAGTAACAGATTGTCTATATGCTGAGACCCCAGTTTGTCTGGTGGTAGCCCTACGCAGATCCATTCATCCATGGTGTTTGTCAGTTGAATAGAGATAGACTGATTCATTGGTTTGGACCATAGGATGCTTTACAAATTATCAGTATTGGCAGAAGATGGGGCTGACAATATTATTCATTCGACTCATTATTTGCACATTGTTTTTCGCTGTTTGACCGGCACACTTTTAATGACATCATCTCGTTGCGTCACATTCTTCTTCCTCTGCTACGAGTTCAATGGAGAACTAGCACCGTGGTGGTTTATTTTGTACCATGGTCCAAGATTTCAGTGCTTGGGCTTTGTATATTTAAGTTATATGTCATGTTAACTTCTTCTTCATAAAGTGTATGTGCATTATGAAGCTACTATTACACGTCTATTTCACTTTCAGTATCGCAGCAGCCCTAATTGAGAGACTTGCATGAACAGATTATGATCCAAGGAATGTGGACACATTTGATTGAAGTTATGGTTTTTGTTTTTTGGCAAAGAAATACAGCCTATGTGAAATAACATAGGAAATGAATATGGGTCAGTTTTGACCTGCAGCTTGTGCATTAGACGTGGTCTGTTGCAGTAACATGACCCGCATAATCCATGCCCAAGACATTCTCATCCATAATTACAGCTTTAGCACTCGTGCATTTAGCCTGATTGGACTTGAGCTGTCTCATTATTACCACCATAATGCGCCCAGAATGTGCTT
The DNA here is from genome assembly GCA_037367275.1 of Coranthus polyacanthus. NCBI lineage: Eukaryota > Metazoa > Chordata > Actinopteri > Kurtiformes > Apogonidae > Coranthus > Coranthus polyacanthus. The sequence goes on from JAPQRN010000010.1 coordinate 18,648,620, forward strand.
AAATGTCCACATTTCCATATCGAGGTGGATTTGTAAAACTCGCTCCATTGTGTGTGTATTTCTTTCTCTCAAGGCTGGAACGTGGCTGAAGGCTCAGACCTACCCGGGGATCTACGCCTCGTGGGCTGTGCTGCTGCTCCTGGTCCTCGTCACCCTGGCCCGGGCCTTCTACTGGGCCTGCATGAGGGTCAGCCAACCCCTCCAGAACTTCACATAGAGCCCCTCCCCCTTCCACCCTGCCACACCCCCCCCATCAATCCAATCCACCCAGCAGGAGGAACGATGGCTTTAACAAAAAACAACAAAAAAAACAAAACAAAAATAATACCGAATATTTATTTAAAATCAAACCCTGGAGAGAAAAGTTTCCCTCCTTCTGTCCTTCCCCTTTTTGGTCCAGTGTGTTTGGAAAACTGGATGGTGGTGGCTGCGACTGCTCTATTATCTATCGGTAATTATGATGATGCGTATATCCTAATGTACTGTTTATCTATTCTAATCTTGTGGCCAATGTGGGGTTCATTTTAACATTTTTAACACTTTTTCTTCTTCTCCTTCCCCTCCTGCGCTGTTGATAAATTTTGGCTTTTAGTCTGTGGCACATCTGTTGCAATCTCGCAACTTGTAAGACGAGGGCTTAATGGTTAAGTCGTAGATGTGATTACTGCCCTTGTTTTTGTTTAGGGAGTGGGGACTCTGAATCCTTCTCGATCCTAATTTGACATTAGGTTTAAGCATTTAACATTTTTTAAAAACAGAGAAATTATTTTGTGAAAGCAAGTCAGACGAAGCTAACAAAAATTGAAAACGATGAGCGGCCGGAGGGACGTCAGCCTCCCCTCTTTTGCGATTCAAAAGATCAAGTAAGTGTCGAGAAATGTCTGAAAAATTGAATTCAGCAAGTATGTGAAGGTAGGCTATGATGTTTCTGAACTCAGTGTTTATGCTGAATTATCCCCTGGGACCGACTTTGATCCAAAGCAGCATGAAAAGCCTTAAAGAGGAGTTGTGATAGAAAGGATTCAACTCGCACACACACAAACACACACGCATATATACATGCGCAACCGCATCAATTCATACCGTCAACACAACAAAAGGAAGGATGCTCTTTTGGAGTTGCACAGCTCAGACACCAGTTTAAGTCAAAGGCATTCCAGCCTCGCTCTTCAAGGACGGAGCCGCAAACAGACGACATCCTCGTATCAGTAAAGGAAATGGGGAATATCCATGGAAGGTGGATTCTTGTCCTGTTAAAGTGTGACAGCATAGGGTCATAACTAAACAGGATTACTTTTTTTTTTTT
>JAPQRN010000010.1:18665509-18683327 GCA_037367275.1 Coranthus polyacanthus
TGAGAGTGATTTTGTAGAATAGATTAACTATTATCATGACTGTAAAGCAATGAAGACGGATGTAAATATGTAGCACGGTCTTTCTGATCAGTTTGTTTTTAATGTTACTTAAAGTTATAAAAACAGGTGATCAGCAGCTGTAATGGCCAGCTGTGATTCTGAATCTGTCAGATGTGTGTCCAGAAACCAATCAGTTAGTGGCGTATGTGGACATGACCATCCCGTGCTTCTACTGCGCAAACTCTGGCTCAAAATTGTGGCACACAAGCTGGAAGCTCCTGTGATTATGGGATTTGATTTTTACTCAGTGGGAGGAAAAGGCATTGTGGCATCCATCTCTACAGTATATACAGTCTATGGAACACTTAAGTCGTCGATAAAAACTATAAAACAACTTATTTTACAACTTTAGAGTTTTTTACACTTATCTCAATACCATGTCTACTTTTTCAAAACACATAATATGTGTGATGCAAACTGAACTGTGTGTACGTTTGGATCGCTTTGATACAAAATGCATTCAATCACCACTTCTTCCAAAATTCATGAATACCTCTCTCAGTCAGTGTTTACCACCAGCAAAGTTCTATTTAGACCATAGACTGTTCAAAACAGCTAACTTTAAACATTGAGATGACTGTAGATGGAAATATACTGCATTTTGACCGACAACTGAAACTATACACTTGAAATAAGGCCCACTATAAAATGGAAAAAAGATGGCAGTGTAACATGGCAGACCCTGTGGACGGTGACCTGCTCCCTTTGTAGATACAAATGGTTTGTTCTAAGGTAACAAAAACACAACAGTTCTTATTTCACATGATTATAGAATAATGAAAACACAATTATGAAGATTACATTCCATATCTGCAATTAGATCCTCCTATATTTTCCACATTGGGCCTTTAACCAAGCACCAACCACATGGTCACAAATGGAAAATTAATCAATAGAAATCAATGGCTGCCTGAAGAAAAATGTTGAAAATGAACATTCTGTAACACTACAGAATGTTTTGTTAGATCAACAGTTTTTTATGGTGAGAAGTAAACATAATAAAACAATGAAAATCAATGAAATGGTCCTTTAGGATTAGGGCCTATGGAATGCATCATGTCATTAAGGGTCCTCACACATATAGTAGTTGTACAAATGTGTATGTGTGTGTGTGTTTGGTTTCAGGCTTTCTGCATGTGACCCAGGGTCCCTGGGCTGCTAAAAGCACAACATTCAACTCAATTAGTGGCATGCATAATTGATAGCTGTCTGGGAGAGTATTTGTATTTACACTGGAATTAAAAGCCTCCGGTGTCAGCTATCGCATCTCAGGGACCATAAGTGTGTGTGCGTGAGTGTGTGTGTATGTGCTATGGGGGAATGTATGGGATACAGGTATATCATAATGGATTGCTGCTTGAAGCTTCTCTTTCTGTCTTTTTCTTTTCTGCTGCAGAGAAAACTAAATCACCACTAATCCACCCAAAAACGCACAGCTGCACAACATTTTTATCAGGATTAGTTCAGAACCACATGTTAGAAAGTATTGTACCGGAAGCCTGAAATGATTGTATTTTTAGGGAAATTATTGTACTCAAGTCATAACCAAGAGAACAAATGATAGTGAGCTATGTTCGTCATCCCAATAAGCATGATTATCTGGAAAGACACTATGCGAGGCAAGATGCATAAACACAGATGTAGGATCCATATTTTACTATCTCAGTCATGTCAGAAAACGTTTGATTCAGAACAACCTTATTACATCTCTGTAAAATTTTGTAAGAGCAGGTTTAATTTTTTATTAATGTTTGCACTCTTGCTTCAACCTCTTTTCTGATCAGGACTTTGTATAATTTGACATTTTATTTGCTTATTCTGATATATAAGTTCCAACAGAGACATCACAACGTATTTATGTCAGAGTTGTCGTCTTATTTTGCACTTGGTTTCTGGTATTTCTTTTCTCCCTCCCCCTTTCTGCTGTGTTTGCCTTTCCGTGCACGGTTGCAGCTGAGTGGCGGAGTTCTGGTCCATCCTCCAATTACACACCTGCAGCTCATCCGTCAATCAAACCACCTACCTCTCTCCCAGATAAAAGCCTGGTTCATTTCTCCACTTGTCGCCAGATCATCCGTTTACCACGTGTGGTACACTGCCTTGGCTGCATTTAGAAACGTGCTGCCTTACCTCTCTTTTGCTTAACTTCACTGACTTTCTTCCTGTATCTAGATTACCTGACTCTTGCACCTGTTTAGTCTGGTCCATTCTCCTGCCCTTGGACCATGCTCTGCTCCACCAGCTTCAGTCCTGCCTGTAGCAGCTCTCCGTCACTCCATCCCTGGCCGTAAGGATTCTCTACCTCAGCCCGTCGCTCCACCCCGGTCTCGTCTCCGCTCAGCCCTCCAGTCCCAGGAATCCAACCAACTCAGAACTATGAGAGTTTTGGTGCCAATAAAACACCTATATTGATAAACAATAGTCTTGTGGTTTGCGTCGGGCAAGGGTCCAGTTCATCTCGTCACCCTACCAATTTACATATAGTAAATATTAACAAAGATATAAAGAGGTTTTTCTACAAACAGCATATAAAAAACCTCAAAATTCTTAAATGTTATCATCTAAACCAAACACAAGCAGGTGTCTGAACAAAATAATCTAACACTAGCCAGGACATTTTATAAAAAAAATTGAACATTCTAAACAAATATTAAGTTGACAGTAAAGGTATTTAATATTTGCTGTTTGGCATTTTTTGATTAACACGTCATACGATGTACAGTAACAATACAATTAGTACTGAGTTTCAAAATGCACTTTTGCCCATCTTAATTTCCTCTAAATATTGTAAAAGTGTTTTATACCTTGTGTTTTACTATTATTACTATTATTATTCAGAAAGGTATATTAAATGTTAGAGGTGCGCAGGTTAATTATCTTGTGGGAATAAATTATTTTACAATAACTTCAATAATTGAATCCTCTTTATAAAACAAGATGATAAGGTATGCAAAAGACAAAAATATCACCTTCTGTTATGATTATCTTGTCCGCACAAGAAAATTAAGTTATGTGCACAAATTAAAAAAATGGAAAATTAAAGCCTATTTTTGGCATGTGCAGGTTAGTTTCAGTGTATTTAATGAATGTCATTCTACAGTCGTGGCCAAAGGTTTTGGCCGTGACACAAATTTTGTTTTCGCAAACTTTGCTGCTTCAATTTTTATTTTGATTTTTTGCCACATGTTTGTGTTGTATAACGAATAACAATTAAAAGCATTTCGCATGCTTCAAAGACTTTTATTGGCAAATACATCAAATTTATGCAAAGAGTCAATTTGTGTCACTGCCAAAACTTTTGGCCACAACTGTACAATATGGTACACTACATTATGTACAATACGTTAAACTATATGTTGCGATACGACACAATACAGTACATTACATTATACATGATACAATATGATACAAAACAATACACTATACACAGTACACTAGACGATGCATTGTGCGATGTGATGTACAATATGATATTGAAACAAAATGGTACGATATACGATGCATTATAAGATATACAATATAATACATGGTACCATACGAATGAAATACAATAAACTATTCGATACAATTCTATATACGATACAATGCAATGTGATATGATATGCTACAATACGATATGCAGTACATCTACTTTACTGTCCGTTTGGGGAAAAGAGCTACTGTAGTGTCAGTGCATATGTATAATGTACATTTAGAATGCCTATAATATTCATTTTATATTGTATCTGGATTGCTTTCACTGATATATACATATAATCATCACAAGGTAAAAACAAAATAATTGCTCCTTGTCATTTATGAGTAACTCCGAGCAGAATGTTAGTTCTGTAGTGTAACTTCTGCTGCTTCAGACTTCAGAAATTCCCTCTTCCTTTCACTTGACTGAGACAGGCACTCGAGCCTCGAGTACATTAGGGAGTACTATAGAGACACGTCTGCCTGAGCAAAATGTGACGCTGCTCCCTCCACCACCTCTAACAGCCTCCTGAGCATGTGTGGCAGAGTATTGAACAGCCTGTTGACCTTGGCCAAAGTCACTGCTGTCAAGTGAAAAAAAAGCAGCTGTAGTGGAGTAAAATGCGACTCTGATATTGACTTCATCATTTATTTGATTTGGCAAGGGGAAAACCTTCAGTCACCTTCACTCCGCTCAATCATATCTTCCTCTCGACTCACTCTAATGCGCTCAAATCCTGACGTGGAAAATAAGTACCTTCACCTGTTTCCACCTGTTTTAAACATTCACAAGATTATTTAGACATAGCATTTCAGAATGTTGTATTTCACCTGCATACAAATTAACATTAAAACTGTGTAATCCAAATTGAAATTTTGTATGCAACTGAAACATAAAAAGGCATTAAAAAAATTCTTTTTGAGTTTCGTTTTTATCTGTTCCTTGGGATGTCTTATTCAGTGATGGCCTTTCCTTTCATGCCTGACCCTTACAAATACTCACACACCTGCTTGTAATGAAGGTCATGTAAGCTTATTTTACTGCAGCCCATTTTCAAAGCAGCAGTTGACCTAGACTCAGCTCTAATACATTAACAAAGAGCTCTCTGTGAGCTTCTCAAATAGGTCTGCAAATAGGAATTATTTTTCTTAGGGATTCATTTCTCCATTGTGTTTTTTTTTCCCAGTTTGTTTGATAATTCAGTCAATAAAATGGAACGGGATAGGGAGATGCTCTATAAATAAACGCCAGTAAATTGTATATTTTGACTCAATAACAGTCCAAAACAGAAAAGTGATTCTATTTACAGAGTTATAAGGCAAACAAAAGCCTAAAGTCAGTAAAGGTTCAATATTTAAGATTCATACGTACTCGTGTGCTTATGTGAAGTTTGTACTGGAGTCTGTGTTGTGTTGGGGTGACTTGTTGACATTAGCTAACTCCATTTCTAAGATACAGTAGCGATATTTGCACATTGTTGCCGCTGTAGAGGATTAGAAGAGAACCACTGAAGAACTCAAGAACAAGCATGAGGATTTTCACAGAAATACTGACCCAAGTCCTATACATAGAAGTCAGTGTACAGGCAGTTGTCATGGATGAAGGCAACCGAGACAGTCGTTAGCTTAGAAACGGAGTGTGCTAACATTAATAAATAATGGCTCCCAGCTCAACACAGACTCAAACACAAACTTCGTGTAAGCACACAAGTATGCCTGAATCTCATAGTCCAAAATACAAAAACTGTTTAATTTACAGTGATATAAAAAACTGAAAACCATTACATTTTTGATTGAATAATGACTTAAAGGTTCAACATAACATTTGTGTGTGCTGGGATCCAGTCACTTGTTGATGCTAGCTAGCTCCATTTCTAAGCTAACAGTAGCTATTGCTGTGCACTGTTGCCACTGTAGAGGAGCAGAAGAGAGGAACTGAAGAACCTGGGAGCGAGGTTAGGGATTTACTGACCCAAATCCTCCACATAGAAATCAGTACACAGCCTGTTATCATGGGTGTAGGCAAACGATGTAGGCAGTCATTAGCTTAGAAATGGAATTAGCTAACATCAACAAATGACCGGCTCCCAAGACAAAACAGACTCCAACACAAGCTTCACATAAGTACATGAGAACGCTTGAATCTTACATATTGTCCCTTTAACTCTAATTGAATGCTTGTTCCTCTGAAGGGAAATGAAGCAAACCACTGTTTTTGCTTGTTATTGGATAAATCTATCTCAGTAGGAGCTAGAATATCTTATTCAGAAATAACTGATTAAAATCAGATTACTTTTCTGATGGAACAATACGCGCTACAAGTTTGTTTGATTTCCCACAAGGCTTTTTTTTAACTTTCTTGAAATTCCTTTTTTGCCGTCCATTCTCCCACATCAGCTTTCAAAGTGAGGACATGCTGCTTATCTTTCATACACAGCAAACTGAGTCTTTAGATTTTGAAACAGGAAAACAGAACCATTGATGATGAATGTTTGAAGGTGCGTATTTAACAATGTTTGAACAAAGTGAGACTGATTAATAAAAATAAGTGGCAAATGCAATCGTATCACAGTGAATGCACTAGTGGTAATAGTAGTAAATACTTCCCTCTGAACTGATGAATGCACTGAGCATAAATGCTGACCAACTCGTCCTAATTCTGGGCAGGGGTGGAGAGGGAGGGATGCTGGAGGAGAGAGAGGGGATGGGTGGGTGTGTGAAGTGGGTGGAGGGGGTAGAGTGGGGGGTGTGTGTGTGTCAGATGAGATAGAGCCTTTAAGATTCGGTCCAGTCATTGTTCAGTCCTCATAGACTTGAAGTGGGCCGACAGACACACTGATCATTGTCATTCATCTGAAGAGGCGCGGCTTCGCCTTTTGCCACTTCGGCTCCAATCAAGGTAACAGAACAAACTGAATTATTACACTTACACGGGAGTCCTTTAATCAGTGCTCTCGTTTTAAATGAGATAATTGTTAGGGAGAATTCTGATAAGTGATTAGTTAGATTAGACCTTTAAGTCATCTACTTTTAAAAATCCCCCTCTCTGTTGACCTTTTGTGCTTCACTAGTATGATGATTTCAATTTATTTGCTTTGATTGTAGCTTTCGGTGTAATTCCAGCCATTGCTCGACTGAATTTAAATTTGCATCTCGCTTCAAACTTGCTCTTTCAAACACTTAGCTGAGGCTTTTATGCAGGCAAGCTTTAATTTTTAGTTAACCAACAAATCAGCCATTAAAAAGGAAGGAATACCAATATCAGTTTTCATTAAATTGTAGTGAAATCACTGCATGTTACTCCTACTCTTAACCCTGTAATTATATTTATAATGTTTTCTCATGTTTTGATTTGTTTTCTGCTTTTGTTCTTTGAGAGCACCACATTTTGGGGGCTTGTATTTATCTAAAAGCTCTCCTGGTAGTAAAGGAAAAGTAAAAACAACTTTGTCTGAGTTTTTCCAGCTTCCTGATAATAATGTCCTGGTGACCCTGAAACGATCATGTGTGAGAGGAGAGCAGCGCTGGGGAAAAAGGAAATAAAATAAGAGCTAGGGGGAGACATGGTTTTGTGTTGCTCTAAGATAAGAGGATATTACAGCTTGTGGAAGAGGACTTATAGGAATGGAGACATCATTCAGTGGAGAGAGAGAGAGAGAGAGAAAAAAAAAGGTTATGTGAAGTACTTCTTGAAGAGATGAGTTTTCAGCCTTCCAGGGAGGATGATGGTGGGCGTCTCTGCTGTTGCCGCTGCTTCAAAATCGCTTGGGAAGGTCATCGTGTTTGTGGGTGGACACTGTGTGTGTGTGTGTGTGTGTGTGTGTGTGTGTGTGCGTGCGTGTGTGTGTGTGTTTTTCTGGGATGCAATTATAGAAAATAAAATAATATCAGAGCACATTCTGCAGGGCAAATGAGACTTTTGCTGCAAAAAGAATCTCATTTGCTTTACCTGACTTATTTCAAATCAGGCAAAGTAATTTCAAGCCAAAATGAGACAGATCTATATACAATCAAACTGATGCAATACAGGGTGGCGATTGTCTTATGAGTACAAATGAGGTTAACATTACCATTTAATTATTATGTGTGAAGCGCTGGTACAGTGGTATAAGTGATATTGAGAGCTGATGTTTGCTGTGATGCCACATGTAACATCACAACAGATGATTAATATCTCTTTGAAGTAAACTTCAACGTGAAGATGATAGCAGTGATGAAGATAATGATTTTCTGTGTCTTTTAATGTTGTTGTTGTTTTTAGATGCAGTGCAGCTGCAGCCCCTCGATAGGACACCTTTCATCGCCTTACTGGAGTCAAAGTAAGCGTGAGTGTGTGTGTGTGAGAGAGAGGATTCTTCTAATCTATTTATGTGTGTGGGCTGTCATTTGTGTGGGAAACCCTGAATATGCAAACAACAGTTTTGAAGCATTTGTTTGTCTTTGTGTGCAGTGTATCTGCCTGTGGTGCTGTAACAGGATGAAAAACTACATCTAATCTTAAAAAAACAACAACAACAACAACAAAGGAACAGTAAACATATTATATCAGCAAACTCTCTCCTGACCAATTAAAAACTCATTTAGTACCTTGTCATAACCCTTTCATGTGTGGTGTCCACATTTTTCGACAGTTAAATGTTCAGTGTGAAAAATGTAGGGGAATCTAATTGCTGAAATGGAATATAATAATTAGAATTATATTTTCATTAGCGTGTTATCATCAATTAATTGAAAATAAGTAATGTTTCTGTTAGAGTAAGTCGTTTTTATCTACAAAGGGAGTGGGTTGCCTCCACATAGTCCCCCATGTTTCTACAGTAATCCCAAGTGGACTTCTTCTTCTCCTTTTTAACATTTTATGACAAATAGCAACCAGTGTTTTGTGTATTACCATCACCGACTATGTTTAAGTGTGGATCAAAGTTTATATTAAACCCTTAAGCCCACAACGGACAAAACACTGACTTTAGAGAGGGCCTTTTAACGTTTGTTTTTTTGTATCTTTTGTGTTTTTCATGTTTTTTCACATTTTGTGCAGCCACCATAGATGAGGCAAGGTGGCTTGGTGTCTTAAACAACCGCATTGTGGCGTCCATCTTTATATCAGCCTATAGCTCTCCAATCCTCTTGGGGGCAGAACCAGATCCACAGTAATACTGTACCAGTAGTTATGCGACCTTGTATTTTATAGTACAGTATCGGTTTCTGACCTGATTTAGAATAGTTTCGAAATCTTCATTAGTTCGATTTTTTATTTTGTTTTTCAGTTTAGTTTTTTTGATTTCAGTTTAATTTTAATTTTTCAGTTTTTGTTTTATGTTTAGGAACTGACTTAGTTTAGTTTGATTTAGTTTGAGTTGAAAAAGGTATGGATGAAAGAATAATATCCAAATCAAATATGATTTACAAAACCGTTGTTTATTAAAGGTCCTAAAGCCATTTTATTCTTGTACAATGTGAACCATTAACCCTGAAGGAAAAACCAACACAAAGCTGATTTTAACTCAATTCTAGTTTGAATGAATGAATGAATGGCTTTAATTTTAGTCACAGGTTTCATTAACTGTAAACACTCTGTTGTTACAACCCTGTCATCTTTACACTGAAGATGATTTAAATGAGATTATATGATAATTAAAGAGATAAATAAGAATAATTTACCTCAATCATAAAATGCTTCTTACTATCTAAACCAATTATAGCCACAGATCTCACATACACACCCACGCTACTATACTGTCCATTGAAACCTTAAAGAAATCAGTTATTTGTTGTTTATTATATATTTGATGTCAATGTGAGATGATTTAACATGAACTGAGAACAAAGAAATGTTTTTAATTCATTAACGTCAACATGCCACACTGCTGCATGATAAAATATTAACCATATTTTAATCACTTTGAGTTTTTTCCTCCCTGTTTCTTAAATAAATGTTTGTTTTTTAAATATATTGTGGAATAATTGGGCTGTCCATAACATAGCATAAAAAGACATGCCATTCCTCAGTGTCAGCTGTGGCTTTATAGCCTTTTTTAGTCTTTGTTGCATGGTGGACAGTCAAATAACTTTCAAATGAAACTAAAAAACAAAATTCATTGCAATTTTGAATAGTAAAAACAATGAGAATGAAAAGATTAGACCAGAACAATTCCAATGCATCATTAATTAACTGTGGGAATGAGTACAAGTGTGGTTTTCAGTCATTAATTCTCATGTTATCACATGACAAGAGTTTGTCTTTTTAGCCTTATTCTCTGATCTGGACATAAAAAGCAATTAGTTGTTTTCTTATGCACAGCTGAGAGCTAATCACACTTTAAAGCAACACTCTGACAGCGCACAAAGTTTCTAGAAATCCCTCTCTAATATGAAGTAATGGGATTTTAATGACACATTTCAGGCTGAGAGGAAAAACAGGATGTGAAGCACATTTTACCCTCCATAAAATCTGCTACGTCTATAAAAAAAAAAGAGCTTTCCAGTACCTGGTGTGCAGAGAAACACTTAAACCTTTGTTACAAATAATCATTTTGTGAATGCAACATAATAACCTGGGCTTGAATATGCTCGAGATTGTTTTCTCACAAACAAGGAGTGATTAGCTTGTGCTCACAGGAAAACAAAGCTTGTTAGTTTGACAGCACAGAAACTATTATTTCACCATTGCAAGAAAACAAAATATTAGAAATTATTACATGTACTGTATGTCCTCATCAAACCCCTATAATGTTTTATTTATAACACACTTTGGGTTAATTGGGGTTTTTGCTTCTCAGAGTTTTAACAGAATCCAGTGAACTAGTTTCATTTTGCTTATAGTTCAACCACATTCATATTTGCTCAGTGATTCAAGTGGGTTAGACTTATTTTACCATGTTTGTGTGGTTAACCCCTGAAACTATAAACTACAACGCAACATATATAGGTATATTTATTTTATCATTGCTTATCTACTGTAATTGAAACCCCTTTGCTGCCGCTCACTTCACTGCGTCTGGTGCATGTGCAAAAGTGCAGGTGTTGCTCAGTGTGTTCACACAGAGACGTCATCATGGAGCCTGAAGAAGAATCAGCATGACCTACTGAACCCAGGACATGACGCTGACCAGCAAAACTTGTGTTTTTACTAAATACAATCTGTACTGCAACGCAAATCTGAGAACATATATAAACGTGAGTGTATTAACGCTGACTTTGAAGCCATTTTAGCAAAGTTTAGAGAAGGATACAAAAAGCTTTCATAAAGTTCAACGTCGGTGTCCCGGCCGGTGCTGCATGTGAGCAGTGTTTCAGCGCTGGACATTTTGAGAGACAAACAGAACCTCTTGTCCCACGAGAACTTTGAGAGACAGCTCATGTTTCATATAAACAAGAGATTCTGCTCTCACAGTAAAAAGATCAGCCAAATGTTTAGACCAGTGTTTAAGCTTTCCATAAAAAGGTGTCTAAAAATGTCTAAAAGGTGGCAAGTCGAAGACTGTTTTAGTGACTGACGACAGGCCCATTTTTTTTCTTTGCTGTTTATAGTTGTAGTCGTATTTGGCTTCAGTTTTTAATATAAGTAAACTTGAATTTTACATTTTCTTACAATGACGCATCACATTGTAAATTTGATAATTTTTACACAAAGTAGTTTGACACACCTTTCCTAAGTAGTTTTAAAACTACCAAACAAAATTTCACTGGTCAAATGTGACACATAGCTAATTCAATTGTGATGAGGTGAGGTATATGTTACCAATACATGCATGCACATATGAAAAAAATGCAACACGCCCTCATGCCTGAAGGACAGCATGGTTTGGTTTCCACTCACTTCCAAAATGACATATATGCACAAATTTTGCGGACACTAAATACCATTGACAGGGTTAAAACATGCTAGGGTTAGAGAAAAGGGTTTGGGAAAGGACTAAAATAAGAACGAGAAAAACAAAAAGACAAAAATAAACACGCCATTTACTGTACCCTTGGTTTGAAACGGGACACGATACATCGGCCTCCTATGTTTAAGTTCACAAAATTTGTTGTTCCACCATATCCGCCTCCAACCGCCTCCTTCTAAGGATTGTTCCTATTTAACAAAGTCAGCTGGCCTACGTCACTTTTTGTTTTTCCTGCACTTATTTATTCAGCTGCAAGAGGTCACCTAACGACCACAACAGGAACATAGAGACAGGTCATTTTAAGCCCTTTCACAGATCTACCCATATTGCCGTGTCCGTTGGAAGGACGGGCTGTAGTATGTATGGGCCTGCTCTCACTTTAGTGTCATTTTGTATTTAAAACACTCACATGGCAACTGTGAGACCCATCATTGCTATAATAAAATAATTAAAATAACAGCACCTCTGTCGATAGTAAAAAATCATTACAGAAAAACAATAAATACAGAGTGTGAAGAAGTTCAACCAAGCGGGATGAGGGTCTCTGGCAAGGAACACAAAACATTTGCAAAGAAAAAAAGAGTCAAAGGCCCTCTTTTTTCACCAAAAATTCAAATTAAAATAGAGATGGGTTACAGCCCACGCATAGTGGCACAAAACAGCCTCATTCAGGGTGTCACACAACACAAACACCTCCATGCAGGGATTATTCCAGACTTCTCTTCTCCTTTCAGACACAGATGTCACAAAGGCTACGTTCACACTGCCAGACTCAGCGCACAATTCACATTTATTGCTCAGATCTGATTTCCTTGTTGCTCATATTGTTTTTTAAATGTGGACTGGTTGTGGTCCTGAGCTGAACCACATGCTCAAAAGAACAAAAACAAACACCTCACATGCAGCAAGTTGTTGTAAACACGTACAACAAGTAAACATGGAGGCCACCGAAGTCAGTGTTTACAGTTTCATTGTGGAAGCCGGTGAGCAGATGATGAATATGAGTAGGAAGAGAACCGCATTTTTAATTATGGCTTTCTGCTGCTACTTCTGTACAGAGGTGTGTGTGGAAGTGGAGTCAGAGACAGAGTCAGAGACAGGAGCGGTGGGATCGTCACGTGAATGATTTTACTCAAACAGATTTCATCCCATAGGACTAACAAAATAAACCACTAAATACAGCACAGAATTGTTGAATGTTCATCTAGAGTGATGGAAAAGTTGCATGAATATGACTTCAGATTGAAAAAGAATGCAAAAATCTGACCTGTATCTGATTCGGGATGACACATGGAAGTGGCCCAAATCAGAATCGAAAAGATCCAATTCCATGTGATTTGTGCTGTTCACACTGACATGAAAAAAGAACAGATTCAACTTCTTTACTCATGTACAAATAGAAAAGTACAAACTTTGAAATGTAAAAGTTAAAGTGTTTCTATATTCCTATTGCCTGTTTCTGTGCAAAGTTAGCTGAACCTCAAATCATCCCTGTCGATATTAGTTCTCCTGGTCTTGAAATCTCATTAAATAGACACCTTACCTGAAAAATCTACTTGCGCAGTAATGAAATATTTGTTCTTCCTTACTTCCCACCTCTGCATATGGAGCAAAAAATAGTGTCACAACGCTGACTTTGTTGCATTAATAAGGAACCCTCTGGTCTTCCAGCATTGCTGTTTCCTGATTGGGCGTACAGGCCGGCCTGGTCCCCCGGCTCCAGACAGGTCCAGCTCTGGCACTTCCTGTTGGAGTTACTGGGCCGCGGCGAGGGTGGGGCCATCGGATGGGGAGGGGAGTGGGGCGAGTTCGTCATCAGGGACCCGGAGAGACTGGCCAAGCTGTGGGGGGAGAGGAAGGGCAAACCACACATGAACTACGACAAGCTGAGCCGGGCGCTTAGGTAATGCAAAATTCACGAGCGATGTCAACATCAAACTGACATCCTGGGAAAATGCGAACACATACCGTATATATGTACTCACACAAACATAACGTACATTAACAACCTGTGGGCTGCAGCTTCCTGAGTGTAAATGTGTGTAATCCTCCTCATCTGTGCAGCTTCTCCCCCAGGCTGCAGCTGTAAATAAAATGTAATCCTCGCTAACATGTGTTGTCAAATTAAATTTTAACATTTAAAATGCCCACAGATGCAGCACATGCCATTTGGGAAGACCTTTTATCTCAAGTACCCTACAGGAACAGGAGTGCATGTAGCTACAACGAAGTCAAAATAATATGACACATAAAACATTTTACTTCCAGATACTACTACAACAAGCGAATCCTGCACAAAACCAAAGGGAAAAGATTCACCTACAAGTTCAACTTCAGCAAACTCATCCTGGTCAACTATCCAGGATACCCACCACCCGGACCTCAGGTCAACACCACATCTCTGCATCTCACATGCTCACTTAAAGGATGTCACTGTAGGGAAAACTGGCTTCTTGGGTACATTATGTATATATATTTAAAGTAATTAAAAAAAATCTCTTTAGTAAAGACACATAAACCCTGTTTACATTTGGTTTTAAAATGTGGGGATTAGATCACAAAGGGACAGCGTTAAATACAAATGTAAATGACCACCATTGTCATCCAATCACTCAAACCAATTCCTGAGGTAATCTGGGACTGACCACATAGTTTTGTGGTACAAATACTGCAAAAATGCATCCTGTAACATCCCAGACAAAGACATAACAGGAAAATACCTCATCGTTGCAGGACGTGGTTGTTGTTTTAGTGGCATCATACCACTCTTTGAAAAATGGAGAGGAGCACTAATGCACAGTCTCTACAGTTGGGATAATCCATAACTATACACTGTACATATAGATGGACACAGTGATGGGTCTTCAAAAGTGAAGCCAAACCTTCTCAATCTCTCCTTGGTGTGTGGCTGCCCCCTCCATGCTATTCAAAGGGACTTCAGCTAAACTAAAAACTTACAATGTACAAGTTATTTGATGCTGCAAAACAGTTGCATCGCTGTATTGGGCACATTCCAGCATCAGGGTGAAGAAGCAACCCCAGGTATTTGAACAGGGTGACCTTCTTGAGCTCGTGTCCATCAACGTGAATTGTACTGTCTGTTTGCACATCGACTCCTAGATCTTCGTGGTGTTGAGCCACAGGCCATTTTTCTCCAGGAGTGATTTGCGGCGTTGAGTTTGCCTCTCGTTCTTCCTCCGTAAATAGAGCGTCGTCGGCATACAGTAGTATCCATAGCACATCTGTTTGAACGTCTGCTGTGACTGTACCCATGCACAGGGCGAATAGCAGCGACGAAAACGTGGAGCCTTGGTTAATACTGACTCACATTGTGAAGGGGGATGAGATTCCCATGACACTGTAATCTAGCCAGTTTTCCAAAACATGGAAATAGTCCTTTAGGAGGAGTTTCATGAGAAATTACCTAACTGTTTTATTTGACATTAAAAATGAATCCACCTTGAATAGAAATAATTATTTCAGCTGTACCATTTAATATAAACTCGGCTGGCTTCAATAGAAACAATTACTTAAACTTTATCATTTAATTTAAATCCAACTAACTGACACAGACAGGGCAGCCAGTGCAGCAAAGAGTTTAGGTTACCTACTGTTCATTAGAAAGTCATTTCAATCATATTTTAAATTACATGATTAATTTTACAAGAGTAAGGGTTCATTTTGCAAATGGAAATCCCAGTTTGGAATTAAACTCATATTATTAGATATTGTAATTAACTTTTCACACTCAACTGAGACCACCAGTGTACAAAATATCAGGAACACCTTCCTCTTGCTAAGCTGAAAAATGTCTTAATTACCCCCTGGTGTTCTTTTACTTTTCTGCACTGTCATCTACAGTAGCTTTGATCTATTTTTAACATGTTAATTTGGTAAAAGTTAAAAGCCTTCGCCTGGTGTTCTTAATATTTGGTACACAGTGTCACCCTATGCATGTTTCATTTCACCCATCCCTCCATCTCATCCTCCATCCGTCCTCCAGCTGGTCCAGAGCAGCTTCCCTCTCCTCTCTGCTGAGAGCGGCCTTCCTCTGTGTGGGGGAGCAGGGTCAGTGATGGACAGAGGTAAGACCACAGCCCATCAGGAGGTAGGAGGTTTGTAGCGTCCACAAACGCAGATAATGCTTCTAGACCACAGAATATGCTCTTGATTTTGTTAAAATATCGGGGAAACTGAATGAATACATAGCTCCTTTTCCATCCTTCTCACTTTTCACTTCTCATATTCACATAACTAAATGCCTGAACGCTGCAGCTCACCAAAGACCTCAAGGTTATTTTAGCTCAAGTCACAAGAAAACTGCACTTACATGGTGTCTGCCTCTGTAACTTAATTTAAAGTATTTTCGAGGTGAAGGAAGATGTTGGCAAGGTAAATAGTAGAAATAAGTTCTGACCTCAAAGAAAAATTCAGGAGGTTTTAAAAAATAATCACCAGCAGCTTGGCAGCAACTGTGTACTGTTTCAGGGAAACGAAACATTAGTTATGGAGTTAACGTCAAAAAGGCATACAGTTTTTCAGCTTGAAAACTGCCAGATTTTTACTTTAATATACATTTACTCTCATGTACATTTACAACACAACCTACTAGAACATTAGAAATGCATTCAAAAACTTTCTGTTTTTTCATTATATAAAAACAACATATCCTCATACCTAAATGACAGAACTGATCGATTGCCAATGACTCCCAATTTGCTGCTCTTGAGCCGCTATAGAGCTCTACATAGTGCCCCTACAGGCAGCCGGAGAAACTGCACAACATTGCAGATGGTCCGCATACTACCACGCTATTTAGTAGGTCAGAAAAAGATTTAGTATGTCCCAGTACATAGTATTTCAAATGTAGTATGCCAAAAATACCAGGATGTCCTTCTGCATCTGGTCACATTTTGCAGTATGCACACCAGCATGCTCTTCTGACTAGTTCAACCAATCTTCCACACAGCAGATGCACGAGTAAGAGGGTCAAAGTTAGGGTGTAATATTACGATTATAGACAGTATATAAGAAGTGAACAAAGCCACAATGACGTCAAACACACCTGTCAATCAAAGCCCAACATGACGGACATCAAAGCCTTCTGTTAGCCCTAAAATCTTATTGATGACGGAAAAAAATTAAAGATGGACCAGTACACTTATTAGCGCCCAAATAAAACGACCAGAGACCAGAGACCAGAGACCAGAATGACTCCTTGAAACAAATTATTTAATCACTATTTCTAGAGAGAATTCAATGTAAGTCTATGGAAACCAGGCCTTTTTGGAGCCAGCATCTAGTGGCCGTCAGTGGTATTGCAGTATAAGATGCAGTCTTTGCCCTTTGTTCTCAACCCTTCTAACTGCACCCACTTACTGTTTCATATACCATTGGTACAGCTTGCAGATCATGATCTTTGTTATCGAGGATCTTTCGTATTATGTATGCACACTTCATGCAACTGTATGGACTGCAGCACCTCTTTAAAAGTAAAAAGAAAAAGTATGCAATTTGAAATACAGCTATCACAGATAACAACAAAAAAATCACTGTTGCATTCAGGCTGTGACAGTCCTAAGCTAAGGTTTGGTTATGTTTAGTCACAAAAAACTTGGTTACAGTTAGGAAAGACCATGGCAAAGGCTAAAATTAAAATAAAAAGCGTTAATTTGCACTGCATTATATGGTTGGTCAGCTGGGCTGCTAATTAGATTTCTAGCGCTATTAATGTGTTTATATATTATGTGAAGGTGACATTAGTGTTGTCAGACACAACTGTATGTATTAACATTTATTAAGAGGCTGAAAGTGCTTCTTGGTTTTTAATATAACAGTGTTAGTCAGTGTGGTCAGTGTTTTCACTTAGCATTAGCTTGGTGAGTTTCACCCCTTGCTCTTCCCCAGCTCCAGCTTCTTGTCCAACTTCTGGCTCCAAAAATCCAAGATGGCTAAGGCCAAAATGGCAAACTTGAGACTTCAAAACAGCAGTTCACAAACCAATGGGTGATGTCACGCAGGCTTCGTCCACTTTTTATTTATTTATTTATTTTCCATAGATTTCACTAGTTGCTAACTTTGTGTTTTTGCTGTTTGGTGCATGTCACGTAGCTTTATTTCTGAAAACAGTTGTGTGTTGCTTCTGGAAATGTGAAATATTAATGAGAGTGGTCCGGCTGTACCATACGTTAATCTAAAAAAAGGGCTAAAATGCTCCATAGAACTGAAAGCATTATCACAGTGATGGAAATCATCTGTGGGTGGTTCTTTTTTATTTACCCTGTGCTTTTATCCTGTCATGCCTCAATTTTATGCAGAAAACCTTGGTTTTGTCAATTTCATCTCATATTTTTTCAGCATGTCTTGGCCTAATGCAAAACATGAATCATGCACTTAGCGTGTTAATCCATATG
>JAPQRN010000010.1:18684908-18695922 GCA_037367275.1 Coranthus polyacanthus
CCTGTCAAGATATGCTAGGACGGCGCGTGCGTGGTTCAAAATGTACGGCGAGAATGAAGCCAACGAGTGACTCCTCTTTCATTTTGACAATCTTTGAATGAAATGTAATTTTCGCGCCGAATATTCCAAGTGTTTTGTCACTCGCGGGAGTTGGTGTTTCTGTATGTAGACATCAGAACTGTGCTCTAAGTACACTATTAACTCTTCATTCAGCGGCAGGTGAAGGATATACTTGACAACATGCAGCGGAGTATCGCGTAAGTAGAAGAATTAGAGCTGGGACAGGTTTCTGTTTGGCTTACTACATGTACTGGCATGAAGTAGCGTTAAGCGTGTTGACGTCTGAGTAACTTGTGTGGTGTTAAACTAGTCCACTGGATTATGTTCACACGTGTGTTTAGGGGGTTTAATGTGCTCCAGTGGGGTCAGGGTCTGCTTGAATTTCGGTGTTAATCTTAAACTGTCTGTAAATTAGCATTAGCATAGCTTAGAGTGCATAGTTTGATTGGGTGTGATGATTTAGTGCCACTCTGCCACAACAGAGCATATAAGCTAACTGCTACAGACACCATGTTCGTTTTAGATAGAATTATATCATGCACAAATGAACCTGTCTGTGTGCTAAACCGCTTTTAGTTTAAAATGACACCGTTAGTACAATATAGGCTGTATGATGCAGCCACGCATTTTTTATTATGTTATCTGCTAAGTTAAAGTTGCACTGTTGCACTCACTAGTTTAGCTAACACTGTTTGGCTAGTTCAGTAACTATCACTCACTTAACATTATAAAGTTGAGTGTTCTAACTTTTAAAGAAGATAAAGTGTTTTTGTCTTTGACTGATTTTTCTTCTCTCTCCAGATCCTTCTTTCAGCCGAAGAGCAAGGACAAAGAGATTCAGAAGAAAACCACAGAGGAACCAGTGACAAAGTAAGAGTTGGTTAGCTTTGGGCTGAAATACAATGGGAAGTGGATGCTGTTGCAGTCTGGTGGAGAGGCGTGCAACCATTTAAGTAAGCACTTTAACTACTAATTACTTAGTAGTTAAAGTGCTTACTTGAATGGTGGCAGGCAGAAGATTGAAAACATGTCAGGGCTCATTATAACACTGTCTTGTATGAAGAACTAATAATTCTGCAAGCTCTTTTTGGTGGAAGAAGCCGCTTACCATAACAGATTTTATTAAAATATCACTGGCTTAAAAAAACACTTTGACTTGCTTTTACGCAAGTGCAGATGTACAATTTAGAAAGCCAACATATGGCAGGCTGTATCGTGCGTTTTCAATTAGGGCTGTGCCATATGAGCAAAATCTCCTGTCCTGATTTTTATCATTTCCAGGGAACAATACATATCACAATGTAGTGCATATTCTCTAAATTCAATGGATTAATTTCTGTAAAGTCAGTGAATTCATAGAAAGTGACCACATATCGACAAAAGCCTATTTTTTGTTATTGCATTTTGAATTATATACTTGACAAATAAAATGTACTTGCGCATATTTGCTTATTTTTCTCCTTCGCTTTCAAACAAAATCTAAACTGATAATGTATAAAATTTTAAAAGGTAAATTTCAACTATAGCTGCAAACAAAATGAACTGTTGAATTGTAGCAGTAAACATTTTCCTAACTGTATGTGTGACAGCTGCCGTGTTTCATATTAAATATCCACTGAAATGACTGGCGGTCTAATTTGTCCCAGAGTTTTATAATGAACCAAAAATGTCTTTACACTCTAATGTTGTGTCTTGCACCGTTGCTTCGACAAAGCATCTGTGTAAATCAGACTCGCTGCAGATTGGAGTTTAGAAACCAAAGCAGCAGCAGCAGCTCACAGAGTTACTGTATTTCTTCACTGTCTGAAGTTGTCATTTCGTCAGTCATTATTCCTTCAGCAGCAGCAACGAGGACAAACTGAACACTTTTAGTGTGAACAGACGCTGAAGAATCAATATAAATGGACTTAAATGAACTAATAAAATATTGCTATAAAGAGTGTGACTTGCGACACAACGGAAAAAATGACAGCATAATATAGGTGTTTTTCTGTTGTCACATGTCAGCATATAAGACAGTCCTGTCTTCAGTTATCTTAAATCGCTGTGGATCAGAGTTCTGTGTTATTTAGTAAAACTTAATGTGGTCAGTAGTTATCAAGGGAAATGGGGAAGAGATGATAGAGTATTCATTATCTTTTAGACTGCCACACTCTTTTAAAGTGTCTTAAAATGTCTCTTTAATAGAGTTCTTTTTATGTGACAACCTTTTCATCATTGCTTTGACCTCTTTAATGACTCCTGACTAAATTTTATGTCTTTGTTGTTTTTTATTGCTTTTGCTATTGACTTTATCCTTTAAATACTTAATTCAGCTCCTTGAGCCTCTGCTTTTGAATAGTGCCATATAAATGAA
This sequence comes from Coranthus polyacanthus, assembly GCA_037367275.1. NCBI lineage: Eukaryota > Metazoa > Chordata > Actinopteri > Kurtiformes > Apogonidae > Coranthus > Coranthus polyacanthus. The sequence continues at coordinate 18,687,325 of JAPQRN010000010.1, forward strand.
GATTATGGCTTTATTCATTTGAATTACACACTTCCTGCACCAGTCTTACACACTCTTTATTTGTCACCAGACCGGTCAAGAGCCCTCTCAAGGTGCAGAATGGTGTCCATGAAGCTGATTCGCCTGTCAAGAAGGCTACGAAGCGCACCCGTCAGATCCTGGACAGTGATGATGATGAGGCACCGGTTGTCAAGGAGCAAATTGCCACAAAGGGACGAGACAAAGAAGCTTCTGGTAAAACAGAGAAGGTAAACACATCCTTACGTTGCCTTAATTAGTCATCAGGGCTGCTTTGATTGACTATATTCAATGCACGCTCCAGAATTTGAGTGACATCTGTGCAAAAACAAGCTACATGATCATTTTTACTTACTGACATAATGAGTGTCTCATGTTATACAGCTGGATTACCAGTATCCTGCATCTGTCTTCATCGCTGTAAAACTCTCCAAAACGCACTGTAGCCCATAATCATCTGTTCTAAATCCACATTGTAACCTGCACGAGCTAAATCTAATAAGACTGTTAGAGCTCCTGTAGGCGTATCAGTGTCTATTGTTTATTCAAGGGTGAGAAAACACTGCCGCACAAAAGCACAGAAATTGTATGGTGAATCACAATGTTGAATGCATTTGTCAATAAGCCACATAATGAAAAGACCTGATTATCGGCTTTGGCTGTCGCTCAGCCACCTGCTGTTTGACAAGTGCGGCTCTTAAGCGCCCGGTTCATTGTGTTTGTCACATATCTGAAATGATTTATTTAGTCAAATCTTTTTTTCACTATGACCTACCTGCACCAGTTTCATGTAGCCACAGCAGTGGTTTATATTTCTGTGACGAGGAGCTGTGCAATCTTGCTGGCGTCTTACTGACCCCAAAACGAAGGGCGGCAAAGGCTGCAGCTACTGATGATTAATTTATCAATGTTTAAGTGGAAAATGGAATCTTAAGACCTAAAAGAGAGACCCACTAGACCCACAAAGAGAGAGAACACAGGCACCGGCAAGACCACGCAACAACACACACGGGTCTGCCGTATTGGACTGGTCAACACAGGCCAGTTTTGACTCATCCAACATGGTGGAAGCGACCAATACGGTGTGTTTTTCATTTAAAGCTATAATATCTAACATTTCCACATTAAAATATTGAAAAAAAATGACTAGGCCTGTGTTATTTAATTTGTTGACTTGCATCACATCAAATGTTTCCATTAGTGTGAAAATGTAGAGAAATACTTAATTTTATTCAACAGTCTGTTTCATTTGGTTTCCTGTCAATGGTGCCATATCCCCTTTACTAATGTTTCATTAGAATGATATGACACAATGTGAATATCACTAAACATACCGTATTTCCTCAAATAGTGTCCAGACCTTTATTTCTCTCAGCTGCAGGAGGCACCAGGCCTTTATTTGAAGGAGGCTTGTATTAGAGTCAGTTTAATTAGAATTTCCTCTGTTTAATAAGTAGAAATGGACCTCGTTTTCATCTACTCCCGTTTGTGATGTTAAAAGTACTGCACTGCACTTTTCCATAAATGCAAAACTTCCTTTACCGTTACAAAATAATGGTTAATAAAGATTTAGAGAAGTTTATCCATCTTATTTTTTATCGGCCTGAATTTGAGGACTGGATTTTAATTGTTTTTATTGTCCTCACCCTTGGCTATTATTAGAAACCCAGCTTTTAATTGACTGCTGAGGTTTTTATTTGAGGAAATACAGTAATGAAACTTAAATACATGACCTTTCTGTAAACATGATTTCATGTTTCAGAATCATGTCAGATTTTCATCAGCAATGGAAGTGAAAACAACAACTCCCATGATCCCACGCTACTTCACAATAACATCTACCGCTACGTCTTTTGTTATTGTTTTGGGAGACCCCTACTGGCGGAAATCACTTAGTGTATTTAACATTAATTTGTACATGCATTCATTCAATCAACTGCCATTGGTAACAATATTAAAACCACCGAAATCACATAAAAGCAACATATTGCACAACCTGTCTGTCCTACAAAATGTGCGCTTGAGGGCTGTGGCCTCAATGGCTCATACTGTGAGGACACAAATGAGTTTTTGAAATGATGGAGAAGCCCATTAGAACCCTGTATTGTTGCCAGAGGGTAAAGCACATGACCTTTTCTGACCTCTGACCCCTTTTTTGGCAACAGAATCATAACGAAGATGATGTCCGAGGGAAAGGAGGTAAAGTGAGGAACATCCACCTCAACAAAGGCCTTAAAGGAGGAAGATACAGAAATGGAATATAATATTCATACTTATGCTTTAATTAGTGTATAATCACATAGAAATGAGACTCAGTGTGTTTTCGCTACGTCAGAATGAGACGTTTATATTTACAGAGGGAGCAGGTCACCATTGAGTTGCCATGTTTCTACAGTAGTGTTGACCCGACTTTCTCATTCTTTTTTTCCCATTTTATAGCGGGTAGCATCCAGCGTTAACGCGCATTGTTATTGTGGTCACCTACTATGACTGAGTGTGAACCATCGTTTATATCCGTTCACTACAAACCTCAGATCGGATGAGATGAAGGAGGTGCAACGAGATGACGTCATCAAAATAGCACCAGTCAAATCTCAAACAGTGAAAAATGATGTGGAAATAGTGATGAAATATGATATGAAATATATTTCTGTTGGTTTCATTCAGCTGTTTTTATACAGCTGATGGAGACGATTATACAAAATAATTGCATTTAGCTCAGATAATTTGCACAGAGGTGCTCCACTGTGCTCTTTCCAGTCATGGATACTATTGTGGGTCCTCGTATCACCTGGCTTTTATATGTGTGAATTTTGAGAGTAATTGATTGTTGATTACTCTATTATAAGAAAATGAATGCGTCTGCAGCCTTACCACACCGGTTAACTGGAAGTATTGAGACATTCAACGTACAGAATCTAATGTGGTGTTTAGCAGTGGTTGCCAGCCTGTCTTCTGCTGTTGTGATCTGCCTCCTTAGACTTTTTTTCCCCAGAAGCCCTCTCTAAACAATGTGCTTCACTGGACAACAGCTTTGTTTCCTCACTGATATAGGAGAGGTGTAGGCTGTTGTAAGTTGTTTTTCAACACTTGCAGACATACTTTTCCTCACAGACTTTGTTGAGGATTCAGGTTTTTTTTTCATGTTTAAAGGCTGCACCATGCCGATAGGTAATTATTTAAAGTTATAAAGTATTTATTTGTGAATGCTGCCTTTCTTTGCAATGATCGTTAAGGCCCTGCTCACACGTGGCATTAAAATGCATCCTGAGCATAAGTGGACAGCTCTAATGCCAGATGTGAACACACTCAGGACGCGTTGAGGACACATTCCCATCCAGTCACTCCTCTGACCACATTCAGAGGTGGTCTGGGACGGATATGTCCACATGTTCTTAGCAGTCTTAACAGGATTGCGTCCTGGGATGGATTGAAGGACTGCCTACTCAGCTCATGTACTCTGTGTTAGTCGAGCTCAGCACACCAACAGCGTCTCATTAAAGTCTTTTCAAGACAGGTGCTTCTTGCTTCTTACTTTTTTTTTCCTCCCTTAGGAAATAGAATATCCACAATTCACATAATCTGGTAGAAATTCATGTACATAGTTTAAGCACTCGAAGATTCAGTCATCACTATAGCGTATGCAAGAGAATGAGTAAAAGAAAAAGAATGGTCAGAGCTGTCATAGCATTGATATTTAAGGATTATTGATTGATCCACAGCGTCTGCTTATGCAACAGGCAAGAAAACATTCCACCCTAAAAGCTGCCACCGGTTGCCTTCGTGCAGCACAGTGAATTAAATTGGCAAAGAAACAACATTTCAAAGCCAGCTTTTTCGACTTGAAATACAAGCTTGCACTATGTTTAATGCTGTAGATGAGCTTGTTTATTTGCATATAGAGCAGGGGAAGTCAGATTCAATCAGAAGTGGTCACACAAGACACATTTGGGGACGTATGTTAATGCACGGTGTAAACAGACACCTTTCCAGTTGACCACCAGAGAGCAGATATCTAAAGCTGCATATTCATCCAAGATCGGAACAGGACCTAAAACTGCTTCTTTTCTTTTTTCCTTCCAACAGGATGATGTGTTCAAGGCGGTCCCCACCCCTCTGTCTCCTCCACCTGCACCTGCCACCCCCGTGACCCCAGCCACCCCGGCTTCCTCAGCTTCACCGGGGACTCCTTCGACTCCAAACTCCATCTCCCCCTCTGGGATCGTCAAACGCAGAACTGGTCAGTATCAGTCTTCCCTTAATCTTTTTTGTTTTGTTTGTTAAATTCTAGGATTACTGCAGATTTTCTTTTCAAGTTTTCTTTTAACAGTTTTTGAACTTTGACACCAGCTGAGAATTGATAGTTTTTCTCCCTAAAGCTATTTTACTTGATTACTTGTTAGCAGGAGCCTAATGACTTTAAATACTCATTATTTCACTACGAGGGGAAAACAACGCATTTATCACTAACAAAATGCATCAGAAGTGTGCTCACTGGAAAGGGCCATGTACACTTTCCAGCCTCTTGTTTCGAATCTGAGATTGATAACTACAAGACATGATTTGTTTCTTTTTTTTAGTATATCTCATCTGCTGACACACTCTGAAGCCGTGCCATTATTTTTCTGCATGTATTTGCATTGTGATAATAACAATAATATTACTACTGCATTCTCTCGTGATGATGTTTCTGCTGACTGCGCGCCAATGGAAGCAGCAGAGCAAGGCGTCTTATTATTGGAGCTGATTGTCAGTGTTTCATTTGTTTTTTTTTAAGCATGTAAGCAAGTCGTGATTATATTTCATATGGCAGCTTCAACATTTCAAACGTGAAAGAAGAGTGAAAGGGAGCTGCTTTGATGTATTTTTTTTTTTTTTTTGCCATATATATATATATACTCGTTATGTGTTAAATCTAGATGAGATGTGTGGATGCAGAGAATCTCAATACATTTAACATTAAACAGAATGTGTGAGTGATTGAAATTGGAGCTTTGTACTCCGCGTATGTAGGAGTTTAAACCGAGAATATAAGCTACTTAGAAGTACAGTTTTCTGGTATCGCAGCTTTGTTCTCGTTTGGGAAGCACCTCCTTTCCTCACTTTGTTTCCTCCACCCTACTTTTGCAGCAAGAAAGCAGCTCGTCCTCTTTTCATCATCCCATTCTTTTTGTGTTTGATGACTGCAGTGTTTGCTTTCAGCACTGGTGCGTTGCCACAATAAGAAACCCTCCACCGCCGCCGCCACCACAGGAGAAAACATCGCATTAAAGCTCTAATTTGACCACAAATTGCGTTCTTAATGTCTTGGGTTAATGCTTTCATTATCTGAGGGAAAAACATCAGCAGCGCTACCTGTCCTAGAACCCTAACAAGGACGGAAACAGGCGCATATGGAACCAAAAATCAAAATGACCCTTAAGCACCACAGCTGCATAAAATTACAGAGAAAATGACACCGGAACACTGAGCTGCTGTGCTGCGTAATATCTTTCAGGATGGAATTAGTGTTTTCATTAGCAAAGTACGAATCTGCGATTCACTTCTTTTTTTTCCCATTGCCCTACATCTGCAGTAAGAGAGCAGACGTGTCCCGTTTTTCATCTCCGCATTCACTTTCTGTTTGATCATGGCATGATTTCAGCTGGGATGCCTCTCACTTTTTTATTCTCTTCCTCTTCTTTTTAATTTAATGCCTGTCCTGGCATGCGCAGCGAGAAAGATGTTCCCCAAGAGGAAGCTTGATGAGAGCAGGAGCGGCAGCGAGAGTCAGAGAGACGAGGCCGAGGCCAAGGAGGAGCAGGGTCAGCAAAACAAACGACCCCGTGTGGAGAGCACCGCCGGCAGGGCAGGTAAGAAGACCTCACCTCGGGTGCAAACGGGCTTCCTGCTCACGTCTGGTGGATAGGAGGAGATAATTAGAGTGGCTCCAGGTCTTGCAGAGTTTGGAAGTTGCACAAGCATAACAGCTACATGGGGAAAATGGAACTAAAACTGCAACATGTATGTTGTTATATTGTATACTGGTTAGTGTATGTCAGATTTTGGAACAAAACATAAATGCATAATTATCGGGTTTCTGTTAGAAGTTGACCAAGACCGGATTGTTAAATGTGATTTGATAATAATTACAGTTTTGACGCTGAAAACACATTATGCATGTCTGAAATTTACTATCATCATTAGAAACTTTTTAAGTGTTGAACTAAAGTCAAATTCACAGATACCTAAATAAAACTGAATCAGTGAACATCAGACTCAAAGTAATTAATTAATCTGAATTTTAAACCTTAAAATGTCTTAAAAAAAATCTTAAATACAATTTTTTTTTTCTTAAAATAAATTGGATTATGAGGTTAAAGCTGCAGAAATTGGAAATCAAGAGAAAATAGGTAGACTTTGAAAATACCGTCCATCCTCTCCTTTCTTGGTCCAAACCAAAATACTAAATGTAAAGATAAATGACCTGATACTGTTTCACTCCACTGGAAAAGTGACAGTTATGGAAGCTGCCATGTCGCTTCTGTGTAGAGTAGAGTTAGCAACCAGTGATCAAAGCTGTCCATCACATATTTAACTCCTACCTCTGTGAAAACACCTGTGATTGGCCAAAACCTTCTCAAAACCTACCGCTCTACAGCCTGTAATAGGGCTGGGTATCGCCACTAATTTCCTGAATCGGTTATGGCAGTTACACTAGCAGTATTGCTTGGACATGGAAGATTCTCAAAGAAATAATCCTCTAAATTGCACAGTGAGCCCTCTCGCCATATTGATTCGACTGACCAGATCTCGTGCGAAACTCACGCGCACTGAATTTTGACTCATCTACAGGAAAAGGCAACAATTGAAATTTTATTAATCGATATCGCGTGATTCAAATAAAGGTCCTAGCCTAGCCTGTGACAAGACTGAAAATGAGGTGCAGAAGTTTTGTTTCCTTTCAGCCTGCGTGAATTACAATAAACATAATTATGGATATTTTTGCCGAGTGACTCCAAAAAACTATTACACAGTGAAGCTTTAATGTCACTTTTATAAAGTAAAAAACCAAAACCAGTCCCGTCAGAATTCATCAGAGGACACTCAGCCTGTGTGTTGTGATGTGTTTGGGCTAAAATGGCGTCTCCTCTCAACATAATTCATTAACTATAATAAGCCTGGTTGGGACCTACAGTTTTACCATGTCTGAGAATTTTGAAAAGAGTCACTGCACACCTGAGCGGTGCATTGGAGAAAGTCTAAACCTGAAAACAATGATTAAAAACTCCTACACACTGTCTCGCTTACTGTTGAAAAATTACTGAAATCAGATTAGATTTTCACAGGTCAGGAATAGAATTTCCAAGTTAACTGTGGATTTCTACAGTATCATCTCTGCAGTTTAAAAACTATTTTTAAACTTTATTTGACTTTTGAATGTCTAATGTTATTTGGGGAGGAGATATCAGTGTTGCTGTTGCTTTTTGAACATTATTGTCCTGTGATCGGATGATGTGTTGATTGCGGCAGCCCATATGTGTGTATATTTTGTGGCATAATGTATGAAATGTCGTGACACTGTCCACACAGCTGATGAAGGTCTGACAGGCTGAAATGTAGTAGTTGAATATATTTTCAACAGTAAGCCAGTCAGTGTGTGGGAGTTTTTCTCATTGATTACCATGTGCGAGGAAGAACCTGCACAACAAAATGTGAAAATTACACGGTCCACCAAAGCCTATTTGGCTTGGCCCTAATCTGTTTGTCTACATTTTGACACAAGGTTTCAGTCAAGGAGAAATTAGAGAAAATAATGAGCGTGCAGAAGGCAGCAACATGTTAATATTCTCCCTTTTTTCCAGTTATTTTGCTGAAAAATAGCAGCTGTAAACCTGGTGTTTTTCTAAGCAGTACGGGTGCCAAGTACAGCAGACAGGGAAATAACCCTTCTCTTTTGTGAAAATTGTCTTTTTAAAATACCAAAAGTGACTGCTGGATTCACCAGTCCACTCACAGTCATTTTAACTTACGGATAGGAAAATTAAAGTTTCATGTCTGGCTCCTCACCCAGACGGTATGATGACCCCAGCTGTGTCTGTTGGGATTCTGTGCTATACAAGTTTGTCAATAGTAATTTCTCTCTCACCTAGCACTTGGGTGAAAAGGAAACCTCAAAAAATATAACCTGCGGCATTTACTGAAAAAGGCTGTTATGCTGAAAACTGTCTTCAAACATGGGCTGACAAAAAAAAAAAAAGAAAAAAAAGCGGGTCACCTGCTGGCATTTATCTCTTCAATGACTCCTCTTCTGTGTGTCTCACCCTGTGTAGGGAACGCCGATGAACCCATGGAAGTGGGAGCAAAGGAAGAAAGCGTGGAAAAGGCAGTGACCGAGGCTAAGCGGCCAGATGAGGAGGTGGAGAGCGAGAAGAAAGAGACAGGAGAGAAGGCCGAGGAGCGGGAGGAGGAGGAGAAAAAGAGTTCTGATGAGAGAGGAAAGAAAGCTGAGGGGGCGGAAAAGAAAAATGAGGCGAAAGAGAAGGCAGATGATGAGAAAGGGCCCGCCGTCGCTGAGGAGGAGGAGGAGGAGGAGGAGGA
>JAPQRN010000010.1:18708434-18721557 GCA_037367275.1 Coranthus polyacanthus
TATATATATTTCTCAGTCTTTTCATTAAGATACAACAAGAAAATACAGGAAATATGTGCATAGTATTATCTAAAAAAATCAGAACTAAATGGCTTCTGCAGGTAAAAAAAAGTCAGTATTTAATGTGTTACCTCCAGGGTTTTCCTTCAGTTTTGGCAGAGCTTAGGTTCTGTCTGGGTCCTGTTGGTTTCAACTATTTCGATCTTTACCATATTTCTGAAGTAACGTTGGCAACACTTAATGGACTTATGGTCAAAAGTCTATTCATATTCATCAGCATTTTCCATGAAAGACATTTAAAAAAAAAATTCTGTATATAATTTTATTTTGGACCATTACTCTTCCATATCTGTGTACAAAAATTCAAAAAAGCAAGAGCAGATAAGAAATAAACAAAACCCAAAAAGCTTTAAGATAAAACTTGCAAAAGTAGTCCACTGGGAACCACTACAACTGTCAGATCGGGAAAAGTCATTTAGGTAGTTTTGATGCTCTCTCTACGTTGTTTTCACATGAATTTTAATTTCAGCCCAGAATGGTTTTGGTGCTGCACCTCAGCCTTGTGGTGGGAGGGAAAACCCTGACCTCTGTTCCCATGACAAAAAGAGCCTAAACAGTGAGAAACGTGACACGACACATGACATGTGTTGAATAAAACCTGGTGTAAAACAACAGAAGATTAGTGCAGTAAATCTCATTGTCTGCCTGAAAGAGTTCAAGACATGCTCAGTGCAAAGGGAGGTCACATGAAATACTTGACACTGTGGTCTGTGGAGACTGTTGTTTTTCTCTGAAATGTATGTTTTTTTTAAAGCTGTTTACTTACGTACTTGCTATATTTCCTATATATTCTGGCTGTACCTTGATGCAGAGACTGAGAAGTGCATTTGTATAGTCATTAGAATGTTGCTAATACAACAAACTTAATGGTGACTTTTGCACAGTACTATAAATTACATTTTAGTTTGCTTTTTAGAATTTGTCAACAAAAATTGCCCCACAGAAGTGTGACATACATAACTTAAATATGCAAAGCATATTACATGAATTATACAAAGACACTTCTGATAATAACAGTACAATAGAGGGTAAACATCTCAATGTCATTAAAAGAGCTCCAGTCAAATCTCAAACACTGAGAAATGTTGTTGAAATGGTGATGAAATATGACATTCCTGTTTTCATACAGCTCAATGGAAATGATTATCATGAAATACTTGCAGCTTAAACAATTGTGATAAGGCAATTATGTAATAATTATGACACGCCTTGGTCCAAACCTAATCCCGGTCCTCGTCAGTGGTGGAGATAAATTGCAGACCATTATCTGTCCTCGCAAACTGTATCAAAGCTTAGGGCTGGGCGATAAAACGATTATGATAATTCGCCAACATAACAAATGTTTGGTAAATATACGATGTGCTTAGATGTACAACAGGCGTGTCATAGACCAGTAGAGGGCAGCAGGATGCCAGTGTAGTGTCCAGTCTGCTTCACCCACAAACGGGTTTGAACGGGTCAGAACCGGCCTGTAAACATATACAAGTAAACGAGAGGGATTAAAAGCACTATAATGTTTCCATTTCTCAACCAACTTAAGTGATTGTATGTGTTCACAGGCCAGTGCTGCCCCGCTACAAAATGGTGGACGCGTTGGTGTATCACAGTGATAGACTGAAGCGACCAATGTGGCGTCTATGTATATACATCTATGCAGTATCTGACCAGCCTGTTTGCCTCAGATTTGTGAAATGTTCCGCTGTTTGGCCAGTGTTTGTCAAGTTCTGACAGTAAAGAATAGTTTAAAACCACAATTAACCATGTGATTTCTTCAACTTTCACTCAGGACCTTAAAAGAAATAATCAATAAAATAAAAATGATAATTATTTATGTATCAACATTTTTGTCTATGTCCACAGCCCTAGCAGAGTGTCTGTTTTCCATCCGTACCTCATCAACCCCTTCAGAGCTCACATTTATCTAAAGCTGGCTTTGTTGTAAATAAAACTAGACATTTCCTGGTGCCAAAGAATGTGGAAGCCCGTCACACAGGATAAAGTGGGTAGAGCAGTAGGAGGTCCGTGTCAGAGCTCGGTAGACTAGACAAATATTGACTCCTGAGTTTTATTTTCTAACCCTGATTTCACCCTCCACTCCACCCACGTCGAATAGTTGCAGGTAATTCACACTGAAGCTCTGAATATGGTATTTGGGACAGCCCTAACCTTTTGGAGAAACGGGAATCCAAATATCCAATTTATTTTCCTCAGAGTAACGTGCTATTTATCAACAGTCTGGAGAACTTTGAGAGTCTACAGGGGAATCTGTTAGATGTATTGTATAATTTCTATCACGTATTGTTGCTCTCCAAAACATCATCTTTGGTCAGTTTTTGTATAAGTTTTTTTTGATAGGACTTTCTGAGCAGAGACTATAGAATAATTTATTTTATCCTGTAGAGCAGAGTGTAATCCTCAGAGAAATACAGCCTGTCTGTGAGTCATTGAGTGTTATGTCAATAGGATGTTTTGCGATCCTAGATTGTACTAATCCATTTAATCACAATGTATGGGATACAACTATGGACAGAAAGTGTAATTGGGTGTCATTCCCATCTTCCTTTCCGCTCATATTTCCTGTCTCCTCTGTTGACTGTTAAGTGAAAGCATAGAAGGCCTAAAATTAATGTGCCCTCAACCAACAGACATTGTCCAATCAATAGTTTTGTTTTTTTTTCTGTACCGCCTTATTTTTTTCCTGTGACCTTCTTTGAGTTAAACCTAAAGAAACTCAGTGGGAATAAAAATTTCAGAATGTGGAAGTGCTCTGACTTCGTAATGGAATGTCATAGAAAAATCATGGAATATTTCATCAGGTCATACTGCACACACTGGCCTTAGACTTGGGTCAAATCCAGCACACAGTTGAATTCATGTTTAATTCAGTGAAACTGCTTCATTCAAAGAAAACTTTTTAATGAATGAACTTTTAAATACTGTTCGCTAGGCAAACATTTTGCGACTCAGATGTTCTCAAATAAGGCCACCTGCTATTTGAAAGAGATAAAAAACATATGTTTGATTAATTTCTCTTTCTTCTATTATCGGAATATGTAAAATTCATTAAAATCTAAAGTTCAGCTCTACAGAAAATTAACTTTTCGGAGGCTTTTGAAAAGGACACACTCCTATTTATTCTCCCACCTCATAATGGATCTTTTCGTGTCAGTTTTCATTGTAAATGCTCTGTTTTTACCATCATTTCAGCTCTGACCTTTGTTCTCATTGCTTTTTTTGAGGAGTTTTGATAAACCTGAGTAGGGCTGGGTGATAAAACATATTAAATAAATATATGACATGTATACAACTCATGTGAAGCATTGATATACTTTGAACATTTTTACTCCATATGGGCTGCTGTAAAAGCGTTCAAATAAGTTTGATATTAAGCCAAACACTGGACTTGTTTACTGAATTTTACCACTAGGTGTCTCACTTGACTCAGCAGACGCTCCAGAGTGGAGCGTAATGCGACTGTCAAAGCCCATGAATGAGAGTGTAGTGGCACCGTTCATTTGGTAGCACTAATTCACCTCCAAGCTTTTTTGACAACCGGCAATAAACGGTAAATAAGAAGAAGCAGGATGTGAAGCAGCACTCTTTCCAGCAGTCTTTACATGTTCCCTCGTCTTTCAGCTCACGTCTTTCATCAGCTTAAAATCTGAAATGCTGCCATAATTATGTAGTTTTACTTTACTTTGGGACTAAGTCAGCCATGTCTCCTCTCGCCGTCACCCTAAAAAACACATCAACTTTCTAGTAATCAGATGCAGAATGCGCCGTGGGCATCTTTGTAAACTCTGAAATCTCTGTACGGTAAACCATGTGGATGCTGACCATAGATCGTACAAAATAGTGGGTGAACCCTCCGTAACGACGGAGTACTTTTGAAGCCTTGAGATGTTCGACATGGCCGGCTTTAACCCATGGTTTCATTCATTCCTTAGTTGCAGGTCTGGAAACGATGACCTGTTCTCTGCACACAGTGCGTTGCAATCTGTGATCCTCTGATGATCTGCGGACAATATGTCTGCAACCCAGGGTTTGCAAACTGTTGTCCACAAAGTCTTCCATCTTTGTTAGATTGTGCATATGTACGTCATTACGACGCTCTCCTCAGGTTTGGCCTGTAACTAGGTTACAAGTATGTTTACCTCATTAAGCCAATAATGGAGCGACACACTGTAGAGTACATGAGGTTGAAACTAAGGGAAGCGTATTTAGAACTAGATTATTCAATTTTCTGTGTCGAGCGATCTGTTTTCATGAGCTCATCCCAATAAATGTTTCATATGTAATTCATCCAGAGTCTTCTGAGTTTCCTCACCATCTTCAATGTCTTTCTACACCTGCTCACAGAAAATTCCCCTATTTATGTTGGTTTTTTGGAAACAAGTGCCCATATGCGGATCAAGAGGGTGTATTTGGAGAAGAGCGAGGGGTGAAACTGAAACTTATTGATAACTCTGACCACATCCACTAACGGTGTCATATTAAATGGTGTCAAGTAATTTCAGCCACTTAATAAACGTTAACACATGCAGTTGTGTTTAATAACAGTAATGTTGAAGTCGTGAAATGTATTAACACACTAATTAGCAGGCTAGCCCACAGAACATGTAATTCAGTACAAATGAATGCTAACATCAGCTAATGCAGCTAAGTTACACCAGTTATTGTAATTAAGTACCAGTAAACTTCATGACAGAACCTCACCTGTCAATCACAGCGGCCTCTCCCTTAATTATGCATAACTTTTGACTTTAATGTCATCTAAATGGATGAGTTGTATTGAAAATTCACCCCCCGCACAGTTTAACGAGAGACCAAAATTGTTTTTTTGTATCAGGCTGTTAACATGTTTATTTCAGCTGTAAAGTTAGACATTTAACATGTGGGTCTATGAGGGTTGACTCACTTTTGGAGCCAGCCCCCAGTGGCCATTCAAGTTACTAACACTTCCACAATGGCTCCTCGTTTCAGTCCTGGAGGTGTCCACTTGGTGCCGATAGACTTGATGTTACATTCAAGTGCGCCTTGTAAATTCACAAATCTGTACTCAAAAGTTGTTTCCTTTTTTTTTTTTTTTTCTTCTAATTTTCCTTTGTTTAAAGACACATTAGTACATGTGTCATTAAACTGAGAGGATGAAAATGCTTCTCCATGTTACTATTCTAAAGTTTAGCTCTTTCTTCAGCTTTCAGGGATTGTCAGGATAATCTTCAAACTTGCAGCATTATCAAATTATACATCGCGAAAAATGTCGATATTGAGCGACATGGAAAAAATGACCGTGATCGTATTTTTACTCACATGGCCCTGAACTAACCTTGAGTCAAAGCTTACTTTGCTCTCACACTACCTGCTAGCTGGCCTGAACAGCTGAGATGCTTAAACGCTGCGAGTGTAAAAATGACTCAGTGTGGACGTTTTGCCTGCTAACTACATGCTCATCTCTCTCCAGAGTGCCATATTTGGCGGTGGCTCGCACCTTTGAGAAGATTGAAGAGGACTCTGGCAGGTAAGAGCTCCATATGTAGGAAATGGGTTTTTATCCCACATTGAAGCAAACACCATTTGGGGCGAAAGCGATCGCCTACTGTATTCAAAGGATACTATATATCAAAAGCATTTTCTAACTCACCACTCAGGCTTTCCGCTGGGAATTTGTGGAATATAATTAGAGAAGTGTGTTTCAGCCGGGGAAAATGGATGCGTTTTCTGGGGAGGGCAGAGAACATGAAGAAATGTTACAAATAGGTCACTTTGTACAAATGTTTAAGGCTGCGTTTGAACTTTTTTTTATGGTTTGATTTCATTATTCTCTGAAACCAGCTAATGACTTTATAACTCTTGATTAAACTGATAACTTTGAGAGATTTTTATATAAGAATCTATGCAGTTCTTGATTATGGAAAATTCTTAGGGATTTCAGGCAGCTGTAAGTGGTCGTCCACGCCAAGAATGATAAATATACAATACAAATAATATAGTTATTTGTATTATATACAATACAAATATTAATGACTTGTTGTAGGATACAAATTGGAGTGCAGACTTTAAGTAGACATGTTTATTATGCGTTATCCACAAAGCTCGCACCAAGTCCTTTTGAAGAAAAGGCAAAAAAAAAGGGTTTATTAATCTGCTTTCCCTTATTTGAAAATAAATGTTACCCAAAATATTTCAACATAAAATTCTGCAGTTTATCTCAAGTCCAACATAAACCATAAAGGAAAACTGTGCCGCTCAACTCCACATTACCACTGACTTAATTGCTTGTAAGGTTTGTATTACATAAATAACAGAAAAAAATATAATCATCAGTATACACAGAAGACCTTGCCCAAATGTAATATATTAAACGCAG
Organism: Coranthus polyacanthus; assembly: GCA_037367275.1. Classification (NCBI taxonomy): domain Eukaryota; kingdom Metazoa; phylum Chordata; class Actinopteri; order Kurtiformes; family Apogonidae; genus Coranthus; species Coranthus polyacanthus. The sequence continues at coordinate 18,714,865 of JAPQRN010000010.1, forward strand.
AATATTCAGAGCAGCAGCAATATGAATAAATATGAAAACGCAAATTAGAGATGCACAGATGTATTGTACGAACATGATCAGGCAATAAGATGACATTCAGCAGTGGCTGTTTTGTCTCATGTCTGTTGCTGTTTGGGTCATAGTTATGTTTAAGAATGAGGTCATAATGTTAAGAATGTTTTAAATTATTATATAACTACCACATTTCCTCAAATAGTGGTCAAGGCCTTTGTTTCGCTCGAAGGTTCCAGGTCTTCATTTGAGACAGGCTTTTGTTTCGAATTCCTTTTGTTTAATAAGTAGAATTGGTCATACTAAGTATGAAGCCTCGGTTTTGAGTCACACAGTTTCAGTTTAAAAGCCCTCTAGCATTTCAGTGGATAGAACTATTCATTTCTTAACAGGGCTTTTATTGTGAAAGGGTCAACATCTTGCAACGATTGTTTTTACAAACTACATTTTTGCTGCCACATTAACACAAATGCACTCTCAGTGACTTTTGCTGTTGATTCCCGAATTCAAGCATTATTGTCTGAGTGTTGAAAATATTATGTTGTTGAATTTACTAAATGAAAGTGGTAGAAGTGTACTTAACTGGGCTTAACTGACAACAGGCAACCAGGAGATTATGAAGCTTTATTTCTAACCCGGACTTTATTTCTAACCTCACTCCCGACCATTATCAGAGACCTGGCTTGTAATTGAATCATGGTTTTTACAAGGAAGGAGTTAATTACGGTACTTCCAAAGCATCTTTACTACACTCAGGTTAATTATAGATAACATTACAATATTTATAAGCATGTTTGCAGTGGTGGTAATTTCTTCGCTGTGGTGGTGCACCACTGCTAAATGAAAGCGGAACATTAATAAAAAAAAAGGCTTTAAAACAGGTCAGTTTTCTCTCTTACACCTCTTACAGCTACAGTCAGGAATGTCGAGTATCGTATGTTCCACACAGGAGCAGGATTTGTAAAATGGTGATAGAACATATTCCATCAGCAATAACGTGAACTCACTGAAATAAACAGCGTCTTTCTCTCATCACCTCCATGGTGCTGAAACATGCACATCGCTGTGGCTGCAGACATGTTGAACGTGATGCCCTGTAAATTCGGGTGCATTTTGAGTGGCTGTCAGTGTTTCTGTCTGAAGAAGGTGATCCCATCGATATTGTTTACCACTGTCGTTGTCATCATAGTTGTGGCGTGGAGTACTTGAGTTAGAACGGTTTTAAAAAATGTAAAGTTCACATTCTTGGTGTGGATGGCCCTTAAAACTCCTTTTAAGTGATTTATAACTTCTCTACAGCGTCTCTCTATCTGAAGATTATATCAAATGTCGAAGGTCCTGATAATGCCATGCCATGCCATTTTTCTCACCATTGTAATTGATGTACAGTGTTTCATAAAGGAATTGTTCATCACAGCTTCCATTTCCGATTAAAACCCTCCAGACAAATCTCATTTCCCAACTCCCCAGTATTAACAGGATAGCTTTAAAATTCATTTAACTTGTCTTCCTTGTCTCAGAGCAATCCTGTTGTCATTTTCTAGGCTGAGAAACATCGAGACACTGTCGAACCTGCTTCGCTCCGTGCTGCTGCTCTCTCCAGGTAAATGGTATTTTATCTCTCCCATAATGCATGCTGATGTAGCTACACAGGCAGCTGGCTGCCAGCCACTCTATCAAGGAGATGATGATGAAGCCAGGTTGCACATAAAAGTGGGAGGATGAGTCGCTTCATTGATGTGTGTTTGTTGGTTGGTGTGTGTGTGTGTGTGTGTATGACTATGTGCTGGGACTCTGTTGATGTTTCTGACTTGGTTTCGCTGTGTGTTTGTGTGTTTCCTCTGCTGCTGTCTACGAGTGTATGTGGCCACATCCATGTGTTTGATCATGTCTGTGTGTGTGTATTTTTTTTCTGTGCTTGTGTGTCCTAGGATGTCTCACTGTGGTCTCTCTTTGCCTCTCTGTACTGTACGCGTGTGTGTTTTTCTGTTTGCGTCAGTACATACTGGTGTACTAACGTGTGTGGGTGTTTCCCTCTCTAGACGACCTGCTGTGCTGTGTGTACCTGTGTTTGAACCAGCTGGGTCCAGCCTACCTGGGGATGGAGCTGGGTGTTGGAGAGACGGTGCTGATGAAAGCTGTTGCTCAAGCAACGGGTAACAAACACACACTTGATTTCTTGCACATAACCACAACAAGACTAAGACTAATGCCTTCCCTTCCCTAACCCTAACTACCACACCTAACTAAATTTAATGATTTACATTGGGGGGTCCAGCTTTATGGCCGCCACAGTGTGAGTGTGAAGTCAGGTTTACATCCCCTTAACGTAGGAAAAACATGGACCCTACCATTGTTAGGACATAATGCATTCACTTACCCCTGACTCTAACATGACCTGACACAAGAATAATCCTGCCATTTGGTGACCATTTCAGTCCTCATTTTCCTGCCTTCCGCTACCCGCTTGTTATTGTTTTCAGAGTCCTCCTCGCTACGTGAAAGAATAACAATGAGCTGCAGCTTCACACTGAAAATGGTTTTGATAAAGATGTACATCTTTTTTATGTGGCATTTCTTTTGTGGAGATTTAGTCATTTTAATATCACAGCTTGCTTCCCCATGTGCAAATATTCCACCAAAACAACGCTCACAGTATTGTGCAAATGCAATGTTGCTGCATCCTGCACTTAGCGCTGGCCAAGACGAGTGTGATTAGCCTCTTTATCTTTGCCCTTTAGACAGACTTTAAAAAAAAAAAAAAAATTATGTTCATTCTGTAACAGTCTTTCTCTAACATTTTTTTATGGTATAGAGATTCTGTGTCTCTTCATTCTTCTGGTATATTTTGTAAGATTTGGTAAGATTTGTTGTTTTAACCCTAAACCACCTAACCGTCAGAATTGAATGCCTCACCCTAAACCGAACCTAATTCTAACCAACCGCTCTTTTACCCTCAACATTTACTATAATATCCTCACAACCCAAAATGTCCTCCCAAATATAGATCAATTCTAAGATTTGTCCTCATAACTATACAAAGACATGTACACACATCTGTATCTTTCTGAGGATATCCCATTGACATACTGTACTCCCTGGCCCCTTAGACTGAAATTTTAAGTTGAAGTTAATTCTTTAACAGACCTTTTAAAAATGTTTTATGCTGCATGGATTCTATTTCTCTTTATTCTTCTTTTAAGTCTTGCCATCCCTAACCCTAAAACCACTCCTTCCCCTTCAAAATGCTGTGTGCACCTGCTAAAATGTCCTCCCAAATATAGGTAAATACTAACATGTGTCCTCATAACCATTCAATTGCACTCAAACACTTGCTTGTGAATTCCCAGGCCCTAACTGCTAATGCCACCCTTTTTTAATGTTGAGTCGGCTGCTATTTACCGTCTCGTTCTTGTTTCCAGGACGACAATTGGACAAAATTAAGGCAGAGGCGCAAGAGAAAGGAGATTTAGGCCTGGTGGCTGAGAGTTCCCGTAGCAACCAGCGTATGATGTTCCAACCGGCCAGTCTGACAGCAGGGGGCGTGTTCAGGAAATTGAAGGAAATTGCCGGCATGAGTGGGAACTCGGTGAGTCACAGAATAACATTTTCATTAGGGGATAGCACACATGGAGGGGTGGGGTGGGGGGGATATTGTTTTCACGCTGCTGGCCTCAGTATTGGCTTCGGTGAAGGAAAAGGAAATGTTAATGTGATTGTGTATTGAACAAGCAGTTATTAATTTATTTGTCTACTTCAGAGGAAACAGGGTCATTTTTCAGTCTGTGAATAAGTCGTCACCTGGATGGAATCACTCAAGCAATTAGTTCTTTTTCCTCCCGTCACTGCTGTTTGTGTCTTTTTTCCCTTTTTTTTCCCTTGAACATGTAGTTTGTACTTGCTTGTGACCTCAGTCTTTTTGCATTCTGTCTCTGCTCGCTCTTCTTCTGTGAATCTCAATTTCCTCCCGGCCGCCTCAGGCCATGAATAAGAAAATCGACATCATCAAAGGCCTCTTTGTGGCATGCCGCTTTTCCGAGGCCCGCTACATAGTCAGGTAAAATAACACTCTGACTTGCTCTCTCACACACACGCACAAACACACACACACACACACACACACACACACACATACACACACACACAAGCTTGGCTGCATGTGTAATGACAGGTACACACACACATCTGCATCTATATAGACACACACAGAGACACTGCAGTGCTGTTTTTACCTGCCTGTCTGTGCAGCTGTTGTCAAGGGCAGCAGGTGCAAATGGTAACTGCTATTGGTCCGATGTTGTTGATTGACAGGTCCCTGGCTGGGAAACTGAGAATCGGCCTGGCTGAGCAGAGTGTCCTATCAGCACTAAGTCAGGCAGTGTGTCTGACTCCTCCTGGACAAGGTATCTGTCAGTATTTAAAACCTCACAACTAGGGCTGTATGGACAAAAAATTCAATCTCCATGTGGGTTTCCCTCCCCCCGGCGTTATAGACAATTGATGATTTTTAATTGAAGACAAAAGATGATTCAAAAGTAGTTGCTGTCTATATTAAAACAATGTGCTGTATATATGCAATATCAACGAACTTCAACAAAAAAGCAGTACATGCACGGATGTCAATATGCATTATTTGTTTGCACTACTGGTATGCAGTGACTGAAGAAACATACTGACAATAAATATATTACCACAGACAGGGTGCATTTAGAATTTTTGAGAGCAAGAAAGGTCTCCATAGTATGAGCTCTATCACAAAAATATGTAGTTGTAATGGAGAGCTGTGCAACAATTTTAAAGCTATAATATTTAACATTTCAATTTGGTTGCCTGGTCAGTTCTGGTTTTGATACACGCACGTGTTACGAGTGCACTGAACACTATCCGTGTGTGGAAATTACGATGCAATACAACATACTTTATTGTCCCCTTAGGGAGGTTCTTCTTGTAGGCCTAGTCATTTATAGATATTTGAATGAAGAAATGTTACATATTATAGCTTTACATGCAGTGACATCAGCCCATGTTATATATTTTGTTGACTTGTGAACTTCAAATCAGATGTTTTTAACAATGTTAAAAAATTGTTCTTCTGAAAGCTGTGTGCAGGTTTTAAAATGTCTGAAATTCAGTTTTATAAATAGTCGATCTTAGAAGTTATTAAATGGTCTTACATTGGAATTTGTGAGGTCTTAATTGCTTTATATTTGCACTTGCCTGTCGGATAATGACCATATTCCTACGTAGAACACACTTTCCTGTCGATTTATCTGCAATTCTTGAATAAGAGAAAAGATGATTTACCCAGAACTCAGTCTTAAAAAGTAAAGTATCTGATTCCCATAGACATTGAAATACCAACTGAACTGGGGCAGGTTTGTCATGCTGCGACTTTGAGTTTTAATAGAATTTTTTACAAACTTCACACAGCACGGTGGTCTGTTCCATCCCGCAAAAACCGAAGCATTTCTATTTTAATCACATGGCCACCTCCCTTTGGTTGTTGTTTCATTGTGCTCTGAGCTATCGTTACTCAATCCTGTTGTTGAGCTTCAAAGCTCTCAGCACAGACGTCTCCAAGGAAACGGCAACAAACCTACATTAATGTTATGACTGCAGGTCTGTGGTAGTAGTTTACTTCCAGTTGCAGTTTGAGTCTTTGCTAAATAATAATGTAAAATGAACTGCATCTATACGTATTGAATAAATGGGATTAACTGTGAAAGTTAAAATAAAAATCCATGTGAGAGGTCAACCTCAAGGGAGGGGAAAGGTCAGGCGTTATGGCAAGTTAAAATAGACTTTATTAATAGAAACTTGTTAGAGCGCGGGGCTGAAATATTCTTTACAGTCATTAAAACAGTCTTACATTAAATTTGAAATATTGAACATATAAAGCAAACCAGTCCACGTCTAATGATCGCCCTTCACAGCACGTTGAACTGACGATGCAGTACGTAACTGATTGTGTTTGACACATCATTTTCACCTGAATGTTGTGGTCTCAGTTTAAGGAAGAAATGTTGCCATCTCTCTCACCTTCTGCCTTCAGCGGCGATCACTCCTGCTCTCAGTGAATTAAAAAAATAATTCTTGACTTATTAGTATTCTTAGCCTATTCACAACTAGAGGTGTGCTTTAATAAGAGTCAATTAGACCAGAGGCCTGGTTGGGAAATTTGCATTGATCTGTGGCCGGGTCTGGAAATGCTTTTTTTCTTCTCTTTTTTTTTTTTTCTTCTTTTTTTTTTCTTTTTCCTCCTTTAGCGTTTTTATTTATTTATTTAACCATTATTTAATCAGGTAGGTCAACTAAGAGCAGATTCTGTGAATGGCTGAAGTGGATCATTATCATGAATAGTTCATTAGTCATCTATTTTTTAGTGATGTTTTTAAATATGGTAAATATTCATGTTAATTTGGGATAGAAAACCTGTTATCAGTTCTTCTGGTTTACATTATTTTGACCATTTAAACCACAGTGAAATTACATCTTGAGGTTCAGTTTATAATAGAGACTAATTGCTTTGGTCGATGAATTGCTCCTGATAGCACTTTTACAAACTGTTGGACCGGCTGGACTTGGCTTCACAAGCGACCGGTGGCTTACGAAAAATAATAGTTCAAACAAGAAAAGTCACTACCTGGATTTTTCTTTGATATTCAGTTCCATAATTATTGA
>JAPQRN010000010.1:18771791-18784765 GCA_037367275.1 Coranthus polyacanthus
AGGATTTGGTCCTGCAGCTCAGTTTTAGTTTTATCATTCTCTTTCCACTGCAGATCGGAACCATTAGCTTCAAGTCTTGAAACGTGTTTTCACGTGTGTGTGTGTGTGTGTGTGTGTGTGTGCATGCACGTGTGCGTGTGCAGGTTATAGCTTGCACTTTGTTTATGCATTAGAAAATGTTGCATAAGTCTACAGCTTCAAAAGCCAGAGTCAGCGAGTTTCATAATTAATTGGCGACTGACATAGGTTTCTGTATATTTTTTCCGTATTGCTAAGCAGTAAACTTGCTGTGATGCTACTTGAGGGAGTGAGGCTGTGCTGTTTGTTTACCATGCCCTTTTTGATGTGAACTAATTGTACATGTGAAACAAAGTTGGAAGAGAAGTGTGCTGAGGACAGCCGTGTCAGATCCGTTCTCATGAACATATTATCTCAGAAACAGCTTAAAGGAGTTTCTTCAAATTTGCCACTGGTTTTGCCAGTCCGGTTTAGGAGATTAAATCGATATTGGTCATTAGGTTTTGGCAAATTATAAATTGTCCTACATCAGCAACCTGTGCTGATGGTGCCACAGCGTTAAATCCAACTTGTTTTGCATTAGTAATAAGCAAAATGACAACATGATTAAGTTAATATCATGTTTGTTTATAAACAGACAAACGGAGCCGTGTGCAATTTACTGCTGAGCCGACCTCGACAACATGATAAAATTCAAAATGTTGTTTAAGGGTGCAGTGTGTAGCCTTTAGGGCGGTCATTATCTTTTCATTAATATATAATCACATGAAAATGAGAATTGTTGTTTTCATAACCTTATAATGAGCCATTTATATCTACAGAGGGAGCGGTTCGCCTGTTGCATCATCACATTTCTGACACTAGCTGCACGGGCTGTGGAGTGTTTTGGGTTTTTGGTCCCTGTAGGTTCTTCCACACACTTTGGAAGCAGAGGGTGAGGTGAGGGGCATTCAGTTGGTTGTAATCTAGTGTCGCGTAGCTAGATCGATCTCCACACTTGGTTTTAGTGCTGTGCCAGTGCTGGAGATCAGGTCTTGCTCAGTCCACTATCATTGTGGACTCTGGTATGTTATGTGTATTTCCTTAAACCAATCACAACCGTCTTAGGCGCCACTAAGCGCAAGGTACAGCCCAGTCATTAAAATGGCCAAAAACCATGCAGACCTGCCTTGCTGCCTTTTTTTAACGCTTGTAGTGAGTGTGCAGTTCTGTGCAGCGGTCTGCTGGGGAGGCAGCATCAAACAAAAGGACACGAGGAGGCTGGATAAACTGGTAGAGAAAGGTGGCTCAGTGTTTGGAGAGAAGCTGGACTCACTGGGGACTGTGGTGGAGAGATGGACACCAAATAAGGTGGAGGATATGTTAGACAATATGGATTATCCTCTTCACCACATTCTAACCAACCACAGAAGCAGCTGCAGTGGAGGACTCGCCTCACTACGATGGTTACAAAGGGACCTTCATCCACACTGCCATCAGATTGTACAACACCTTAATCGATGGAAGATAGACTGAATAGTCTGTTAATATTTCACTGATTGCTTGTTTTAATTTTTCTTTTTCTTTCTTTTTTTTTCTTGAGCTGATGGACTTTGAATTTCCCCCTGGAGATTAATAAAGTTAATCTGCATCTCTTATTGGGCAACGCAAACATCAAAACTTTTTTTTTTTAGCTGCAGCTTGGAGGTAGTTAATTTCACATAGCGAAGGGGACTTAAAAATGGCGCAGAATAGCGGAAGAGTGCCGCATGCCTTCTGAAACAGTCGCCCGATGGCAGGATTATTCCTGTGAGTCAGACTAGTTGCAATCTGCAACCTCACTGTTGGATGCCACTAAATCTTACATGACGCACAACACGACAGCTTCCTCTCAAAGTGTTTATCAGAGATCAGAAGTGTTGTGCCAGCATGCATAGATGGCATTTTGAAAACTGTAGCAACTAATGTAAGATGAAAATGTCAGACCAATGCGTAGCCGTTGTTAAGCACCAGACTATTCTAACACAAATGATCTTGTTATTTATTATCTCGAGGTAGCAAAATAATTAACTCATGACCTTGAGATAACAGCATTAAAAAATGTATAGCAAGCGTGGTCGTTGTTGGCTTCCATATTGTGACATAATAATGTTGAGTGAAAACACTTTTGTGACCATTATTCAACACCACGACTCAGGAACAGAAGGGGAGATTGCAGCAATATGTCACAGTTGCTCAGATGCTGAATCGGTGACACACTAATCTGGGTGCCCACCTTGAAACTGTGCTGGTTGTATAGATGTCTTCTGTGCTGCTGGGTTCAAGATGTGTGTATGAAGCATCCACGTTTTAGAATTTCCAGCAACATGCTTACTTGACTGTGGTGGAGGCGCGTAACCATGAGGCAGTATTTCAAGTTCAATTTAGTTGTCAAGCACAAAACATAATATAATCATCATGGGCTTCATTCAAACATAGTTGTAATGTGATGTTGATTTATTTTAGAGCATGCCACTTGAAGATATTGGGGGACAGCGGATATCAATAACTGGGAAAACCGTGTCTGAATACAGCAAAATAAAAAGTGACAGATGGTTAGGTTGTGTGTGATGGTTAGGGTTTGTGTTTGCAGCTCCAACATGTCCTGTCTATCATCCTCATTTCCCCTCATCCACTTTTCAATGTCAACCGTAAAACAAAAGGCATAAATCCGCAAAAAATATGCCGTGCCGTCCTTGACACGGTAAACATCACAAACCAACGGTTTGAGAGGCTCGGCTGTAGCTGAAAGCAGAATTTAACCCACATTTGGATCTCCCTAATGTAACCCACTCCACACGTCCAGCTGCAATGTCCTTGAGCCACACAGTCATCAGCTGATCTGGCCAGGCTGCAGCTGCTGCTGCTGCTGTGAAGTCCAGACGACTCTCACAGAGAAGATGACCGCAAAAGAAACCAGGAGTCAACATAATCAAAATCACCGTCCCAGGCTTACAAAAGAATCCAATATTTGGTCATTATTTTTACTGAAGCTGAAACTGAAAAATTCCATGCAAAATAACAACAGACTCATTGGCACTCTCTGCTATATTCTGCTTTTCCACATCTAGGCTTCTTCACTTCAGTTTTCTTGAGCATAAATACTGGCTTCAGTGTCAGCACACATCTCCTTAAACGCTCATGTTTTGGGTCTGTTAGGCTTTAAACAAATTCAGCCCAGTAGGATGCCTCAGCAGACTTTCCAGGTTGCCTTCTTGGTAATGTGCTCACTCTCTTTGATGGGATTAATTGAAAATCGGTAGCTTGATATAAATGGAGTGGAGGAATGGTTGTCATTGTGAGAATATAGTCTATGTGTGTGTTTTAGCAGCAAACGGAAACCAAGAAACGCATTCAAGAAAAACAACAAAAGACGCTAAAGTCCATGAGGTCCACGAGTGATATCCATCTAAAATGAAATTTTGTGTTGTTTGAGGTTTTGAGGTTCTGTTTTATAGACCACATGAGTTCAAATATATTGGCAGGTTAACCGATAAGGTAAAAGGTCACTTTTGCTGCATGCTTGATGTGTCATCGACGCATGATTACATTTTTTTTTGTATCGCAAAAAAACAATTACAAAAGAAAATATGACTTTATGCACATTTTCATCCATTACTGTTACGTGAATATTAGGAGTTGGTTCTGGCTTTAGCTTTGCCCCCATCCAATATTTGTTTTAGAGCTGCAACTAGCTGCATGGTTGATTTATCTGTCAATTATTTTCTTGATTAATCGATTAGTTGTTTGGCCTCTAAAATGTCAGAAAGTATTAAACTATATTTGTGTAAAGGCAGCTTTGTCTTAGCGACTGGAATGAGTTTGCTAGCTAGAATGGTATTGTATTTTTACACTGTCAAATTATCACACGGGCCAGTTTGAAGGCATTTTGTCTTCCCTTTAACGACCAAGGTGAACTCAAGAGTAACGTTCACTGTAGTGACTGATGGAGATTTTCTGGTCTTTAAATGATGAGACTTATTTAATAGCAATGTAATAATTAATATACTGAACAAACTTGGAGATTATGCATTCGTAAGGGCATGGAGAGAAAAATGTGAACAGACCGTGCTGTCACTTTTCCCATCCACAACATCACATGAAGCAGATGATTTCTTTTTCCTCCGTTGCAACAGAGGAGAGCGCTACACCACCGTTGCCTCTGTGTCTAAACAGCCTTCAGATTTTTCCATCGCTGTTATAAATATTTCAGTCAATGAAGGAAAAAATTCAGTTAACGCGACCCCTGAATCACTGAGCTGAAGTATAAGGTTAAAGATGAACCCCCTGTGAGAACAGATCGTGTAAGACCGAAGGTGTTCAAAATGTGATAGAGATACAGGTTGTCACACTGTTAAGAGTTAAGAGACTCTGGCTCGCCACTGTATTTTTAGTTCATTATAAGGCTGTGGCGCAGCAGAATAAGACTATGACGGGCTGTCACAGCCTGTATAATTGATGGCAAACTCTATATCATTTCCTTAACTACAAAAGCTTTTACCCAGGATCCTTTTCTGTACTGTCTTTAAAATAGGTGTTTTATCTCAGCAAAATCCACTGCAGGTTTCTGGGTAGAGGTCGAGTGCTGGCCAGCTGGATCCATAAAGGCATAAAGGTGTCACCTTTTTAAAAAAAAGCCTTTGTGCTGAATGCATAAAGCTTCCCGCGGACACCTTTTCGAATACATCTGTGAGCTGAAAAGTGCTATATTTGCATGATATAGCAGCCCCTTTTTTACTTCCCCTTTCTGTGCATGTCAGCCTGTTAGGTGATTCTCACGTCTCAGCGGGTTCAGGTCTTTTGAGAGGTGACACGACGCTGGAGGCGAAGCAGGGAGACAAGGCGCTCCCGGTGTTAAAAAAAAAAGGGGGGGGGGGGATTTGCTTGCTGCTCTGTGTTCCTGCCGCTCTCTGCCAAATGTCTGCTGTCTCGCCATGAGGGAATATGTGTATGCATACGTCTGAGTGTGTGTCTTTCTTATCTCCTCCAGATCGGGACAGGCTTCAAGGATGAAGATCTGGAGCAGCATTACAAGTTCTTAAAGGTAAAGTGGCACTTACAAGCTTAGTACAAACTCCAAACCCAACACTTGTTTTCCTGCATTGATGCCGACATATTTCCAAACTACATCCGCAGCCACAGGTTCCTCATTTTCAAGTGGAAATGGTCTTATTTTAAAAGAGTGAATGCAGCCGAGGTCTTCAGGGCCCTTTACTTTGAAAATAATCAGTTTTTGATTTAATTCTTCATTTATTTCATTTAGTCTGATGTAAATGGAGATGTTTGCACCAAAATAAGATGCCCACTGCTCACATACACTCTTAAAAACTTAAATACTTCAATTGCCTTGTAGGAAATGCCTCCAGAGTACTTAAAAATTTGTGGCACTAGTTTGAAAAATAACCTTGGGTGTTTGAGGAAGTAGTGCATATTACTGCTGTTTCCCTCCCCATATCCTTGTGCCTACATAGAGTATATAGTGCCAAAAGGAAATTTCATCAATTTAAATACATTTTCTTCTATAAACATTTGCTCTCGAATGTGTGTTATTTTTTTTGTCTCTACTTTGAAGATACTGGCCAGTAATCACAAACTACTCCTGTTGCACCAATAAAACTGTGTATTTGGAGTAACTGTGTAGGCGTGCTCCGACGTTTGGTAATGAATTGCTTTTTCAATTTACTTTTGGAGAGGTTTTGTTCCAGAGCAGCAGAGCATTTGAAGAAATTGACAACCGCGCTCTGAAAATGATAACTGTTGTGCGAGTCAGAATTCATTTGAGTATTCTGACTTTATCAGCCGCTTTTTAGGCCGTGATTTCCCAGAACGGAGGCGTTTTGAAAAAGCAGGCATTTGTCATCATTAACGTAACTAATTGTGAGGTTCTATGGATTCTGCGGACGTTAAGTTTACGCCGCAGTGTTTTTAGAATAAAATATCTCTGAAGTATTTTTTTTTTTAAAGGTTAAAGGTTTAGACTGAAAATGCTGCACACTGCAGAATCACGGAGAAACTGATTGAGAGGGCGGCGTAATGTTTTTTGGTTTTTTTTCCTTCCCTCCTCCTCCTCCTTGCAGACCAATACAGCTTGTACTGTAGTGGTTTGTAATGAAGCCCTCCATCTGAAAGTGATGGATGGTGAATTAAGGCGAGCCAGTGGTGTGGCCGTGTTGCCCGGGTTGCAGCGCAGCAGGCCAACGGGACTCCAGACAGGGGAGACGATTGGCTCCGTTCACACTCCTCTGGGTGGCGAGCTGCTGTGGGGACGAGCCCATGACAAATGTTCTGTTCTCATACTCATTTAGATGTCTCAATTTTGGGTCGGTATGAATCTGATAGCGGCGCTCCTTATCTCATCAAACTGATCAGCCCCCTTTGTGTGATGTACTTCCACACGTCGTCTTAACTATCAGTGGAGACGCGCTGTGTTTGATTTAAATGGCCATTGAGAGGCTAAGGAAGCCATTGCTGCATAGTCCATTGACTTGATTCACATCATTACTAGTAAACCAAACATTGAACAGAAAGTACGAGCAGTCTGTCTTTATGTGTCTTGTACCGAAAACATAAAATAAACAGTTTTCTGTGTAGAAATGGCACATAAAGCCCTGTTTATTTTAGGATTGTCCACATTTTATCGTAGAGCTGCAACAAATAATTGATTAATTGTCAACTATGAAATGAATTGCCAACTATTTTGATAATTGATTCTCTGATTCCAGGCTCTGAAATGTCAATATTTTCTGGTTTCTTTCCTCTTGGATGACAGTCAGCTAAATTACTTGGGTTCAATACCAGTTCCTAAACACTTTAAATACTACTTTTAACCCTTGCTGTTTCTACCTCCAGTGCTTGGTCCAGTTCACATTTGACCCGGCCCAAGGAAATAAGTATCTCTACCAAATTTTGAACCACAGCTACTTAAAATGTATAAAAAAGCCTCTCGGACATTCATTAATGTTCCAGAGAGAAGGTAGAGTGTTTTTTTTAGGATTTACACAACTCGTTTATGGAGAAAAGGCATCTACTATCACACAATATATCATGTCCTACTATAACTAAGACATAGAAACATACCAGCCATGAGGATTAAATATATTTTATTGAAACTGAAACCTAAAGTCCATTTCAGATGTGGCCAAATCTGTTCAATTTTTCAACTAATTTGCATTTTTTTTTTACATTCAAAGCAGTTTTACAGCATAAAAAATAAACCTATTTACCACAACTTGAAGCTATCTGTTAACATAACACAAAAATGTATAAAAGCCAATTGAGCGTACTGCATGCACTGATGCTTTTGAGATTTACTCCTCAGGTATCAAAATTTAGTGTCGAACTCTACCAAATGATACCAGGCATTTTTACCACGTATTGAAGTAATTCGGGCAAAGTTCGGGTAAATGTTATTTTGTAAAGTCTTATTCGCTTTTATGCTTTTGTCAAATACACAGAAGACAGCATATTGAGCCATTTTTCAGAAGATTCTTGCAACGTTACATTTCAAACCATCAGGATTCAGGAACAGTGTTTTTATTGATCAGTCCAGTCTATTTAATAAGGTCACCATCTGTAATGATCTGCTCCATCTACTAAAAGGCCTAAAGTTTTCAGCCTGAAACAACTCTTCTGCAATGTTTTATAAGACTCTACACACCTGCCACAGCCCGCTTATTGCAATCCACTGTGTAGAAGAGTGTCACTTGAAAGCCTACAGTATAAATAATGTGTGTGTAAAACCACCACCACGACCGCTCGAGCCTTCTTCTCCAGCATTACTTAACTATAACCTACTTCCGTGGACACTGCAGCGCATCTAGTGAACATCACACTGTTTCAGTGTCACATTTACTCAAAGTGCTGCTTTATGTCAAAACGAGACCGTTGTCATTGTGTTAAAGAGTGGCACACTATGCTGCTCGTGTCAAAGACGAAAAATAAAAGACAGTAATGCACATTGTAGAAGTTTTCCCCAGTCTGGTGGAGCTGCCAGGGTTTGTTTAATCTTGCGAGGTGAATATCAGGTAACAAGTGTGTCTCTCTGAATGAATTCTTTCATATAGGTCTATGATAGCATGGTTTGGAAATCACCTTCTCATGTCACCCCTCAGGCAAGTATGTATCATTTGAATATGAGTGCTCAAAGTCACGCTTTCTCCTGGGAAGCAATTCTGAGGCGGGATCCACCAGGGCAACCAAAGGCACTCTGTCACTGTCTCCTTATCAAGTTCTCCATAAATGCTCTGCCCTATTTTCTATACCGTGTATGCCTGTATGCATCTACTGTATATAAACACTAACAACATGTTTGGATTCGCTATTTTTCTCTTCTTTTTTTATCAAAGTCTTTGAGTTTGAAACATGGCCCAGAGACTTTAATATGGCCGCATTTTTTATTTTTTATTTCCATGCCTCCGTACAGGCATCCGATTCTCAGAGGCAGGAAGTAACTAAGAACAAATACTTCATTACTGCACTCAAGTAGAGTTTTCAGGTGTCTGTACTTTTACTTTTACTCCCTACATTTTAACACAGATACCTGAACTTTGTACTCCTCACATTTTCAAAACAGGCTTTTGCTTCACTGTGCGCCTTCCATTTCAACGTAAACGTCCAAGAGCACATAGAAAAGATGATCCCTTTGTGTATTCATTAATGCACATTACACATGACAAGATGAGAAAAAGATAAGATAAAATGAAAGCGGCTTAAAAATCAAAAACTAAAAGATGTAACAAGACGAAAACGTACAGGTTTTGCGATGTAGTGCTTTAAAGTAAAATAAACAAAATGAGCACGATGTAAACAGACGAAAAGGCCTACTTTTTACGTTTATACATTGAGTACATTTCAGAGCCTGTACTTTTATACTGAAGAAGTTGAATCAGTACCGTATTTTCCACACTATAAGGCGCATCGGATTATAAGGCGCACCTTCAGTTAATTTTAAAACAGTTTTCATATATAGGGCGCACCGCATTATAAGACACATAGAATAAAAACTTCCGTACCATTGATTCATAAATGTTGAATTCTGTCGCTGCTGCTCTGTTCCCATGTTCTACTGCGTGACTGACAGCCTTGAGTTTGAACTCTGCGTCGTAAGCGTGTCTCTTGAAAGGTGCTATTTTGGGGTCTTTATACGCACAAGTGGTGTGGGACTGGAATTCCCCTTTACCGTTTTTACCGCTGTTACTTTGGCGACGCCCGCTCACTACGGTAGCCATAATTAACCAATATTGATCCATATATAAAGGCGCATCGGATTATAAGGCGCACTGTCGGTTTTTGAGAAAATTAAAGGCTTTTAGGTGCGCCTTATAGTGCGGAAAATACGGTACTTCGAGTTTTGTCACTGTTTTTTACACAAGCATCTGTACCTCTGCTTGTGTAAACAAAGTAAGTACTTTTGCCACCTCTGCTGATTCTCGTGAACATCATATCTCAGGAACAGGTTATTCAAATGTTCACTTGGCCTTAAAGGTCCCATGTGTACGACTCAAGGGGATTTAGGAGAGTCTAATTGCAGGAGTCTGCACTATTTCTCCAATAGCTCAGAAAGGACTTCCTCTTCTCCTTTTCTCCGTTTTATAGCGGGTGGCATTGAGCGTTGTGCCATCAAAGGTCACGGTCACGGTGACCTCCGCTCCGGCGACAGCCAGTGTCGACAGCATTATGTTCGTCCCATTCTTGTGATCACTATGTCTCAGAAACGCCTGAATGGAATTTCTTCAAATTTGCCACAAATATTCAGCCGCCTATGAAGTGATTACAATTTGGTAACAAAACACGTTTTTTGGATATAACATTCATTCAAGACAAAATTTAGACACAAACTTATAATGGGATAAATTGACAATGTGACATTTTCCATACAGAAGGTCAATGGTCAACTTGTGATGCCATATTGTTTACTTTTGTGTCCTTTATTCAACACAATACTCCCCTGTAAGACCTGTCCTTAAATGCAGACCACATGTTTCTCACTGGAATCAGACATGTCATTATTGTGACAACTTCCATTTCACTAAAAATACACTGAATACCTATTATTACATTTCTTCAAAGTCTGGAGAGACATGGACGTAAACTTCAACCTGAATGGTTTTCAGAGGCTTCCAACCACCAGGCGGTTATTCTAGTAGTTGTTTTATTCATGCAGTTGTTAACAGTAGTTTCCTTTCGTTGTTTCATGTTCTCTAGGAGCACATTCTGCCCAAGCCTCGTGCCTACTACCGCGTCGACCAATCAGCAGAGCCCGACGTGTGGCTGGACGCCGTGCAGGTCTGGGAAGTGAAGTGCGCCGACCTGTCGCTGTCTCCTGTCTACAAGGCCGCCATGGGAATGGTCAGTTCTGCCTGTTAATCCCCTCCCCTTGTGTGTTTTTCCGCTGATAAATTCTCCATGTTATGGTCTGTTGCCAGCAATGAAAAGTCACAATTAGCAAGCCTTAATTGAGTTAGTGAAACTGTTGTAAAAGATGCTGGATTTAATGAAACCAGATAGTGGTTTATTCACAGCGGTAGGGCTGTGTGTTATGTTAAACATAAACACCAGCAGGAAACTAAGCTTATTTTAATTGCAGTGGAAGTAAAATGGTACTGACTTGGGCAAATTCTTTCTTTTTTAAAGAAAGAATAATTTTATCCCATTTTCTTTGTGTGCCTTTGAGTGTTGTTGTGCTGGTTGTTACATTTCATCCTCAATAAATGTTGAATATTACAGATTTCTTGTTAAGTGCTACAGGTAGTAATGGTTGCATGAGTTGTTAAATATGCCTCTGGCTAAGAAGATTAGCATCTATATTTTAAAGCACACATTTCTGGCTGAAAACATAATCCAGCTACAGTTTTATCTCCTTCTTTGAAGGGCTTGTGGGATAAGTGGTTGGATGCCAGAAAACAAATACTTAAGCAGACATATGTTACGTGGGAAATTTTGACATCACCACTTGTAAAATATGGGATTCCATTTATCTGAACCACTTTTCCAAATTCCACTACCAAATTCCACAACGAATCACTACTTGGCCTTGATATTTTAGAGTTTAAAACTTCTTTAAATATTTAATTCTTCAAAACCTTTAAGTAATGGCTTCTTCGTAGAGAGAGCAAAGGGGAAAAAGAGCCACGTGTGTGTATGATTGAGGTGTTTAGTGACTGACTGTGATTGTGGGCTCTCGTCTGGCCTCAGGTGGATCCAGAGAAGGGCATCTCTCTGAGGTTCCCCCGCTTCCTTCGGATCAGGGACGACAAGAAGCCTGAGGACGCCACAAGCGGAGCACAGGTACACCCCAAAAAAAAAAAAAAAAACCCACAAAGGAGACTGAAAACGTTCAGGCTGGGTGATAAAACAATCTCAGAGCAGGATTTTGATCAAATTTATGCCAAAATCTATAGTCACATGGCTGTGGCTGGCTAAAAATGTCACGTTGAGGGGATGAAAATGCTTCCCTATGTTAATATTCTAAAGTTTAACTAATGAACCCTTATTCTTCAGGCTTCAGGCATTACCAAGATACTCTTTAAACTGGCTGGATTAAAAAAAACAATTATCCAATTAATTGCGTAACTTTCTGTAATTAATTGCATTTTTTTTCTTAAGACTGAAACTTGTAATAATGGATATTTAAATGTAAAATCACATAATTTATGTAGAATCAACATAAAAGAAGTACATTTAAGTTAGGATACGTTTGTTTAGTAGTATCTTTTTAACCTTAAACAGATTCTTTCCTGTGAACGACAGATTTTCAGTAAATGAAAAGTATTTCTTATCTGCACTAACAGACATAAGTATAAAACACAGACCTATATGTTAAAGTTTAAGTTGAATTTCAAAACCATCAAGGCCATTAATATTATGCATCAGCTTAGAGGGCAATCATTTCTCATATGCACTGATATCAGAGATAATTAACATTGAAAAATGTGCTCAAAGTTCCAAAGTGCAAACTGAATTTCCACAAAAGTTTGAAAAAGTGAACATTCAGCTTGACGGTTCAGATTGATGACTTTTCACTCCATAAGCATCCTTTAACTTTCAAAAACGGAGACAGAGAAAGACAAAGAGACTGAGGGCTCGCGAGCAGCGTTAATGAGAACATGAGTGAATCAGAGATGTACAAGGTTATTTTCTGGTTGTTTCACAGCGGTTACTGTTCCAAATCCCAAACGTCGTCACGTCGATCTCTCTCTGTAGAGACTGTTTAGATTCTCTGGAGGTCAAACAGGAAGACCTTCTATTAACTGGCATTAGGTGTGTTTCCATCCACCTGTTTTTACTTGCGATTTCAATTTGCATAAAAAAAAGACCTGAGTGGAAACGCAGAAAATTAAAAAAAAAAAAAAAAGTTATATAACTTAACAAACAAATAAACAAACTTATATCACAAAAAAGCTTGGGAGAGGTGGAAAAGTTGGCGTATTGATAAAAGGTAAATGCAAAAAAGTGCAACGGAAACAGATTTAGTGAATAATTGTGTGTGTCTGCATGTGTGGACTGATAAGGAAACAGATGCTTGAATTAATACAAGAAACAGATGGAAAACGGCAACGCAACACCACCATAAGAGCTGCAGAAACAAATATTAAGACAAAGGCTGTGACAAACTGTGAAACTTTTAAATAAGAGCAACACTATATGATTCAGACCAGCTGCCTCAAAGTACACGGACCTTACATCTATCAGCTCCTCAATCAGCAGCTCAGCTAGTATTTTATTATATGAAGGAAAGAGGTTTGCTTTACTCTGACCTGCCTGTTTTTTTTTTTGTTTGTTTTTGTTTTTTAAACCAACTGACTGCATTGTTAGTCAACACACGCCTCCCCATGCTGTGACACACACGCGTGGACAGAATTATTGGTACCCCTCTGTTAATGACAGAAAAACCCACAATGGTCACAGAAATAACTTGAATCTGACAAAAGTAATAATAA
>JAPQRN010000010.1:18828944-18859650 GCA_037367275.1 Coranthus polyacanthus
GAAGAGGAGGGGAGGGGGAGGAGGGTAAGGTGGGTGGGGGGAGTTTAACCTACTGTACTGCCACCACAACTCCAACCTGAGTCCCCGATAAATGAGTCCAATCATATCTGCCATCGTCACAGGCTGATGACTGGAGACGCAGCTATATGGGGCAGAGATCTAAGATGTCGTGATAATCTCTTACACCAGCCGCCACCCCGACTACTTTTGTCAGGTCATAAGATATGCCATTTGAAGCGAGACCCTAAGACTGCTTGGGTTTGATAACAAAATCTAAAAAGCTGCTCCCCCGGTTTGCCTTTCTGGTTCCTTTCATTGTGATCCTATCCGGCGAAGAAAGCTTTCTCCAAGTGCATCCGATACGCATCACGAATCCCCCAGCTGCGGGGACAAGCCAATTTGCTTTCTTTCGGAGGCGACGTGTCAAACTCTAACTTTCTCCCTCACTTTCTTTTTCCTCTCTCCTCTATCCCATTTCTCCCTCCTGCGCTGTGAATTTCCTGACTTTTCTTGTTAATTCAAATTACAGAAGTGATTTATATGCTAACTGCTCTATCCTGTCTCTCTTCCTCTTTCAATTCCCTCCCCCTCTTTTTCTTTTCTTTTCTTTCTCCTGTAGATAAAGGTCTGACTTCTCCATGACTGCCTCCACTCCTCTAGTCTGCTCCCTCCTTTTCTGCCCAGCCTGATGCAGCCCCCATTATTTCCCATTATCTCTTCTCTTTCAAGACAGCACTGGCTGTAAGAATAGTCCTGCTATATCAGTGGCAACAGTGTCAAATAATTTTTACAACGCCTCATCAGAGACCCTGTATGCACTCATTGGGCAAACTGTAAAAGTGTTTAAGGCCTAACTACACAGATAACTTCCTTAAGAGGAACCCGAAAGACATCCCCTCGTGTTTAGAGTCCCCTGAATCTTCTTCTCCCCTTAATGTTTACGACTCAGTCGCGCACACTGAGTGGAGCTGTGAGTGCACTCTGGACTTCAGATAGAGAAAAAGCGAGGCAGAGAGGGAGAGGAGAATGATAGTGGGAGAGAAATATGATTCCTGCCCTCAGCCAGCTTAGATAGAGGTTCAAGCCCTCAAGCTCGGGGTGATTCAATCCTCTCACATTTGAGCTAATGGAGGTTGTCGCTGTGTCCCTGCCCTGGCTAAAGGGGGCTATTTCTGGCGCTATAAGAGCGTACAGGCTTACTGTAACAGCTGCACATTTTTCAGCCATCTGGGGGGAGGGTGGGGGGGAGGCGAGCAGGGACGGGAGGGGTCGCCTTCTGTCCTGCTGTTTGTGCCTGAGTGCTGTCCGCTGCTAACTCAACGGCCGGCGACTGACAACCGAGAATGACGTCACACGGCCCCCCCCCTCGAGGGCTGCCGGACGCTCTCAGGAGTCTTGACAAAAGGGGCTTACCAGGAAGAGGTGCAGCTTCTGCACTCTCAGAGTTATTTTAGGTCCGGTTAATCCACCCACACGTTTCTCCCCGCCAACCCGGGGCTAATTATTTTAGCGCGTGCTGGTAACAAGATATCTCCTTCTACATCTTTTCCTCTCCTCTGCTGTCTTTGCTCCTCTTATTATTCACCCTCCATCTATGCTCCCATCTCGGGACTCACCTCCTCGTCCAAACCACTGTTTCTTTTCCTTCTCTCTTTCCCTTCTGTTATCTCTTCCTCTTCCTGTCGTCTTGTGACTCTGCACTGCATTATTCCCTCACGGAAAAGGCCTCTACACAATCCACTCCACTCTTTAAGCCTCTCCTTATCTGACTGCCAGGCCTACAGCTCAATGCTCTGCTCATCTCTCTTCTCTTCGTGTCCTTCCTCTCATCCTCATCCTCCTTCTTCTTTTTCAAAACTCTACGACAGACTTCCTTCCCCTCCCTCCATCTTGCCCAATGATTGACTATTGCCCTTCAAATGCCACCTCCCTCAAAGGCATGTCCCCTCCTCCAACCCCCTTTTTACTTCCTCGTTTCTGCTGGTTCGAGGCCAAAATGCTCTCCTCTGCCTCCTACTGGCAAAGGAAGGAAACACGTGGGCAGAAATCCCAACCCTGTCGCCAGAAAAAAATGTTGCTATTGTACCTATCTGCAAACCACAGATGTGTTCAATGTCAGTGTTTGTGAACCAAAAATATCTACTTTATCATGGCACTCTTCAAACGTCGGATATTACTTACATATGTTGCCATTTTTTCAAGTTAGCTTGAGGCATTGATGGTCGGTTGTGGTTAGGAAAAGATACCAGGGCTTGGTTTAATACAGAAAGCGTCCACAAAGATGTGATAAAAATGGCTAAATTATTTAGTAATGTTTAAACTAAACCACAGTCTTTTCCTAACCCTAACCAAAGTGCTTTCGTTCCATATATATAAAAAGTCTGCAAAGATCTGATAAAAAATGAGTCATGATCTATTTAGTAAAATCTTTGCCAACCCCGGATCTTTTCCCAACCTTAGCCAAAGCACTCTTATTGCCAAAACCTTAAAACTCACAGGATTTGGGATGCAAACTCAAGTCTCTGGTGGCAAGTCCTAGGTTTTGTATATTTGACATCCACCCCATTGACCTACAGCTTATTGAGGAAAGACAAGAGAGTGAAACCTTCATTGACAAATTCCATTGACATTAGACTGTTGTTTTCATGTAAAATGGAAATCCATCCCTGTGCCTTTTGAGAAACGGCCCAAAAAGTTAAAAACAGGTAAAACAGTAAAAGGTACAACATACTTTTGGTTTGCAAACTGACATTACATGTATCCATAGTTTGCAGAAAGGTACAATGGCAACATTTTTTTCCTGGCAATTGTGTTGGAAATCCACCTTTTCGGTCTACTGAAGACGCCAAACAGAAACTTATAATCTAGCTAGCTCTTTTCCGGTTGCAAATATGTTTTTATGTATATGTGTGTCTTGTTAAAGAGTGTTAAAAATGAGATTTCTTATGAAGCAAAAAAACTTGTACATCACCCTAAGTAAAGCCAATAATGTTTTTGAGACATGTTTTGACATGTGTACAAGAAAACACATGGAGAAACATGTTTATCAAGGCAGGGCAGAAATGTAATGGAATATCCTATTGTATTTCTGACCTTATGTGTTATGGATGGTACTGTGTGGCTGCCTCTTTGGTGTGTGTTTTGTTCTGGAGAAGAAGGGGAATTGAGGTTGTCGTGCGGTGATAAAACAGAAGATGAGGGCAGATAAGGGTTCGGTTAACCTCAGATTCAAAGTGAGGTGGTTGGGAAGAGAAAGAAAAACGGGGGGTAGGAAGGTGCTTGCTGTGGGAGAGAGCTTTGGTGGAAGAGACTTATCTGGCATGTTTTAAGCCAAGCCAAAAATCCATATGTATCACTACAGATAGAGCCTTCTCTTCCCCAGAGCTGTCTTTTAAGGGTGCTCCTTCTCCAACCCTGAGCCAAAGATGGATTGCGATCTGCGCGCTTGATATGCAGGGTGGATAGTGTCGACTTGAATGTTCCTTTAAAATTCATAACTGGAATGGAGGTGCTAAAATCCACATCTTTATAACTGGAGAACTGTTTCACTAGAAGCTGTTTAACTATCCAGTCACATGGATTAGTTTGAATGTTTTCTTCTTTTTTTTCAGCAAAGCCACACAGACACCTGACATAAGACAAACTGCACTAAAATAACCTTAAAAGACGTTTTGTTTGTATGTATCGTGAACTGTATTAGTCATAGTTGCACTGTAACATCCCTTCATTTGAAAATGACTGGAGCTTCTTACATTTTTTTACATTTATTTTAATGCTTGTGATAACTCCAGAGCACTAACAACAACTTTTGATGACTCTGTATAATATGTTGTAAAGAGAAATAAAAATTGAAGCCCCAAGCGCAGCTGTTGTCAACACAACACAAAATAGATGAAAATGTCTGTGGTCTGCTTTCTTTCCATTCCCAGGCTCAAGCTTTGTACCTTTGTTAACTAATCAAAGGAGGAAAAAAAAGCCTTTCCAAAATTAAATATTTTACCAATTGCAATATTTGAACACTCTGATGGCTTGCATGAAAGTGAAACTCATTATAAAACAGCACAGGACTTATTAGCTAATGAAGACATTTGCATACACATTGAGAACAGGTTGGAGTTTTTTTTTGTTGTTTTTTTAATACAGAACAATGACCACTAGGTGATTTTATTTCAAATCACAAAGCAATTGGAATTAAACTTTGAAACGTTTGCTCAGTGGAGGCCTGTGACAGCTAAACTGGTTTCACCTTTCACAGCCTTTGTTAGCCAACTAGCCCAAAATGTAATAATTATGAACTGAAAATAAGTGATCGCTAACCATTTACAACCTTTTCACATTTACAGGGTGACAAAATGAGGGGTAATTTTCTTTTTTTTGTACTAAATGTGCAGGCAAGGTTCAGTGTGCATGCATAACCTTTTGCGAAAAGCTCTGCTTCATATTCAGACCGTTAAACGGTGCAGACACGGTCTTCAGCTGATGCCCACTGACCTGCCCGACTGCAGCTCCTGAATGGTCCGCTGAGGACTGCTGTCCGCCAGAGTGTCTGTTTTGACATATATTCTTAATGCCTTGAGAAATGTTGAAATCCCTCACTTCAGGGCTGAAAAGTTACTGTGTCTAATCATAGTGTAATACATTTGGGGAAAAATATGCTTAAGGGTTGTTGACATGACATTTTCACTGTCACACCAGATAAAAATGAAAATAATTACAAATGTCCTCATTTAAAATGCAGTAAATGGTAAATCGGGTACCTGTTGTAAAAATTGTTTTAGTGTGACTCTCTCAGGATTGGTTCAGTAAATTATAACTTGTAATACAGTAATACTATAACTTGTAGTAATTGGTAATCATTCTCGTCATCCTTATATTTCTAAAAGTGTAGAAGCTTGATACATTTTGTCACTGAAATTCATGTCCTCCGGCATGACAGCATATTGAGTCATGACTTTAAATCAGGCAATTCCACAAACAACTTAATTTAGTTGAGGGACCCAATTCAAGGTCATGTTACTGAAGCAAAGAACTTATATTGACCAGAACTGAAAGCTAATGCATTGTTCAGTTGGAGTTGCGCAACAGAGCTACTTTTCCACCATTTTGGATGGAAAGCAGTTCTCAGAAAGCACCACAGTTTAGTCTTTTATCTCTAATCTCTTTCTCTACACTCTTTGCTACTGTCAAACAACTTACATTGATAAGAAGTGAAAGCGAATTGTATGTTCCATGGTTAAATCGATGTGTAGCAGCAGTGCTACTCCTCCGCCATGTTGGACTGAAAACTGTCGTGAAAAAATCCACTTCCACCTCTTCGCTTCCATATTCATGTATGAAGCCCCCTGTGAATCCCATGATAAGCGTCTCATAATTATTCTTTTTTGCAAACACAGAAAGTGTGGAAAATGATGCAAATGTGTCTCGCTAACTGCTAATGACAGGTTAGCTAGGAATAGCAAGGTCACAAAAGTAGTCACTGGGAAAATATTTAATATATACAAAGTTTATTTATAATTTAATATCATTCAAAGAGCAATATTTGAAAATAATGAAGATAAATCGCTGTCATGCTGTTTGCATATTATTTACATTTCTTTTTAATTTTTGTGTCATAAGACAAAATTATGGTGCAGTTCAGTTTAGTGAAAATGTAATCAATCAGAAAACAATCAAAGAATTGACAAAGTTAGTGACCCCTCATATAACATAATAGCATAAATATAGATTATATATACCTGAATATATTTGTTTTCTTCAAAATGGTGTTTTTACAAAGGATGCACGTTTATCCCCTTTTTGAGATTAAGTTGAGGAGATGCTGCTCACTCCTTGTGTGAAGACTGCTTTCGTTTTATTGTTTAATTCCCAGCTGCTGAGTGGGAAAAACACATTCACATACGTTCATATATTTCACTTGGCAGAAAGAATTGCACGATGGCCAACATGACAGGTGCACAAATGACTACAATAACCACACTGTCTGCAGTCTATGTTATGACTAATAAATAGGAGGTGTTAGCGTAGCCTTCCATAGAGACTGCAGCTGGGGAAACGGCTAACGTGATACATCGAGATGTGGGTTAATGCTGAAATTCACCTCTGAAGCTAGTAAGCACATTTGTTTGATCTGTAAACAAGCAGAAATCTAATGATAATTAGCGGTGGTGCAGAGTTAATGGTTTACCGTGTGTCTGGCCAACACTTCTTTGCTGGTTGTCTTGCAACCTCACATTGACCACAAGACCCTGTTCACAAGAAATTGTGAAACTAGTTCACATGGCTTTGCATGAATTGAACAAATAAGATACAGCATCTAAGTGAGCTTGAGAGTTGTTTTGGTAGATGGATTATTGGATTTTGGATGGAGCCAGGAAAGCTGTTTCGACATGCTTCCAGTCTTAGTCTGACACTCATATAGATTGTTCTCAGGTTTTTTTTTCTCTTCCTACTCTAAGCAAGAACACAGCAAGCATATTTTATTTTACCATAATGTCCATTTTTGTTTGAAGGAGAGAGCATATCGGTGCAGTCTGTTGCTTTCAGGTCTTCTCATCTCAGTGACTCCAGACTGAAAGCTGTCTGCCACATTGTGATTGCCAATACTACAATTATTGCAAGTAAGAATGATTTCAAATCCTACATGTTGGGGCTTTATATTAGAAGCAGAAGCACTGGCCTCATAATGCTGCCTTTCTTCCCTTTTATCTCATGACTTCTTATTGCATATAGGCTATTATGTCACTTAAACCTTATGGAAGTCAAGTCAAAAGACAGTTTTTGGCTTTATTTCGTTCCATCCATTGATTTGGGGAATTAGTTTTCTGCTGGGGTGTTTGAATTTTATTTAGTTTTATTAGTTTTATTTCTTGGCTTTTCTTTACCCCAGTTCTAATGTCAGGTACTAAAACCTTATGATACCATATCAAACAGAGAATGGCAGTATTTCATTTAAATGGGTTTAAAATACATGTTTAAGTACTCTTGAGTATTTTGTAAATTGTAGTTTGCCAGATACAGAAATTAAGATGTAGCCTAATTTGTAGTTAGATACCTTACAAGGTTGTATTTGCATATTTGAAATACAGTACTTAAAATACATCCTTTAATATGTAATTTTATGGCCAGGTTTAAAAAAAAAACCGAACAAGAATTAGCCTTTTTTTATCCTTTGGCTAGTCACAACTGAACCACTGTCACTGTCTAGCGTCCCTGAACGCACCTTGTGCAACGCTGGATAAAGCAATTCTGCTCTCTGCTTCCCACCTCTAGGTTAAGTATATATGTCCTAACGCTAACTCACTTAAACTCTAAAACATACAGGTTAATATATACCTAACTGACGTTACATTGCCATGTTAATTGATACGGAGCTCACACATTACAGGAAATACAGCCTCTATACAGTATGTAGCAATACTGTTCAGCTAACGTTAGCAGCGATGCTAACAGAGTTGACATGCTAACTTTAACAATGTTAACTGACATAAAAGAGTTAATACCAGTATTTTATTTTGATACATTTTGTGAACAAGTACTTGTAATATGTAACAAGGAACTTTTTATGTATTTGTGCCTGAATGTGACTGTCAGTCCAACCATTTCTGCTAATAGGCTAAGAATTTTAACTACAAGTTGGGGCTTCAAAGTGATACTAAACACTAAAGTTATTGTCGGGCAAGTCTGGTGGGTTTGAAGAACACTTCAGGGCCTCAGTTTCCTGTGGGAAAGGACTGAATGATGGAAAGGTAAATTGGTAACAATACAGTATAGCCTACCCTTAAACTGATATTGTTTAAGTTTTTTAAAGTGGACTGTTTTTAGGTGATAAAACAGTCCAGAAAAGCCAAATGAACCCTTTCAGAGCCTCACATGGTTCTGCATAAGTGTATCCTTGCGACTGTCTCTCTTGGAGATGTCCCTGAACTACTCCTTTCTCACATATCTATCGTGTGACACTAGAACACTGCATCATTTCATATTTTTCTCTACCGTTAATATTGTTGTGTCGCAAATCGCACTCTTTACTCTTACAGCAATGTTTTTTGACATTTGGGCAAAGCTTTGTCTTCTTCCACGTGGATGCAGGCAGAGTATTTGCATGAAGGCAACGTAAACAAACATGGAGGAGTGTGAACGTGGCACAGATTGAGATCATTCTGAATCACAGCTGCAACTAAAGATTATTTTCATTGTCAATCTATTGATTATATTCTCGATTAACTGATTAATCATTTTGTCCAAAAGAAAATGTTCAAAAAGTGTTGCCCAAAGCCCAAGACGACATCCTCAGATGACCCAAAGGTATTCAACTTACTGTCACAGACGAGGAAAGAAAACAGAAGATATTCACATTTAAGGAGCTGGACTTTTTTTTCCTCAAACCAATCATCTTCATAAAGTTACGTCAAGCCCCAGTGATAAGGACAAACAAGCAGACGAAAAAATTCCTCTGATATCTTATATTGTGTTAGAAAGAGAAATCCTGTAGGCTCGTTCATACATAAATGACCTTAATATCAATACCAAATGTAACAGGCTACTCAGAGTGAGCAGATATTTCGTGCTGTATGTGACAGGATCACAGGCTGCATCTGTTGTGTGGGTGCGGTGGCGACGACCCTCCTTATGGTCGAAATATGTTGGACTTGAAGCTAATTGCGGCGCTTTTGTGGCTGCAAATCACTTTGAATTCAAGGAGAAGACAAACGCTCAAATGATGTTAACGGTTCGCCTTTGAGGATCAATATGCTGATGATTAAACAGATTACCACAGGATTTATTTGCTGAACAGGCCTGAGGATTCAGTGTGGTCTGTGCTCTGAATCCAAACAGCTGAATACTCTGAATTCCCTTCATTAGAAATCTTGAGCTTCAGTATCAGCCTCTCATTATGACCATAGTTAAAATATATATATATTGTATATATATAGTGTGCTACATGGAAGTGCTGACCAATGAATTGTATTTATTGGTCAGCACTTCAATAAATACAATTTATTCATTGGTCAGCGATGTGTTTATCACGTACACATGATAAACACATCGCCCCGAATAATGATAAATAAGACACACAAAAAAAAAAAGAACAGCACTTATTTTGGATTCAGAATAGACAATATGTTACTATAAACCTCTGCACCCTGTTGGTCAGAGTTGAGGCCTTGAAGATTGTAATTTGAGACATTGCACTTGTTTTAAATTGTCATATTTAATTTCTATAAAATTTAAAATAATTTTTTCCAAGTTGCTTTCCCTGCAGAATTTTTTTGTTGAGTTGAGAATAAAATGTTTTAAAGGGAGCAAGGGAAATGAAATTTTAATTTCTACTAGTTTAAGTGTCTTATTTAATTGAATTTGAGTTTCCTCTCGGTTGGTTGGGTATTCATGTGCAGTTTCAGCATGACATGCGTTCAATGAAGGCATGTTTGAAATAATTCACATCATGTCTTTGTTCCATGAGTCTCTGTGAGAAGTGTACCGATTAAAGCAGAAAGACATAGGATCTATATAGCTAATATGTATGCTTCAGTATTTGTTTTGTTTACCACAATGCAAGCGTTGATGAGTAACTAATGTAATTGTAATGAGTCACAGTTACTGAGAAAAGATCGGTAATGAAATTACAGTCACTAATCAAAATGTTGGTGATTACAAAGGTGTCACATTTGAATATATTCATTTCAGTAAAAAGCTTATGTGTAGAATATAACATTCATTTGTGGTTTTGCATCTTTGTGTCATGCAGGAACGCCTTCTTTTCGTGTATTTCTGGACAACATGGATGCACAAAGCTGTTCATCAAGGGTAGGACGGCTTAAATCTAGACAGTTTTGACATTATTTTTGATTGGTTCTCTCGTTGAAAGTGGCATCACCTCTCATCTCATCTCACATCTCATCAAATCAATGCGCTTTGCTCTGAGCAACGTGAGTCTGTTATGACCGGCTGCGACCAGCTGACCGCACCGGGGTGAGGGGCCAGTAAAGGTCTGAATCTTCACCAGCCTCACGATTTGATTAAGTTTCACATGTCAACCATTCAAATGAGTGACAATTCTCGCCACATCTCGATGTATCACATTCCTCAGTTTTCAATCTTACTCCTCATGGCTACTTTGTTCATTGATTAATAGAAGCTGAACTATCTTTTATTGAGAAAGTGCTTTCAAAGGCCAGACTTCCACAGTCTATAATATAAACAGAAGCATCTATTCAAAACAAGAATCTGTGTGACCCTCCTCAGTATCTAAATAAATACAAAAACAAAACAGAAATCCTTCTGCAGTGCATTACAAATACTGTTGTGAATATCCACTGGCCTCACAATTTGATTCGGTTATGGTGTCTGCATCATGATGCACCTTTGAAAAGTTTCCAGGGTTTTCCCCAGCTTTTCAAAGGGCTTCGGTGCGTTCTGAGTTCCAGCATCTTCACTAAGTTTGTCGAAGACAAGAAAATGTGTATGTTTATGTATATGTACATAAAATCACATCATTTTCAACCATTAATATTACCAGATCTGTCTACACAAATTTGGAAAAGCTAGAGCAGAGAAAAACAATAAACAAAAAGCTTAAAAGAGAACATTAGATCTGGCAAAAGTCTGGTTGATTTTACATGAAATTGCCTTAGGTGCTGCCTAAAATGGTTTGGGTGCTGCTCCTAAGTCTTATAATGATAGGGCACACCATGGTTTCCACATTTCTAGTGGCCATGTTGTCGGAAGAGAACGCCTTTTGGTGCTGGAAATTTAACAATATTTTCATTCTCAAACAACACATCAGAACCTTCAAATCTTAATTCATTATTAATTAATTCAGTTAATTCACGATTGACTAACCTTCAATAAATGTTTGACAATACTGTTGTTAGGTTTACACTGCCTGGTTTAACTGAACAGCTTTCTTTCCGCATTTAAACATTTGCCGTAATAAATGTTACATTACTTTGAAGTAATTGAAATAGTTACTACATAATAATCTGTATCCTACTACATTTTAAGAATAACCCTCCCACCAGTGGTTAACACAGATCGTCCTCATAAGGTGCAGTCGTACTGTGTAGAGTGCATGTTGCATTGACAGCTGCAATTGATGGACTGTTTTTCTCTAAGCAACATATGTGAGTGTTGTGAGGGGTGAGGCGACATATTGAGCAGGTGCAGGTATACTCACAGAAGCCCCTCTGTGTGTGAATGTTTTTTGGTGGTGACGGGGGGTGGGGGGCTTCCTGGGTGCAGAGAGGCCCTGGGATATGAAGGGCTGGAGGGGTGAAGGGAGGGAGTTTCTATGGCTCAGGTTACCCCTAGCAGGGGGGAGGGAATGATATGTTGTTTATGTGGGGGGGATACCAGGCCCAAAAAAAGCCACCAATGTCTTCAACACACGGGGGCGGGAGGTCTCAGCTGTGGCGGGGCCCCTGAGTGCTGTCCTTCACATTATAACCTGCCTGCGTCTGGACGTCCAGCATGGGCAGAGGGGTAAGTTTGATTCTTTTTTTTCTTTTTCTTTTTTTTTAAATGTACTGTAGTTTTATGTCTTATTATACTCAAGCCCCTCTTCATGTTTTAACAGAATGGATGATGGGAAAGTTTATATGCTTTTACATTTGCGTATATACAGTAACAGCATATGGCATGGACATGCATCATGGAAAAATACCACGTTGTGTGATTGCGTTCGCGGGCCTTGCTGTCTCTAAGCATCACAATGCTTGTTTTAATAGTAACATTTCAGGAATGATGGCTTTGCTCCTCCCTAAGTTTCGTTCCTGGCTTGCTGTTTATTCGGGTAATTACGTAATTTTGTTTTTATTCTCTCCATCAGGCCCATTCCATTTAGCTTTATGGGAGGACAGCCTGGTAATCTTCCTCACACACAGTGGGGGGAAATTGCTATGCC
The DNA here is from genome assembly GCA_037367275.1 of Coranthus polyacanthus. Classification (NCBI taxonomy): domain Eukaryota; kingdom Metazoa; phylum Chordata; class Actinopteri; order Kurtiformes; family Apogonidae; genus Coranthus; species Coranthus polyacanthus. Next base: position 18,840,844 of record JAPQRN010000010.1, read on the forward strand.
AGACACATTTCAGGCACTCCACCGACTCCGTGCTCCCTCTTTGGCTTTTTTTCTGATTACTTTTTTTTTCACAGTGTCACTCTCACGCTCTCCCCTCTCTCATTCTCTCTTGTGTGTCCCTCCTTCGCTGACACGCACACGTGCTGCTAAAAGAAGGAGACTGACAGCAGCAGATGATTTCCATGATGTACCATTCTTCCAACTGTTCAAGCCACGCACACACACTCACAAATGAGAAACTCGCGCTATATGGGGAGTAAAAAAAAAATATTTCCCCCTCCGCATTTATAGAATGGTTTTTCCGATAGTGCTAAAAGATTGAAATGAACCAAAGTCCATTGTACTCACACTGATGCTTGTAATACGTGGCTATGAATGTAAATGGCTGTACACAATGTGGCCACAACAAGTGTTTTCCCCTCCCAGTGTGCGTCTGTGGAGGTTTGGGGTGATAGCATACACGATGATATACTGATGTATGGAAATCTCTGTTTTTCCCCTCCTTCAGTTCGGTGCTGAGAATGGAGGGAAGAGGAAGAAGAAGGACAGGGATTTGGATGAGCTGAAGAAGGAGGTGTCCTTGGTAAGAAAAACAAGCTGTCACTGCTCCAACCTACACCCAGTGATTGATTCCCATCATGGCTGCTCCCAAATGATCCCAAATAGCATTGCGCCAGACAGTACAGGTTATTTAACAAGGCTATAAATGAACACAGTGGCCCGTAAACAAAATGGCAGTCCGAGCTACTTAGTGTAGTCTGTTGTAGACGAGCCGGTCCCGTCCTCCCCTATCTCTTCAATCCCTCCTACCCCCCCTCTGGCTGTTCTTCTTTGTGCTCTGAAAGATACTGAATAATTTGTGGGCCACCAACATTGTAGTGCAGACTTTTTTTGTCTTGTGCTGTAGCTGTAGCTCTTTGAGGTGCTGTCAAAACGCAGCCGAGCGATGCCCATGAAAACTGGGGTACGTTTTGCTGCTCGCGCTATCTTCTGATAAAAAAGCTCTTGTCAATTATCAAGTTGGCCTGTGACTGATTAAAGAGAAGAACTCCTTGGATACTCTCAGCACATGCCTGAAGCGATTTTGTGATTAACTTTTGTATTTTACTTTCTTGCTTTTTATCTATGTGCTTCATGTACAACTTCTTCAGTCAGTGATTTCCTAAATTTCCCCCAGAATTGCTTTAAACAGCCACCAGACAATGGCTGATCAATATTGGCTGTAAGGGCATATAAATAAAGCTTAACTACCAAACAGTTTTGGGAACATCGGAGCACATTGTTGATTATGGAGCCGTCACTTGCAGCCACATTTCATTCTGGTCAGCTCGAGTCAATGCTGGTGCAGAAACTGGTATATTTTCCTATTCCTGTCTTCTTCATGTCTTAGTGCTCAATGAAGAAAGTAACCCTGAGGGACTGACACCATCTTGACAGTTGAGAACTGAAATTTTGGTTGTTACAGTGCTGAAGTAGATTTCAGCTGCATTGGACAACCCATTTGCCAGAATAAAATCTTGTTATTGTATTCTGCAAATCATGGTTAATATCAGTGTTTATGAACCAAATCTAAGTTTCATATCAGCATTTCTACACACATAAATCAACATTACAATGTTTTCACCTAAGATGCATTTACATGGAACTATTTGAAGTGCCTCCCCACTCAAAAATAAGTACATTTTTGTGTTCCTTCTCTGTAATCTTTGAGTCTCATTGGGTGAAATGATGTCTGTGCAGAGCATAGACTTTACTTGGGTGGGCTGCCCAGGTATATTAACAGCTGCCAAAGTATATTTAATGAGTAATTTAAACATTTTCACCTCTGCTAAAGAGTTTATACAGTGTGACATGTCATAGTCTCATATTGAACCATAGACACTGGTGGGCAGTGATTTCCTGTTAACAAAAATAGCGAGACAAGTTGCATGTCATCCCACACAGCTATTAGTTTGTGAGTAGAGGATGACTTCATTCACTCAGTGTTTGTGTTGACATGACTTGTCTTCAGCTGAATTCACCCACTGTCACAGTTTTACTAATCCAACATAAAGGTAAACGTGATAAACTGAACAGTAAAGATGATAAAACAGAACATTACTTAACTTAACATGACAAAATGTGCGAAATAGTTTCGCTACAATAACAATCAATCAACAGTCAATAACGTTGATACATAAACTGGGACTTCTCTGACACCCCCCCCCCCGGGACCAAGACTTACCACACATTCAGACATCTTCATCTGAATGATCGCATTCAGATGAAGAATGATTCTAACTTCAAATGAAGATGAATCTAACTGTGATAAATGCTGCAGAGTTTGTCTTTGTCAGGCTGTTTTCAAATTCATCTGCTGAAAAGGTTTTTCTCTGCCCATCTGAGTTCAGACTCAAGGGTCACTTGAAGCCATCATTGCTCATACACTACAAATTGACTTTTTATCAGAGTAGGAAACATCGTGTGGTCAGAAGTGAAACTTTGGAAATGTACAGTATTTACATATTCAGAGATTCAGAATTTTTCAGTGAGGAAAGTGGAGGGGATGTCATTCTAATGATTTTTGATGAGGTCATTTAACTTTTTTGTAGAAAACGATGTCAGACAAATTATTATTCAATACAGAGTATTTTTTTATGGGGTTTTATTACATGACTGCGGGAGAGCTTTAACCATTTTTATGATGAGGTTAAGCAGAAAATACAGACCTATGTGAGTATTTCATTATTTTAATGGCTAGGTACAATATACCAGGATTTGGTTTAATACAGAAATAGTCTGCAAAGATGTGATAAAAAGTCCTGGGTTTTGTAAATCCACCATCTACCCTAAACACCTCCTGCCTATTGAGGAAAGACAAAAAAGTTCTGCAAACTGGGTTGGTTAAATCACTATAATGCTGATACATATGTATCTAGAAATGTTGATATGAAATGCATTTTTGGGTTTTGAAACAAAAGGTGCTTTCACACCTACCTCATTTAATCTGGACTTTCCAGTTTGATCTGAACCAAATTTGCAGGTGTGAAACCTCCTTAGACCTGCAGACCAAACAGCCAGTCTTTGGTCCTACCAAAACACTTTTTGGACAGTTACGAACTTTCAGAACAATCACAATTAACAACATGTCTATGTCAGACGCACAGCTGTCTGTGAAGGGAGATGCAGCACACATAGATGATGACGACAGGAGGTATTAGTCTGTTCCCAAAATTACTAAATGTATACAATGTAAAACAAATCATGAACCTTGGTTGTGAACCCCCTGTAGAGATTACAGTATGTATCTCGGGTTTGCAGAAATGAGCAGTGACAACATTTCATCCTGGGTTGCCTTGGAAGCCACTGAAGTGGCTTTTGGCCAGAAAAAGAAAAAATGCCACTATACGACAGAAAATGAACCCAGGAACATAACATCCATCACCACAATCTTTTTACAATGTTGAGAGTGATTCTGTTTGGGTTTGATTTATTTTTGTGCAAACCTGAAGTTATCATTGAAGAACATATTTTATGACTAGAGACAGACGGTTTACTCAGCTCTAGTTGCTTGGAGATGCAGGAGGAATGGACCAGTCTTTGACCTCTTTGATCTGTCTTGAGCAATGAATCATATATATCAAGCTCCTTGATCCAGGTCAGATAGAGAGAATAAAATATTTTTCAGTAGGATGTAGGTACATATAACTTTAATCAGCTGAATTTCTTCATGATCCGCTTACTGTTAAACGGGTCGCACATTACACTTCACTTCTGCAGCTGTAGAGCTCAAGTTCAATAGTCCATTAAATGTATTGTTTTGATAGGATGTAGTCTCCTAATCATTTAAGAAGCACATAAAAAAAACAAAAAAAACATAATTGAAAGTGTAGCTCTGTTTGGTTTCACTGAAGCGCAAATAATAACAAAAAAATTCCCTCTGCAGGATGACCACAAAATATCACTGGATGATCTGGGAAAGCGCTACGGACTAGACCTCGCTCAGGTAAGAGCTCACACACATTCTCATTTACACACAAACATGAGCAAACGCACAACAAAGTCAGCTTTAATGTCACCTTATAGAGATGTAATCTGTGCTTTCCTGTGCTGGAAAAAAACGTTCAAAGTGAGACCAAGCATCCCGTTGTTCTCTGCAGTGTCCCCAGCTCGCCTCTAGGCTTATTCACCTTTAATCTTTCAATCACACAACAGACATTTACACACTGTGATGAATATTAACGCAGGCAGATACACACAGATGAAGCAATGACAATAATAGTGTTTAAGCTCTAACTACATTTTCCACTTTCCTTTAATCTGACATTGCAGTATTAGTCACATATTTTTTTGGAGAAAAGCTTTAGGGAATATAGATGCTGGGAGCTCAGTGAGCCAGACTGTGTCTCTCCACTAAAATTAAGCTACAGTATTTAGTAACACTTTAATTTGAGGTGTGCGTAAGACACAACAACCGTCATGAACATGAAGGTGAGTCTTTATGAATGACTGGTGTTATGACTGGTGCTGTTGAGTGTAATTCGGTAATTTCTAATGTTGAAATTCACCTTCTCACTTGGAAATACTGACTTTAAGGGAAAATAATACGTAGCTCAAAGGTAAAAATCGCTCCCACCTTGATTTTAATTACAGTTAGTTTGATGTTCACTCCCACGTTTATTGATAAATTGCTTTAGGTTGATGTTCAGTGATTAAGATTTCCTTAGATATTTTTTACTTAGACTTTGTGTTCAGTTCAAGAGTCACCTTGTTTTTAATAAAGTGAAAATAATCAACTTCAGACAAGCGTAATGTGTTTTTAAAGTAGGAGGGGGGGATATCGGTTATCAGCTTTTTCCTGCTCCAAACTATCGTTATTAAATCGGCCTTTAAAGAAAACACTATTGGCCGACCTCTAAGGAAAACAAACAAACAAGAAGAGAAGGAAGTGAGAGAAGATGTAGAACAAAAGGTGGATGAGAGGGGGAGAAAGAGGAAAGAGACGCAGAGGTGGCAAAAGTACACACTTTATTTACTCATGTGAAAGTACAGATACTTGTCAAACAAAGAACTGTGGTAAAAGTAGAAGGATCAATTGAACTGCTTTACTACAGTAAAGGTGAAAAGCTACAGGATGTGAGTATAAGTATAAAAGTTAAAAGAAGACCTTTTCTAGTGGACGTTTGTGTGCAAAGTGAACTGAACGTCATAACGTATTAATATAATGTGAAAACTATTAAACCATTCTAACTTCAAACCAAATGAAAAAAACAATAGACTGAAAATTCTGAACATTAACTTGACTCCAGATTCTAAGTTAGTTTTCAGCTGTTGTCTAACGGTAGTTAATGGTTATCAAATATATTGTGTTGCCTTGAAATATGGTCCGATGTCCCTCTGGATTTTCAAAATCCTGTTTCTTTTCAGTTGCTGATCCATTGTTAAGCAGTGATACGACAGTTTGTCACATTCCCTGTGTTTATATGACTTGAACACAGCAGTATGACAACATCCCTTTCATAGCAACATTTGAGCTTCACAACATGAGTTTGAGGAAAATGGTCGCTGTGTGAATATGGTCTTTTGTCTGTAACATGTGGATATGTTGTCTAAGTGCCTTTTTATGTCCATTCAGCTTCATGTGCTTCACAAAAACCCTGAGGTGCAGTATTAAGCCTCTTTGTGGAAGGGAAAAACCCATGGACAGGTGTCATGTCAGTCTTATGCAGTTGCTTTAAATAAAGTGTTACCCAGTATTTCCTGTATTTTTCATGCATGTTATAAATTGGACTATGATATTGTCGCTACGCATAAAATCTGTAGAAGAAAAAAAAACTTCACTAAAGTTATAACTAACAGTTTTATGGCCAAGCACCTTAGATGAGAAGAGTCACCCAGTTTATTATACTTCTGGTGTTAAATAGGCCAGACAAGAATACTTGATGTTCTGCAACAGTAGCAGTAAAATTGCTTTTTAAGCTGCAGAGAAAATGGGCCGTTGTGTTGTAATAAGATTCCCGGTGCAGGCAGAAAGACATTCCTAAAAATTGCTCTCCCCCAGGGTCTGACCAACGCCAGAGCTGCAGAGGTGCTGGCTCGAGATGGTCCCAACGCCCTGACCCCGCCTCCCACCACCCCGGAGTGGGTCAAGTTTTGCCGTCAGCTGTTCGGCGGCTTCTCCATCCTGCTCTGGATCGGTGCCATCCTCTGCTTCCTGGCCTACAGCATCCAGGTGGCCATGGAGGATGAACCGGTCAATGACAACGTGAGAAACTACTTGTAAAACACGCATGCATTATGTCCAAGCGTGCACCTTACATATTAATCTCACAGACAGGGCAAGAGGCAGGACACACAGTCACATAAAAACAGGAACATGCAAATACTTGTTTTTCTGTCCTGTACATGAAGTAACGATCACAAATAGGTGTTAATGATATTTCACATATTTCAAACATTATCTCTTTTCCATTTATGTATTACATCTGGAGACAAAAAGAGGGAAAATGCCTATTTGAATTCTGCTGAATTTTCGTCACTTTTTTATCTTAATGTAGTCATTTTTGTAATTTGACATTTAGTAAACCAGACTGATTATACTTATTACCTCATAATAATAAGATAAATTCTCAAAATAATGACTTAGTATTACTAAAGTATCTCATTATTGTACGCCATTATTTAAGAAAGTATCTAAATAATGAGATACTTTCTCAAAATACTGCCTTAGTATCTAGTATTATTTTGAGATACTCATTACTCATCTTTTTTCATTACTTTGGCAGAAATGAGCTTCCCTAAGGGTGGCCTTATGAGATGAAGATCTTCTTTTCCAGGTCTCTGGTCAAAGTGGCAGCAAAATGATCACACATAAGCCAGCACAGAGTCTAAAATCACTGAAGGAAAAAATGGAAGGAGGAAGGGTGGGAGAAAGCAAAGTAAAAAACCCTAAAAACTTTTGAAACATAGAAACAAAAAAGGAGAAAAAAACCATTAAAACGTCATGATTTAGTCCTCACAAGTATACATAGAAATACAAGTACACACTAGCACTGAGTCCCCTCCCCCCACTGAAACTGTGACGTAAAAACAACCGCTGACACTGGCATCGGTCCTAGCATTAGCATGGATAAATACTCACACCAACTGCTGAGCAAATGGAGCCAAGCAGTCGACCATACCGCGCTTTATGACTCGGAGTCATTATGCAATCATCATTCAGTATTCTCACAACCCCAGACAGCATTAAAACCTTGCATAATATACAGTAACATACAGAAGATAGACACACACATGCACACATGCAATAGCCTTAATCTCCTCATGATTTAATCTCTGCGTTCAGAAGTATGTACAGCTTGATGCTCTGGTGAGCTTCTTTAAAGTCCCAACCGCCTGCGGCATTGGCACTTTACACTATTGCATAATGTGAAAGGAGTTATTTAAGATGAAAATCCACTCCAACAAGACCTTCGCATTGCTGTTCTCAGATTCAAATTAAGTTTTTATTATTTTGATGCATTTGTCGAGGTGAACAATTGCGTTGTCTCGCACAATTTGACGAAATGTTCCACAGGCTTCTTAAAGAGACAGTTTTTAAAATATGCATGTTTGCGATGTGGAAATGAGGCATTTATCCTCTGACTGTTGAAACTTAAAATATATTATTTGCCTAAACAGATGTTTAGGCAAATAATTTATTCTTTACAGGCAGCAAAAAAGATCAAGTGTCTCCTGAAGTGAGAAGAATAAAAGAAAAAAAAAAGCCTGAATCTGCAAAAAAAACATGTGGAGACAAAGCAAGGGGTTGCAATCTGAGCACTCAATAGGAGGTAAATGTTGTGAACACTGACAAGTGATTTTCTGAGGATACAGATGTATTCCTTGGTTCAGAAGATTTTGCACTGCAATAGTGAAAAAAAAAAGCCATTCAAGTGTAAAATAGCAAAAACATTCTGCTGTTGCTGTCAAATCAAAGCTGCACCTTCCAAGTGCAAACTTCTCAGGATTTAGGAATTGTACTTTCCTCAAGTCCAGGACATACAGTACACCAGCTGGCAGATGCTTTCATCCAAAGTGCCTTGCTGTCTTGTTTGCCTCAGTATGAGCTGAATCATAACACTTCTTTTACTGGCGCCTCTCACACGCACAAACTGAAAATAATTTTTAAAAAACAACCAGAATAGAAGTGCACCTCCTTTTGCCTTTCACACAGTTACAAGTCAATTTTATTTACCTTGAAGCAGCTTTAAAAAAAAAAAAAAAAAAAAAAAGTCTCTTGGTGGCCTCAGTGATCAGTGTCTCAGTTCTTGGTTTTTCTGGGTTTGGGAAACAGATGTTCACTTGGACTAACATTGAATGAAGCGTCCAAGATGACAGGAATAGTACACGAGAATCTAGCTCTGTTCCTTTTTAAATCTCCTGCTACGACTGAGAGCTTCCCCAGGTTCTTTTTTTTCTTTCTTTCCTGTTTGCACTTAACTCTTCTCTCGTACTCTTGCATTTAAGGTTTTTGCTGTTTTAAAACCTGTCTGAGGTCTGTAAATCCCCTTTTCCTATGCTTTAACTGAGACTCCCCCTGTGGTTGTGCTTTGCCCCCGTTTTCAGTTGTATCTGGGCGTGGTGCTGGCTGCCGTGGTGATCATTACAGGCTGCTTTTCCTACTTCCAAGAGGCCAAAAGCTCCCGCATTATGGACTCCTTTAAGAAAATGGTACCACAGGTAAGTTGATGCATGCGGTGTTTGGTGTAGTCTCAGAGCTTTCTGAATCAATAAGCCGTCCCTCAAGTAGGGCTTACACACTCACTTTAGTGGAAACCTAATAAGCTTGCACAAAGGAAGAATAAATGTTTGAGCCAAGTTGGGATTGTGAGTGTGTTTGCATAAAAACTCCCCTTGCGTTATCCACCTCTAGCACTTCGATTGCCTAATTCTTTAATCTATTTAGGCTCTTTTCACTCCCACCTTGTGCTTCTTTTTCCTTACCTGTCTTCCCCTTCCCCCCTTCTTCCTTTTCTCCACTATCTCTTCCTTTCATATACCTTTACCCCCCCTGGCTCTTCTTTTTTATCACTCTTCTCTCTCTTCTGCTGACTAAATCCTCTCTGTTCCCAAACTCTCTCTCTCTCTCTCTCTCTCTCTCTCTCTCTCTCTCTCTCTCTCTCCCTCTCGTTCTGTCTCACACTCGTCCTCACACTCCCTTCTCTCTTCTGGTCTCGCTCTCTCACTCTTTTTTCCTTTTTCTCCATGCCAGCAAGCCATGGTGATCCGGGAGGGGGAGAAGATGCAGATCAATGCTGAGCTTGTGGTGCAGGGAGATCTGGTGGAGATCAAAGGGGGAGACCGCATCCCAGCTGACCTTCGAGTGATCTCCTCCAGCGGATGCAAGGTATAGGAAGGGTGGGCCGCTGCATGGGCCTCAGTGGGAATTTGCTGACTTTGGTCATGCTATTTAATTTTTCGTTTCCTGCAAGAAGAACAAAGTTAATACAATGTACCCTGTAAGGAAGCAAGAAGTTCTTTGTACTTGTACTTCCCCAAGATTTCAATATTTAGGTCTAATTGCATTTTTCTTTAATTACTTTCCGGGGGTGTGCACTCGGGACAAGCGACTCGGACTAGAATCAAACTCAAGTTGCGAATTTCATGATTTTTAGATTCAACTTGAGAATCATAAAAGACTCGGACTTGTGAGTTCACTTGGACTTGCGCTTCTTGACTTTGCATGACTTGACCTCAAATCAAAGAATAAAATAGTGGAAGTTGAAAAAATGCTGTGAAACAAATTTCAGCTTTCCTGACCACAGATGTGTTGTAAATGAACATACAGCAGCCAATCGCCTTTGGTAGGCACAAAAGGAAAAGTGTGTTTATCAGTGCCACAGACAGCATGAGACCAAGCTTTATCACTTTTGGTTTTAAAGGATATGCTGTGGTCAGTAAAAAACAGACACCAACAAAAAAACATGGCTCAAACATTATAGATGAAGAAGACAACAACTCTGACTTTATTTGACGTTAATTTACATTAATGCACTAGTTAGTGAGTTAACGTTCATATTGTGAATATGAAATCATTGTGCTTTTGATGAAGTCATTGTGTCGGAAAACTAATGGTGGAAAAAATGTTGTGATGTTACAGTTTTGCAAACCACATATATGTAAAACCTCAGCCTAAGCCGTGGATAAATGTGTAGATAAAAGAGTTTGCATCCCGACTCCCACAAGTTACCAAGCCCTGGTATCTTTCACTAAGCCTAAGTAAGTCTGTCAGCGTCTTAACATAACCATATAGTTATATAGTTACCAATAGTTAATTAAACATTGTTAAAGAGAAAAATTTTAAGCATTTGTATTTATTATGGTAGATCTAGTTTGTTTGCCTGAGTCAAAAAAATACACATTTTAAAACGATCAGTAATCTCTGCATTTCCCTTGATACCCAAGCAAATAGACTCAATATTATCCATATTAATCTCAATATGACTTTCTCACCAAATTGTGTAGTCCTATTAAATAGTTAGGAACATAATTTTAAAGAGACAAATTGACAACCGGCAGGAGTAGTTAAAACACTCCAACATTGATATACATATATCTGTTATATATTGTATATAAATGTTGATATGAAACCTATTTTTGCTTCAGAAATGTTGAGATAATAGGTAACTGTGGTTTACAGAAATGTAAATTGGCAACACTGTTTTCTGCCAACTGGGTTGTTTCTTCACTGACAGATGACTGCAGTGTAGTTAGCCTGACATCAGTGAAGTAACTAAAACTAATGACATGTTACTACGGTACGGTGACTCTTAATGCACTCTTCTTAACCATAGAGGGAGATCGAGGGAGACTGTGTTTATGTGTTTGTGTCAGAGAATAGAATACGATTTACACAAAGAATATGTATGAATGACCATAGTACATTTAAATAAAAAAATATGCAGATTACGTAGACTTGCGACTGGACTTATGATTCCATAGCCCAGATTTGAGACTTACTTGAGACTTAATAAACAATGACTTTGTCCCTCCTACTTTCTCTAAACTTATTGTTGCTATATTGTTTCTTTAAAATTGCACCATTTTAACCTTGCCACCAATCATTTTTGAGTTTTTTCACCTGGTTTGAAAGCAACGCAATAAAACCCCGGTCACTTGTAAAAATTGCGTCACCTACGAAGAAATGTGGGGCCTTTCAAGTTTGAACATGAAAAATCATCACAAACCAGAAGAGGTCTTTGAGATGACTGAGCATAACAACGTTGCGCTTGCTGTCGATCCGTGGTGCTTCTTTCATTTCCCTTCTGTCAGTCTCACCTCCTTCTCCTCTCTCCTGTGTCAGTCTCACTGGATAACACAGTTGTCTCTTCCTGTCTCCCTGTCTCTCTCTGAAGGTGGACAACTCCTCTCTGACAGGAGAATCAGAGCCTCAGACTCGCTCTCCAGAGTTCACCCATGACAATCCTCTGGAGACCCGCAACATCTGTTTCTTTTCCACCAACTGTGTCGAGGGTCAGTAGGCCACATCTGGCCAAGATTGTCTCTTATTGCCTGTAAATGCCTTTTCTTTAGCCATATGGAGATTAACATAGTTCTACTTTACCTCATTGGTGATTTACACTGAATGTGTTTCAGGCTCTATGAGTCACTATTCCATCCCTCCATGTAATTCACAGTTATTGACTTTAAATGCATGAGGACTATTAATGAATGTTTGCATTAGAGACTGAAGCAGTAGGGATTGTATATGGTATTCTAGTTGCTATCCATCATCAGATGGTGATGCAGTAGGAATTTCAATGGGATTTTGATATTATAATCTGCAACTTCGTCAATATTTACTGTACATTTAAATTCTAATCTTCATTGTTGTAATCTTCATCATAAGATGGAGGATGGAAATGTCAGGTGGTTTATCCAGAAGCTGAATATCTAAATTAGTCATGACAGCTATGTAGAGATGTCTTTATTTAATCTGCTATATAATTTTGCTTAGAGCAATACAGACAGTAATCGGGATCAAGATTTCAGCTTCTGTACTAATACAGTGAAGGTGAATATAATTCAAAGTATTCACATATATATTTGCATAAATCAGTTGAGACGATATCTTTCCAGAAACAATATCATAGTCATTCATGTAGATAATCCACAGATCTGGATTTAAATGATTTTATTAAGGAAGCGTTTCTTCTGAAGACACAGTACATGTGAAAACACTGACCACAAGGTCTGAAACTGACATAATTTGTATGTAAATTACGATTCTTTCTCACTTAGTCAGTCCGGCATCTGCTCAGTTTTCCCAACCATCAATCACCAGCTAACACCTTTAATTTAGCAATGTCTGCATCCATCATAGTCTTCATCCAGCCATCACCTCGCGGTCAACCCTCCTTCCAGGTTACAAAATACAGCGCTCAACTCCTGCAGTGTCTTATATACTGTCAACAGTCATTTGTCTCTTTAGTGGATCGCTGCAGTGATGCACACATTTGCTGTATGTGACCAGTGTCTAACTCTAAACCCACTGAGAGCTTTTAAATGTGTCACGACAAGAGATGCCCAAAGACATTTTGCTCATAAACTGCACTGTTGAAGACAGAATGATTGGATTTGATGAGTATCTTATCTTCCTCTCTGAGTATTTCTGACAGCAGAGGTGAGAAGTAACTAAGTACAAATACTTTATCCATTGGTGCATATCATACATGACAAACATAACAAGAAGGAAATGTGTTTTATACGAAAACAATGTAAAACACAAAGCAAGACGAAAACGTTGTACAAGACAAAACGCAACAAAAATGACCTAAAAAAACCCCTAACAAGGCGAAAACAACGTAAAGATTAAATGAGACGAAAAGGCCTACTTTTTACCTTGATACTTTTTATCAGAGCCTGTACTTTTTGACTTTTACTGCTGTAAAGAAGTTGAATAAGTACTCCTACTTTTACTAGAGTCACAAAAATCTCTACTTCTGCTTGAGTAAAGAAAGTGTGTACTTTACCCACCTCTCTCTAACAGTTGTCTTTATTCAACTCTCCTCTTTAGGTACGGCCCATGGCATTGTCATAGCCACTGGGGACCGAACAGTGATGGGACGCATCGCGACACTGGCATCCGAGCTGGAAGTCCGCCGGACGCCCATCAACATCGAGATTGAACACTTCATCCACATCATCACAGGTGTGGCCGTCTTCCTTGGCGTGAGCTTCTTCATCCTGTCACTCATCCTGGGCTACACCTGGCTCGAGGCCGTCATCTTCCTCATTGGCATCATCGTGGCCAATGTGCCCGAAGGACTGCTGGCTACTGTCACTGTGAGTAGAACGTGTGTTTATCTTGGTTTGAATTTGCAGCTACTTATGGACATAATCTATGCAACTAGGATTGATGCTGCTTTGCGAGATGATGTAGCTGGTCATCTGCATAAAGCTTGCAGTTAGCCTCTGGGAAACTTAGAAGGTTATTTATAAATAGATTAAAAAGCAGTGGGCCTAGGATTGAATCTTGGGGAACACCCATTCTGTTGTTTAAAATGGAAGACTGTTCTCGGTCAACTTTCATACACTGCTCTCTAGTTTGATGATGACTCAAGTTAATCAATTTCTGCTCCCATGCTGCTCCCATGACATTACCCCATTCAATGTCATGGGGAACACTTAGTAAAATGTTGGAATGTGGCTTGAGTGAGTTACAATATCAGTGGACAGATTTTGTTCAGTCAGTGGGTGTGCCTTTAAATTTCATTTGTAGCTAGATTAAGCTTATATGTGCTGTGTCTGTATTTGTTTACTACACAGTGTACTGCATGATGTACTTTCCATTTGTATAGAGTCAAGTGTTTAAGGCTTTCAAAGGAGAACTATTATCCTTTATGTAGTGCTTGATCCTCCAACCCACTAAAAAGCAGTGTACCATGAATTGTCACTTACTGAGAGCTAACAATCATCATGCTTTGTGCTAAAGGTGAAAAAAGGGAAATTCAGACAGCTGCCGGATTAAAGGAATGACCTGACTGATGTCTGAGAAAGTATATTTGAATTTGCCTGCAGGAAAAAGCCACTGAACTGAATAATAGATGGCAAAAAGTATTTAGATCAATCAAAATATGAATCATGCAAAAGAGTGGATTTTGTCATCTGACACATTATGTTCCTGTGTATAGAATTTCCTATATGGTGTGCAGTGAAGAGTGAATAAATAGTGATTTCAACCATTGTCATCCATTTCAGTCTTGCCAAACACAGGTGTAACTAATAATCTAACCAATGGCTGCATTCCAGAGTCCTGGCATTGTGCCGCCTGGCTTACTAGTGTTCTTACTGGCACTCCTACATGTTATGGAGCCATCATCAGTGTTATTAGTTACACCTGTGTTTTTCTTCACACTAATTCCTAATTCATCCTGAGTGAATGTTAAGGCATTGCTCTAATGATGCTGCAGAACACAGCCAAGGAGGCTTTATGATTTATTGCTGATTGTTGAAGTTGCTCCAGTGACTAGGTGCATCTAACTTTTTTTTTCTGCACCAATAAACAAAAGTATGAGCAGAGGTGGATGCCAGCTGGCATTTTAAATGCCATCAGTCGACATTTCACCAGTCACAGAAAAGAAATTAACTTCCAGTGACTGGTTTCTTTCATTGCATTCAGTTTAGACACAGTAGGAGATGATTGTGTTGCTAGGTTGGAGTGTCTTTTGCAGCATATGGAATGTGTCTGTTCAATGTATTTTTATGTCCCTCTGCACCTGCTCTTAACCAGCTGGCCAGATATACAGAAATCACACACACACACACACAAACAAACACATACACACAATGTACACCTGCCACCTGGACCATGCATGGTTTCCCATGCACAAACACTTGAATGCACCAGTGAGTGTGCATCCTCTCTCCCTTTTTTCGACTAACAATCATCCATCCTTGCCTCGCTTCTTCCTCCGTCCCCTACTTTCCTTATCCTCTTCCCCCCTCTCACCTCCTGTCGTCCTCCCAGGTGTGTCTGACTCTCACTGCCAAGCGAATGGCCAAGAAGAACTGTCTGGTGAAGAACCTGGAGGCCGTAGAGACTCTCGGCTCCACCTCCACCATCTGCTCCGACAAGACGGGCACACTGACCCAGAACCGCATGACCGTGGCCCACATGTGGTTCGACAACCAGATCCACGAGGCGGACACCACCGAGCACCAGACTGGTAAGGTAGAAAAGAGATGAGATGAGAGAGGGAGAGATGAAAAAGAAAGAGAAGAGGGAATGATAAAGAGAGAGAGGGTTGTAGGGAATGCGGAGAGACAGAGAGATATGAAGAGGTTATGGAGAGATGGAGTGTGACTGCAGAGTGGGAGTGAGACCACCTGCTGAAAATCATCTGTCCAATATTTATGCCGCCAACAGACATTGCTGGATGTGCTGCCACTCGGATTAATTGAGCAGCGATATGCAGTGGGCGGCACAGTCCTCAGGAGCAAACGTGCTTTTTTTCCTTTGCGTCCTTTGAGTTCCTTTGCAAGATTCCTGCTGCAGAACCAATCCGCTTCCTGTCTCCCACCGAACAGCGACTAATCAAGCCAAATTTCAAAGAAGCTTTTAGCAATATCGAAAAGCTTTGGAAGGAAAATATAAGTGTTCTTTGCATTCTCAGTGCTCTCTCAGACATTTGTGCAGAATGTCATATTGCCATATTGTTTATATACAGTAACTGCACAAATGTCTAGAATCCATGTAGGTCCGTGTATGTTTTGGTCACTGCAACAAAGAACAGTTATTTGATTTCTTTTACAAATTTAAGAAACAAAATTGAAATTCAAGTTCAGTTCGTGTTTTTCAAGGGAAATTTTGGAACTTGGTTCTAAAAAATAAAATCACTAGACAAGACATATTGTATTCATATTCTGAGACCGGATATGGTCATTTACAAGCTAAGGTAGGAATGCCAGTGAGGATGGTGCTGTGTAGAAAACAAGTAGGCAACTGTGTATAATCAACTATGATACATGGAATACGCCATTTTCTGAAACATTACAAGTCTGTTTCAAGGAAGAAGACATGGCAGCAAAAAAATCTAAGCCCTATTTGCGTGGAGCTATTATTACCTGTGGACCTCTGATAATTCGTACTAATTGCAATGGTCATCTGTGATCTTAATGAGGTGCGAATCTGCCATGGCTGTAATTTGAGGAGTAAAAGTCCCACTGCAAATTACCTACCATATTTCGCCAAAACACAGAGGTCCTGAGATACTATTAGTCCCGCATGAATTGACATCTCTGTAATTTGGGGTGATTTGCAGCATTTTTTTCCTTTTCTCCGTGCCTTTATTCTGCTTTTCCCAGTGGAGAATTATGGAGGCTGTGGGCTCATGTCACTACACAATATACAGATCCAGTCACAGAAAAAGCACAAATCCATCAGAAGAGCAAAATCTTAAAAGATGATGCGTCTGATGACATGCGGGGCAAGAGTTTTCTATCTTTCAACTGGCACGACAGTTATTATATAATGGCCTATTAATCAGGAGCCTTGATGCGCCGTGGGGAACACAGACGCAGGGGGCTAATTTCTAAATCACACGACGCTCCTGTGTAATGCCAGTCCTGTGCAAAAAGGCCGTTAGTCGCATATTTACTACAGTGAAAACAGCCGCCGCTGTGTTTGGATTGATCTAGTGTTTATGGTGAGCAAGTGACTTTAATACAGTCTCTAAAGTAGATGAAGAATGCAACACTTTAACATGATGTTTCCTGTAATGAACTGAGTCAATGCTGAAGCAATAGGCACTTTCATATATACAGTATTATATATAGTCTGTCACATTAAAGTTACCGCAAATTCCCCCCCAAGGAATACTTCTGGATTTCACAGTAAAGGATGGAATGGGTTTCCATTTACATTATTTGCAATAACAATGCATGTTCATTAAAAAATGAAAGGAAAGTCAGCTGATGGAGTCTGTTACAGTTCCCCCCCAATCCTGAAGTAACTAAGCAGGTCCATAAGTAGATCATGAACCTCATATTTCTGCAGTCATTATTACTTAGAGTACTTCCACAAATTCTATGAGCTACTTTTACATTGTAGTTTTAGAGCAATCCAATGTCTTTGTTTTTTCTACACATCACTGTCCTCATTGTGCTCTTGCTTTATAAATGATCAACATCTGGTCTGAAAATATGAAAACTTGTTCCTTTTCTTTTTCAAAATACAGTTAAAAAAAAACAACCTCAAACAACATCCAAAACATTTCTGAGAGAAAGGGTTGTTTCTGGTTTCCACAAGTGACGGTCACTTCTGGGTCACGCCACTTGTGTCGGATGAAAATACCAGAATAGAATATGAGTGCTTGTTATCCGCTTTTTCCACTTTTGATTTGAGCACAAAATTGGAAATTGGAAAACAAGTAATTATCTGCTGTTTTCATTTTGGTTTGGTTTTGGACTTGGACATGAATATTGAAAAAATTAACTTTTTTTTGTCCAAGTACAAAAACAGTGACCAAATCCAACTTACAACACTCTGTAAGTCCATCGTGTTAGTTGGCAGACTGGAAGAATCTGAGGCATAAAATTAACATCCATTATCATTACTTTATTAAAACATGGATAGTCCAACACATTTGGACTCCAAAGACTCTTCCACACTATGAACTTCCAAAACTTTATCATAATAAAAATTGACACAAATCAGTCAGTATCAATAACTGTCAAGATAAATGTCAAGTCATTACTTCTTTCTGGTTTAAAGGATGTTTTTTGGTCCTGAGTGAAAGCTGTAGAATCCAGATGGTTATTTATCTGTACATTGTAAAAAGCTGTAACGAGAAGAAAACAACATTCTAGGCTGAAGGAGAAGAAACCGAAGTAAAAAATCCAACAAGACAAAAATGACTTAAAAGACACAACAAGATATGATTTATTGCTTATCTAGTTCTTTTTGATTTGATGTTGTACACTGGGTTTGACAACATTAAATCGAAATTAACAAAGTGGGCCAATCTGAGATCTGATGGTCAAGAAGAAAACAACGCAAAAGACGAAGGCGCAAGTTATTTGTGATTTTAAACTCTTCTTTATGGTCTGAACATGACAAACACTTGACAAACAGCTGAACATTTCACATGTCTGTTCAATGAGTAAAATTAAGTAAAACAACAAAACAGTGAAACATTTTGTGTTTTATTTGACAGTGTAAACAAAATAAACCCTAACAACAACAAAAAAACGTATATCACGATATGCATTAAACACGATTATCATGTTTTATATTATATAGGTTATTATAAGTAAGCAGGGCTGTCATTGTTTTTTCTACTCTTTCTACTTTGACTTGACTCCTGTCCTTGAAAAGCACCTGATTTTTCACTTTTACATTTTCACTATTCCTGACCCAGTGCAGCACTCCATCACTTTTTCTAAATCAGGTTGTCTGTTTTTTGAGTTTTGGTTTATTCTGAAAAATGACAAATGAACAAATGATACACGGGTTAAATAACCACAATGCTGACCGAGTCTGTACCGCTGACACAGTGCATGTGCTAAAGAGAGGAAAAACAGTGTTTTCATTTTTCAGGACTGCTGGCTATTTTTGCAGCTGTTGCAGGTTTTTGAGGCTTTTGCACCTCGCTTTGTCAAGTTCAGTAGCTCCAGCCACAGTTTTCCCACTCTGCACTACACTGTACTGCACCACGTGGCTACATGGCACTATCATACTATGTTTTCATAACAATGATGGTGAGCACTCTGAATGCAGGTATCAGCAAGTAAAGTAAAGGTCATTTTAAGTTCGACTGGGTGGAAAGAATGAAAGTTTGATACAAG
>JAPQRN010000010.1:18867572-18889250 GCA_037367275.1 Coranthus polyacanthus
CATAGACTGCCAGAAAACTGGCATAGTATTAAGAGAAGACAACCATATGCATAAAAACAGAGCAAGAAAATACTTTTTTCTGTGCAGTCAAAACTGTGGGGTCTGTATTTGTATTTATCACAATCTTTGTAACATCCAACACCATAGCATTACATTTTGTGCAGGCTGAGCAAAAGAATTAACATTTTCCTATATCAGTAAAAAGAAAAGTGATTCTGCCACAAATCTTTGCATGGAAGCTATTAAAGGGGACATGTTTAAAATAAGGTTTTCATTTCTTTTTCCATTATAAAACCGGTCTGGAGGCTCTAAAAATAATGTTAAAGTATCAAAACACCCACTCGATGGAGAAATAAACAAGCCCCTTTTCACATAACTGGGCCCAAACGGAGCCGTTCAGAATTCTGTATATTTGTGATGTTACAGCTTTAGAGTCTCCTGTCAGACAGGTCCTCCAGGACCACCGCAATCACCAGAATCATCAGAACCATCCTGGTACCTTCGAATAATTTGCCTGGGTGTCTAGAGGATGGTATCCATGGCACCAACAGGAAAGGGGAGTGGTCAGCAGCTGCTCATTTGTATTTAAATCAACAGATACTGAAACAGCCTGTTTAGAACTGGGCTGAAAACCAGCATACAGATCATCGCTCTGTACTTGATTTTGAGCTGAAACTTGCAATTAACAATCTTGGGTCATGTGACACGTACATTAACTTGTTAAATGGGGTACAATATGTCCCCTTGAATTAAAAATTGTTCACTTCTTTTACAAAAACAGTTATTATACTTATTCATTTATGACTGTTTTACAGATGCAGCAGCATTATGATCCATGGCCAGGAGCAGTCACTTGATGAGTCCTGGAAAGAATCTTTTCAGAATGCCTACATGGAGCTGGGAGGACTGGGAGAGAGAGTGCTGGGTATGTTTGCGCACTCTCTAAAGATTGTAAAATGCCACCTACTTTGAGTAAAAACTTTGTTATTACCTGGAGTTCAGCTTCCAATATCTCCCAAGTGTTGAGCATCCTGACTTTGTAAATGTCATCAGTTTGACAACTGAAGAAAAAAAAAACTTGGCATCTTTATAAATTGCCATAGGTAACAATTATGAGCTATCATCATTTTGTAAGAGTAGGTGTCACTTTTTCAAACAGCAAATGTGGAATAGTGCCATTGTTGGTGTGAAACTCCCAAAATCATGTAAATTATTAAGTCTGCGTTTTGCCTTGGGTGATGATGATGATGGGTCGGGTGTTTGATGACAGAGAAAGGTTTCTGCACTTTTAGACTGAGCCTGCTTTTTCATCAGAAGTGTTGTATTTTGCTTTGCCCCTGTTGGGATTCAGCAGATATATATTTCAAGGGCTGTGGATCATAAATTAATCAAAGTGGCTGATCCAATTTGTATTTCAAGTATTGCAACCATCTCGAAATCTCCATCTAAAATTAAAAGTGATTTGTATGCATACTGTAAGGTAAAGAGTCACAGCAGTCAGAGAACAATGTGCTGTATGTGAGGGTGGCTTTGAGAGCTTTGAGACCTCCTTCACAATTTCATTTCTTTGTAGAGGTTTCCCTGTAAATAGCAAAACATACTGGAGCATCTTTACTGGTTTATTGGTTGTTTAGAAAATAGAACATGCTTTAGGTCAGGAAAAATTGGTCTACTCTTTAAAGTGTTGGTACATTTGGTGCCAAAACAACAAAACGTTTTTTTTTTTCCAATACCTGCAGTATACTTTGAGATGTCATTTCAGTTGGTTATGAACAATCATCTTGCTGATCCCTCCACTCTCGCAGGCTTCTGCCACTTGAATCTGTCTTCATCCCAGTTCCCTCGAGGATACACTTTCGACACTGACGACATGAACTTCCCCACCGAGCAGCTCTGCTTCCTGGGCCTCATCGCCATGATTGATCCGCCGCGTGCCGCCGTGCCTGATGCAGTTGGAAAATGCCGCTCCGCTGGCATCAAGGTAATTGGTTCCACAGATTCAGCCTTCATTGTGGGTCCGTGGGAAAAAAAGGCTTTTTTTTTCTTTTTCTTTTGTTTTTTTCCAGAAGCTTCATTTACTGGGCTTTTCAGAGATGTTATTTCAATGTCAAATTTCATTTCAAATTACGAACCAGGACCCAGTAGAAAACCGATCGCCCCAGGGAGCCCTGATCACTGATGATCAGCAGATAAATGAAACTGTATTGCTGAAAGAAAGCTGCTCATGACATATTCACTGCATACACTCCAAAAAGAAGACCAGCTTAGGCCACAAGAATATCAGTGTTGATGGTTGTTTCATGGTTGTAAACTCAACTGTTAAAAACAATTTCTATATTGGAGAGCGAATGACGTGAAAGTGAGAAAATACACACCAGGCAGTGTAAGCAGGGGTTACAGGAATTTAAAACACCACAATTGGTGTGAAAACCAGGTTTTATGTTATTTCTGCTCAGTTGGATATGGACAGAAATGTAAGAACAGACAAATGTCATTTCTGATGTGAAAATAAAAAGCAACGCCAGGCATTAAAGGATAAGCTCACTATGTTCAAATAGAAATGCTATTCAGAAAATGTAAATTCAGCCGATTTACAGGTTTTCATTACACGTCGGCAACTGAATGGTTTGTCAGAAGAGTATTAAGCTGGGCTGCAGGAAGAGTAAACAACTTCCACCAGAGATAAAAATAGATAATGACTAGAATGAGTTATTTTAACACAGAAGAAGTTCTGCAAATATGAGAAAAGGATTTTGTGCATTCACTGTCAGGTAGTTATCACGCTTCCTTTGATAATGATTTTTAAAAAGACACACTGTAATTGGCTTGAATAATGAACTAGAGGCAGGAGTGAGTGAAAATAGCTTAAGTGAAGAAAATGGCTGAGAAGTTTTTGCTGAAAAAAACAAAAAAGATAAAAAGTTTTGTGTAAGTTTTGGTATCAGTGTATGATCTCTGTTTTTATAGTGGCATGTAGTCATTATATTATAGGCTTGGTTGGTGGTGAATAAAAGGTCAAGCTAATTACTGACATTCTGCGTTACATACAGTACTGTAATGCATCCACTATGCTACGGCAAGGCTAAATCAATGCTGTATATTTATTGCTTTGTAGAAGCTTCGAGCTGATTAATACAGATTCATGGCCCATGTAAAGGAATACGCCTGGCTTTGTATGAAAGAAGATGGAAACATCTACTCTTCCACTACTATTTACAAATTCTACAGGGAGCCGAATGCTTATGAATGGTGAAGTTTCTCATTTCACCAGCTGTGAAGAATTGAAAGCTGATAGATGGATAGATAGACACACAGACAGATACTGCATTTCCTCAATTAGTGTCCGGGGCCTTTATTTCTCTCAGCTGCAGGAGGTACTAGGCCTTTATTTGAAGGAGGCTTGTATTACAGTCAGGCCTTAATTTATAATTTCCTCAGTTTAATAAGTAGAAATGGTTGTAATTTGCGTGAAACCTTGTTTTGATCTGCTCCCATTTGCGATGTTAAAAGTACTGCAATGCACTTTCCCACATTTTCCATTATGTTATCTTTTACCTTGCCTGCATTTGAGGACTGGCTTGTATTTGTTCATTCACACCCTTTCTAACCCTTTCACACATGTTCATACCTGGTATTTGTTCATCAGAATCATATACATATTTTGCAATAAATACCAATGAACCGAAATTTTTGACTGCCACATAGAAAAGGGTAGATTAAACATTAGCTGTATGATTTAACAGGAAGTGAAAATGAAACCCATTATACATCATGTGCTATTGTCACTTATGTGATAAAAGGAGAAGTAAGCCTTTTGGCAAAATCATTTGGTTCTGTCAGTTTCTTTTATTTGGATAATACAAAAGGCTGTAAGATATGTGTCAGAAAAGCTCCTTTAGGAAATAAAGAAGCTTGCAAGTCACACTTAAACTAGACACTCAACACTGACACTAGTTGTGGAAAAAATCAATCAAAACATGTGTTGAGCGGATGCAGGTGTACTGCGCACTTTGTTGGTCAAATGCAGGGTTTGTTTAAGGTCACAAGCTGGCTATTTTGGCAGTAATTTTACTCCAAAATCATATTTCTTTAGAGCTTACCAGCAGAGTTGAACTCCTAACCCGTGATGGCACCATTCATGTCTTACACCACACATTTCAATGACATATAGTCCCTAAAGGCAGATGCTGAGTCTGAAACATGCTGTGACACATGGCGTACAGATGAGATACAGTGGGGTTTTAATGTGATAATACTCTCTTATTTATGGGACCTTCTGTTTGCGGTCAGGTGATCATGGTAACAGGGGACCACCCAATCACAGCCAAGGCCATCGCTAAGGGCGTGGGCATCATCTCAGAGGGCAATGAGACGGTTGAGGACATCGCAGAGAGACTGAACATCCCTCTGAGCCAAGTTAACCCCAGGTGTCTGAATACTGTGTGTGTGTCGCAAGTGTGTACACCCATGTGTGTGTGTTTTTCAAATAGAGCCCATGTATGTGTGTGTCAGGAAGGGAAAAACGGGAAAACAAACTTGAAATGAAGGCAGGAAAATGTCAGCACTGCCTTTTGCATAATTGGCCCCGGTATCACTGACTCCTCATTGTGTGTGTTTGTGTACGTGCGTGCGTGTGTGCGTGCGTTTGTTTCCCAGGGATGCCAAGGCGTGCGTGGTGCACGGGTCAGACCTAAAGGACATGAGCACGGAGTACCTGGACGACCTGCTGAGGAACCACACTGAGATTGTGTTTGCCCGCACCTCTCCTCAGCAGAAGCTCATCATAGTAGAGGGCTGCCAGAGACAGGTCAGTGGACAGGAGTGTGTGTGTGTGTGTGTGTGTGTGTGTGTGTGTGTGTGTGTGTGTGTGGGTGGGTGGGTGGTCTTTCTAAGAGCATACGGCTGAATAGCAATATGTGTGTTTATAAGGTTGAATATGAGCATGTATGTGTGTTGCGATAAAGTCTGGATGAATGCTTGAATGTGTCTGTTTATGTCTAAGTGTGGAGGTATGGTTGAATGGTGTGAGTGTGTGTGTCCCTGCCATTTAAGGCTGAATAGTTTACTGTGTATGTGCTTTTGTGTGTTTCTGTGAGCCATTTGTTAGTGCAGGTGCTTGAATAGATGAATGCAGGGTTTTGTAGACGTGTTAGTGCATGCATTTTAAATCTGATTATATAGTAGTTCTGTACATGTATGCATCTTTAAATGATTGGTTACAGTACATGCTAATTTATCAAAGCCTATATACGTACATTATCTGCTCAACTTTCATATGCGCAAAAACATAAATAGATGTGTGTACTGACTTGCACACACCACCATTGCCATATATTGAGGTCATGCTACAGTTCACCCTGACTCACTTACTCTCACTCCATGTGACTGAATGACTGCAACTCAATTCCATTTTTCATTTAATCTCCCCAGAGCTACTTTGAAAAGGCATTATTAAGACATCGGGAGAGGGGTGTGTGGGGGTAGGAGGGGGAAGTGGAGAGCGAAAAGCTTAAATCACGGTACTTATCTGTCTCTTTTTGACACTTTTTGTTCGGTGGTCTTTGTGCGCAGGGGGCCATCGTGGCCGTGACGGGCGACGGCGTGAACGACTCCCCAGCTCTGAAGAAAGCCGACATTGGCGTTGCCATGGGGATCACCGGCTCTGATGTATCCAAGCAGGCGGCTGACATGATTCTGCTGGACGATAACTTCGCTTCCATCGTCACCGGAGTGGAGGAGGGTGAGTTTTTTTTTTTTCATTATTTCATTCTGTCACAGGACGAGTGGCAGCATGAAATAATGAAGAAGAGAATGTGAGCTAAAGGAGTGAGTTACCAAAACAGAAGGATAATTTATAGACGAGTCCCTTTGTCATGTACCACTTGAGACAAGTGATATCAACAAAATCAAATATTTTGTATTCAGTACTTTGATGGAATGGGTATGATTGTTTGTAATGTCATGCAGGATTTAAGAGAGCTGCAGATGTGAGATGTACGACTTGGAGTTTAGTCAGACTTCAGTCATGAAAATCAGGACTCGAATACTTGTGAAACTCCTGTGAGACTTGGCACCATACACTTGAAAGCAAACACATTCAAGTCTTCAGTTTTGAAATGGTAAAATCACGGAACAATGAAAAGAAATGAAGCAGCAACAAGCAGGACTTACTGTAAATATTTAATAAGGAGGTCCATGCGCTGAAACAACTTGGGAAATGCACAGCTTTGAAAGTGAAATGTTCAAATGCTGCGTCTTTTTAATTGTCAGCATTTAGAGTCCTGAAAGACTGGACTTGCAGTTCATTTGTGATGCTTTGATGAAGACTCAGGACTTGAATAGCATTCAGATATTCATTCATTAATATTGGATTCATGATCACTAAACAGGTAGCATCAATAATATTTTCCATCTCAGTAAGTCTGGAAAATGTAAGAATTCAACCTTGATGAAAATGCTAACAACAGGAGATGACAATATTATTTCACAGCATGATAATAATATCCAGTACCTAATCACATTATCATAGATCCAGTTTATTGCACCACTTGACAACAGGGGTACCTTTAAAAGATTTATACATGGCTTATAATTAGGTTACTAATTGCTTTATAAAAAGTCATTAATAAACATTTAAGAGAAGACATTATAACAAATTTCATACATTAATTCATGTCTCTATCTCCACAACGTTGATGTTGATCTATCTCAGATCTTGCTAGTTACTTACTTTCCCCTTATCAGTCACCATGTTAGACCATTTACTAATGAGTTGTGAGGAGCAGTCATCCGTTAAAGCTTTCTCCATTAACGCCGTGTGTTTGGATACAGTTGTAAGAAATGACCATGAACCCTGTTACTGTTGTCATAGCCACTGCTATCATGATACTACATAAATGTAGACAAGAGCTCCCATGTTTAGAGTTATGAAGGACTACTAGCTCAAGATAGCAGAAAAGAGCACTGTTACCAAACTGCTTGTGTAACTCATATTACACCCATATAACATAAAACACTCGCTTAGCTCTTTATATGAGGCACATTTGTTGCCATTCCACAAACTATAATAATAATGATAATAATAATAATTTATTGACAGGGATGCACACAGTCAAGCACACAACACAGATCACTGGAGATTCAGGCAGGAAACTGAACTATCGCTTGCTAAACCATTTATGAACCTCTTATTGTAAAATGGTACCCAGTTTATGTATATGTTATGATGGAGTATTAGGGCCACATTAAGGGGAAATGAGGGGTGGGGGGGGTAGTTCTCAAGCCTGTGCAGCAGGACATAGGCATTACTGAAACAAAAGCCCCCACCACGATATGGCATGGAATCATTTACGCTGAAGCCAAACAGCATTACCACCTGTGGCTGCATTGATGGTTTTAGTCGCTATGTTGTGTGGATGGAAGCCTACAGTACACACGACAACTCAAAAGTAAGAGCAGACTACTTTGTCACTTCTATTTCTGTGCAGAATGGGTGTGATGAAGTCGTCTGTTTACTTTTGGGTGTTTGTTTTCCTGTGCTTCCATCCACAAAACATATTGATTAAAACTGTCAATGCAGCCATTGATGGCTTCATCTAATTGTACGAATCCATATGCCATGTGGGACTGGGACCTTTGAACTAGAGGCGAGCCAGGCGGAGCTTGTCTGCTCTTAATAAAACACAAGCTCCCCAGAAAGCATGATTTGTACAATTTTCAGCTTTTCTAAGATGTTGACCATAAACTATATTTGCCATACATTTAAGTTAAGTTATTATAGTTATGGATATATGATTCATGCATCAGGGGGATTCATCACTAATTCATTTTAATTAGGGTACTGTGTGATCCATACCGCTCAGGAATACAGCTGCATATTATTCCACACAGGAGGGCTGATTAATAAATGGTCTCTCTCTCCATCAGCGGTAAAGTACTATTCTTACTTCTGAAATGAGAAGCGTCTCTCTTGCTGCTCTCCACACCTCGGTGCTGCTGAAAGACACACAGCAGCTCTACTTCACATCTGTTTTCTTATTCTTATCATTCACATTCTTACTGATATGTATTTTTATCCTCCCAGCATATAATACAGGGGGAATCTAGTGATGGGCATGTCTATCTATGCCTCTGTCTATGTGTTATCATTTTGTTTCTGGAGCATAACTTGTAAACCATTCAGTATTTTTTTTTTGCTAAACTTGCTCCAGTTCATTGTTGTGTGTTGTGTTGAGTGATGCCTTTTTCATTTTAGTAACCTATGAACCACAAGGGGGTTTATTCAACATGTTTTGTTGAATAACGCATGAACTGTTCATCAAACGTTGAAATACATTATGTCCACGTGTTCAAACTACTCTGTGGTTTTTGACCTAAAGCAACACATTGTCTTAAATGTTTCTTTGGAAATGTTTTAGTCCATAGCTGTCGAGAACATTTGGGATGTTGTTCTTTATTTGAGAGTTCTATGACTGCAATGTTTGATCGTTTAATGCCATTTTGGATTGGATTGGACAGTCAAGTCAGCCAAGTATGAGTTATTAATTCAGTATCCAACATTTGGGATGAATACACCGCTAGGGGGCGCTGTAAAATGTATTTTATAAAGATAAAGATACTTATGGTTACTATTCACTGGCATATAATGCGTGCAGATATAGCTGTCAGTATGTCTGTCTGTCCGACTGACCGTCTGTTGGGAAAACCACTTAATATTTTTCCACCAAACTATCAGTTATTTGTTGGGCTGCTATTTGGTCTGTTGTCCGTCACACCGTCATCATTTTGTTTCCAGGGCAGAACAATAAAATTCGATTAGATATTTTTCCAGTAAAGTACTCGTAAACTACTCTAGAAACTACTTGACTCCTCTGCTGTCAATGGGCAAAGTCAGTGAAACTGAGCTAACATCAGTGACAAGTTCTGCTCTCTGATTTTGTGGAGGCCGGGGGCATATGCCATCCTCTGATGGCTCTTGTTAAATAAAAGCTGAATCAAGTGCTTTAGAAATGGATCTTCCATCTCTGACCATGAAAAAGTCAAAGACATTTTGGCTGTATTATCAACATTATGTCTTTATTCTCAAAACAGCAAAAAAAAATCATCCTCTAATCTTTTTCTCCTCAATGTGGCCTTAATTCTCCTTCATAATGTGTATCTTGAAGTCTACTCATGTCATCTTTTCCCCTTGTGTTTCTGGTAACTACAGGTCGTCTGATCTTTGACAACTTGAAGAAGTCCATTGCATACACACTGACCAGCAACATCCCAGAGATCTCACCCTTCCTCCTCTTCATCATCGCCAGCGTTCCTCTTCCTCTGGGAACGGTCACCATCCTCTGTATCGACCTGGGCACTGACATGGTGAGCAGCAGGGAAAACACAGTCGAATTTCTTCATTTACTGCCTGAGTTTGTCTGTAAACAAGCTGACAACACCTTTCATGTATCTTTCTTCATCAACAAGTACTGCTTTCTGAGTAATTACCACCAATTACCACAGATTCAAAGAGTGTTTTAGTTTGTGCTACAGTGAATGTCTAAAAAGTCTAACACAGCAGTTGTGGAACATATTACATATTTCTGCACATTTAGATGCTTTTGTCCTCAGATTCTATCTAAAAAATGTAAGTAGTAACTTTTAAACTATTTATACACACACCAATTAGAGAAAGAAAACAAGCGTTTGTTGATCTGTGTTTTGCAGTGTTACTGTATATTCCAGAGCGTTCTAAAGTGCTCAAAGCAACATTTTCACTAATTTTGATTCTCAATGAAGGAATGCTATTTATTAGCATGCTGCATTGCTCCAGGCAAGCTAAAGGTGACATTATGGAAAACAGTGTTAATACTGGTGTCAAATGTAAGTGCCTGAAGGTAAAAAGAACAAAACGTGTGGTTTAATTTGTACTTTCTGTCATTGGGAGAAATTTGCTTTTGGCTCACTGCCGACGTCCATTTGTTCAAGCAGAACAAAGAGCGAGTGACGCTCACACACAGATTTACATTTCAGAGCTCTGCCATTTCCAGATGCCAGCCTCTCCATTGTATTTCCAGCAGCAACAAAAAGAGTTGCTGGCACGCCGCTTGCCTGAGGGGCGTAATCCATCATTGCAAAAGAAAGGAGGCACGGGATGAATATATTCAAAGAGACTTGTTCACTTGTGTTCATAACTTTAACTTTAATTTTTTCTGATCTCAGTCACCAGACATTAGTGTGCGGCAGAAACTAGTCTCTATACATTTCAGTGAGCCAAAAGCAAAAATGTACAAGTCACATATTCGACTGCCAGAAACCTTGTTAACCCTCCGCAGGTTACAAATAAAGGAGAGCAGCATGCTCACTGCTTTAATAAAGCATCTTCGCTTATTTCACTCAGTCGACACAAAACTTGAACTTCTTTGGTTTTCTAGCAGCAGGACAGATTTGTTCATGTTGACAAATATTTTCTTAACTGGGTGAGATCACAGCGATAGTGCATTCTTTATTGGCTGGATTTTGTCTTTAAAGATGTGATGATTGAAGTTTAAAAGCACCTAATTTGCGTGCCTGATTTGCATATAAAACCCCATCACTTCAAAGACATGTCTACTCTATTTAATAACCGCTGGTAGACTGAACAGCTGCATGTCTGCTTTGAAGAGAAGGGACCCTAAAATGAAAAATATTTAAATATTCAATAAAGTATCTGAAAAGTGTTTATACTACAGTACACGAGTAAAACTACAAATTTCCCATGTCTGCTGGTGAGGTTGTTAACAGCTTGTTAACAGCTTAGTTCAACTCCAGGCTACAGGCTTGAGGGCTCTGCTGAGATTTAGCAGTGACAAGCTGCACTTGGAGTCTGCTATGATTATTTTTAGCAAGCACTGCCATGTGGAAAAGGGATGGCTGCAAAGGATGTTTATCAAAGCAAGATGTGGCACACTTAAGAATGCTTCAAGACTGAGAGATTGGATATTGCACATACACACACACACACGATGCCAGACATCCTTTTCCCACTCCTTGTCGGTCACGGCGGTGCGACACCAAAGCAAACTGGATTTGTAGACCACTGAGCACATGTTCGCTTTCACACAGTGCCAAGTACCCCACCTGAAATCCCGCCTAAGTCGAGATTTCCTGCCCTAAGTCACACATATTGCTCTGTTGCTTACCTGGTAAACCTAGCCGATATTAGATCTTTATTACAGGGACCTCTTTACCCTCCCATTTTATGAAGGTCTTGAAATTCACCATCAGTCTCTCCCTCCTCTTGTCTTGTCTCCCCGCCTCTCCCTCTATCACTGTCACTGCTTCTTTTTTTTTCCTTCATGCCCTTTTTCTGTCTTTCTCCTTGCACACGGTGACTGAATGCTGAATGATATTAACAGAAATACGTCTAGTCTGTCCCATGTCTGGCACTGTCATCACGTCTTTGTACCAATGCCGCAAAGACAAATCCCTACACATTTATTATATATAACGCATATAACGAAACTTTTTTTTTTTGGTTCTACTTTCCCCCTTGTTTTACTCCAGGTTCCAGCCATCTCATTGGCTTACGAGACGGCCGAGAGCGACATCATGAAGCGCCAGCCCAGGAACCCCAAAACGGACAAGCTGGTCAATGAACGTCTCATCAGCATGGCCTACGGACAGATAGGTTTGTCCTCTTGTGGCTCATAACCACTGTGTACCCTAGCTCTTAAACGTGAATCATGGTGACAGGCAAGCTGCAGTAAACTTATGGTGATAATAAACATCGCAGGCATAAAAACAATAAATATGGACATTTATCATAAATTCTGGCATTTCATACTCCAAGCTGTACCTTTGTAAATGTTTAGGTAGGTGCAGTTCAGAAAATACGATCCAGAGGTGAACAGACGGTCTCACAATTTTCCTCTAATTGTCATGACATTTACAGTAAATAGAAAGTGGAAGGAGCAGCTATTTCTACTTACTCGTGCTCATGTGTCACTGGTTGGACTCTCACTTGAATGCATGCTTTTTCATCTCTGGTTTTATATGCTTTTGGAAATACTGAAAAATCAAAGGGTGGCCCAATTTTATAGGCTGTTAAATAGGTCAAAATATGACAGGGCTGCACTGGATGGCGTACAATTTAAAACCGAACATGCTCAAAACAGCCGGCAATTTGGACCGACTCCCATTATTCTTCCAAGATGAACACCGCTGGGGCAAAACTTTAGCAGGTCACATCATGTTGACAAACCACCGTTCTGACATCGCAGCGCGAAACATCAGCGGTGAACATTTGAATGATCTGATTCAGAGTGACACTATGCGAACGTAACAGAAGGGTAAAAATTCATAGCTCAGGAACATTTCAGGCAACCATCAGTGACAGTGGGAAGTAATAAACACAACATCACCCAGAAAACAGATGCAGCCAGTATTCCCATCACTAAAGACAGTAATGATAACATCTAACAACATAAACACCGACCTGTGGGGGATTTCAATTTAACAACGTAATAAATGAGACGATTAAGAGCTGCCTCGACATTGCTTGATCAGTGCTTGTGCAGGCTTGGTATATGTGAAGACTTTAAGCTCTGAAATAAGATGTCCATCATGTTGAAAATGTTACGCCCACACTGACAAAACGAATTTGCCAACGTGAAATTAAAACTCACTAGCAGCTATTATTGCAGTCCTCAGTTGTCTGGAGCCATCGACTTAAAAAATACCAACACTTTAGAGGGCAGAGAGAGCAACATATCATCACCTGGCTTGTTTTGGATTTTAATATTAGGCGACAAACACCAGGTGCGCTGGAGCTCACTGTCCACAGCTACTACAGACTCCAAACATTCACTGACTTAGACAGGTTATGGAAGGTGGAGATTTTGTATTGTATTGTTAATGATCAAAATATTGGAGAGAGAGGTTTCTTTAGTTCTTCTTATTCTTTTAAAAACATGTTATATCACCTGATAGGGAGGGAATTGACAAGATTTCACTGATGCCATTTCATTATTATTCATGGTGCTTATTGGCCTGATTCTTTGTGTTGAAAAAAATAGGCCTGCAAGTTTTTCAGCATCTGTCATCATATAAAATGGATGTATTTGCACAGTATTTTGTTTTCTTTTTCTCAGGCCCTATTCAGACAGAACTAGATTAACCTGGGGACCTCATGTGGTTTAGAAATGACTCCCCCCCATCTGTGTTTTATGCAGCAGATTCACACAGGATAAGCTAAGCAACGTCTGTGTTTTACTTGAATTTACTGCCATTATTCCCCTGAAATGATGCCTAACATTACTATTAA
This sequence comes from Coranthus polyacanthus, assembly GCA_037367275.1. Taxonomy (NCBI): domain Eukaryota; kingdom Metazoa; phylum Chordata; class Actinopteri; order Kurtiformes; family Apogonidae; genus Coranthus; species Coranthus polyacanthus. Next base: position 18,880,855 of record JAPQRN010000010.1, read on the forward strand.
TAAGCTGCCACATAATAACTGTTGAACCTGTTCAAAGACTGAAAAATGTTCTTTATGGCACGCTGCCATGCATGTCATCCATCTCATCCATCTCATCAACTTTCAAGATTTCACTCCTCTGATGGCTTTGGGTTTGCTCTTTCTGTAAATGGGTCTCCATGCTGTGTAGCGACATGAGCCTCCCGAATTTGCATCCAAAGTGCTGTCATTTATAATTGCCAGCACAGCCTCCATAATTCTCAACCGGGAAAAGCAGAATAAAGGAGCAGAGAAGACAAAAAATGTTGCAAATCACCCCAAATCAATGAGATGTCAATTCACGCAGGCTGCTATTATTACATGACCTTTGTGTTTGTTGAAAAATCGTTCGCGGTGGAATTTTTACTTTACAAATTACGGACATGGCGGATTTGCACGGTATTAAAGCCCTATTTGCACAGGACTAGTATTACCCGGGGACCTCTGTGATTTAGACATGAACTCCACACGTCTGTGTTTTGTCAAGTGCATTTGCATGGGATAAGTGAAGTTTGCGTTTTACTTGAATTTACTGACGTTATCTAACAGATGTGATGTCAAGCCTGACTAGTAATAGACTACCCCTCACAGATAACTGTTGAGAATGTGCAAATAGGACACAAGATCACAAATAACCCCCGCAATTATTACAGATTATCAGAGGTCCCCAGTAATACTAGTCCCATGATACTTTACATACACTTTATACCCGTTTTCCACTGTGGATATGTAACCTCCTTGATGTAGCTGGTCATCTGAGTGACGCTGCATGAAAAATGCCGGGACATCCTCTTCAACGCAACACAAATCTTTGTCTTCATCGACATGTGTGCGCTGCCTCTTTTGACCAGAACGTGGTGTTGCGGATGTAGTCAGTGGTATAGTATTATAAACGAATAGTTGGAGGTGCTACCAAAAAAGTACCAGGTACCATCCACAACTTTTGCTCGATGGAAAAAGTTGAGTCGGTACCATATGGTGGAAAAGCGTCATTACCCTCAGTACCTGACGTGATGCTCAGTTGGGAAGCAGTGGTGCTCGTGCATAGAGTGTCAAATACATGACATTCCTGGAACTGAAACCCATGTTGCATAGAAACAACATATTGCTGGTGTTTCCACCCTTAAAAATGTCCATTTTACAGACATTATAACTAGCACTGCTGCCATCTCTCTTCATGAAATTAGGTCATGCTTTGGAGGTTTGTTCTCTGCCACAACTACTTCTCGTTATAAGTTCCCAGCAGCGTAGGCACATGAGTTTAACGTCACTGTTTAGGTCACTGGTAGGGATGTCACGCTCATAAAATGTTAGTTTTAATTTAATTTTAGTTGATTAATTGTCATCAAATAACTGCAATTAACAATTTGTCTTTTTCTGTTCATTTTATGCCACTACTATAATGTAAGGCTAAGAATGGTTCAATAATACGCATCTACCATATGACGAAGAAGGGCCATTTATTGGCATTGAACACTGGAACATAGACAAACAGTTGATGGTGCTAAATCTCCATTCAGGTGCCATTAAACCATAGATCCCAAGATGATATCACTAAAGGGGACACGTCATTTTTAACAAATGAATGAGGATCTCACATATCCTCAGAATGTATATGTTAAGTTTCAGCTCAAAATAACTTTTGTTGCATCTTTCATTGCACTATGTCTGTATATTTGTGGCCCTGTTCCAAACAGGCTGTTTAAGTGTCTGTTGCTTTAAATGCAAATAAGCTGCTGCTGCCCACACCCCTTTCCCGTTGGTGCCATGGATACCATCATGTAAACAACCTATTAGGGTGCCAGGATGGTTTTGGAGGCTGTTGTTGGTCTGGTGGTCCTGGAGGACTGGTTTACATTGGTGTCTGTATAGTTATTACAAATACACAGAAATCCAAACAGCTTGTTTCAGGCTCACTTATCTGGAAAGTTGCTGTGTAACGTTTGATAGTTTAATGTTATTTTTAAAGCCCCCAGACATGTTTTATAATTGAAAAAGACATGACAACCTTATTTGTCACAATATGTCCCTTTTAAACCTTAAAAGATGTGGAAATAGTGATGAAATATGACATTTAATTTCTGTTTTTATACAGCTGAATGGAACCAATTATGATGATTATGCAAAATAATTGTGGTTTGCTCAAATAATTGCAATAAGGTGATTATGTAATAATTGTTACAGACCAAGGCAGGGGGTAAAAATTATGCCGGCATCGACAAAAGGAATTGATCAATTTGGAGGCCTACAGTTTTGATGGATTGTACCATTTGGAAGGGGTTTTCAGTTCTCATCCTTATTACCTGATAGAGTGACACACTATTCACAAAATACATTTACTAAAGCTTATGTGAAAGTATTAAAACTGAGTCATTCATGACTTTAGGTAGTGCAGGGATTAGTAGGGAGTGATTGAGTGTCTAGAAAAACATAAAAAATAAACTCAATTATGTTAGATAACAATTTTACCCTCAAAGAAAATTGCATGTTTTTGTATTAATCCCTTATTTATGTGCTTATTTATTTTCCTAAACCAGGTATGATCCAGGCTCTGGCAGGTTTTTTCACTTACTTTGTGATTTTGGCTGAGAACGGTTTCCTCCCAAGAACCCTGGTGGGCATCCGCATCCGCTGGGACGACCGCGAGGTCAACGACCTGGAAGACAGCTACGGGCAGCAGTGGGTAAGAAGCGAAGCCAAAATCAACACCAACACGCAATTTCAGTACTCTCATACAAATGATAACCATGTATTTCTCAACCTGGCAGACCTACGAGCAGAGGAAGATCATTGAATTCACCTGCCACACCGCCTTCTTTACCAGCATTGTGGTTGTTCAGTGGGCTGATCTTATTATCTGCAAGACCAGGAGGAACTCCCTCTTCCAGCAGGGCATGAAGTAAGTGAGGGAGCAGGCAAGGTTGGATGGAGAAACTACAATTACTGGCTCGTGGGCGTATGCCTTCACTAACCAGTTAGTTTTCATCCATGTCTGTCCAAACTCATATAACACATGAAGTGGAGACGATGAAGGAGTTCAATAAAAGGTGTGTTGTATTTTTGGAAAAAACGGAAGATAATAACTATGATATAGTGATTGACAGTTATATCATTGGATGATTGCTTGATAGAATATTGATACCAGTGAATCATCTACAGTAGGTCTTCACTCAGAGATTATTAAAGAAGAGTTTTATGTTGAATAATGGCATAAAGTGCATGGATGTATTAAGAGAACTGGATATGTGGTCACTCATGGTACTGCAATGAAAATAATCCCCTGTGGCCTAAAAAACATTATCCCCATAGACGTCTTTTGGATATAAAGTGTCATAATGTCATAATTTTATCCTATTACATATTTGTGTGAAGTTTTATCATCATTAGCATATGAAACCTTGCGTTATGGCCAAAAACATGCGCTTTGAGGTTACTGTAGTCTTGAGCTTTGACCACCAGATTCTAATCGGTTCATCCTGGAGTTCATCTGAACATTTGTGCCATATTTCAAGAAATTCTCTGAAGGCAATCCTGAGAACTTGTGTTAATGGGACAACTGGGAATTATAATGCCTCAGGACATGGTTGTCAGCAGTGCGGAGGCATAAAAAGTGGTGGAGCAGCAACAAAGAAGAAAAGAACCAGTGCAGGAGACAAAGAACGAAGATGGGACAGGCGGACAAATGGAAGGATGTAAAATGGATGATTAAAATATGCTTGAAAGGCAGGAAAGATTGATTTCCCTTAAAGGTCCAGTGTGTAAGATTAAGGAGGATTTAAGAGGATCTAGTTACAGAAATGGAATATAATATTCATAATTATGTTTTCAGTGGAGTATAATCACTTGAAAATGAGAATCTTGTGTTTTTGTTGCCTTGGACTGAGTCATTTATACTGAGAAAGAGAGTGGGTCGGCATTCACACAGTCTGCAATGTCACACCACCATGTTTCTACTCTGAAAGGACCTCCTTCCTTTATAGCATGTATTCATGATGATGTCTTTTATCCTCAGCATTACTACATGTCTGAACCGTATTCATCTCAACCTTATCCTGTCTCTGATGTGTTCTTAATTTGCGGTCTACAGGAACAGGATCCTGATCTTCGGCCTGTTTGTTGAGACTGCACTGGCTGCCTTCCTCTCTTACTGCCCTGGAATGGACATTGCCCTGCGCATGTACCCTATCAAGTACGCTCTGCATATGTATATCTCCACTGAACCGAAAAATAACCTCTTAACAACCTAATAGGCTGCCATTAGCCTGTCACTCTCGACTTTAAATGAAGTCTGTGATCTTCTTAAACACCCCGTTGTTATCCTTAATATTCAAAAATGGCTGCAATGAATTTAACGATTTGCACTCGGCCTGTGACTCACTGCTCCTTTTATCCACGCCTGCTCATGTCTTACTCTTTTCTCTGCCTCTCAGGACCCTGTGGTGGTTCTGCGCCTTCCCATATAGTCTTCTCATTTTCGTTTATGATGAGGTCCGTAAATTCATTCTGAGGAGGACCCCCGGAGGTAAGCACTTATTAAGACAAACCAAGATTAAAAGGTTTAAACCTTCTTTGTCTTGTTAATAAGCTTGAAGGAAAAAATGCTAAGCAGTGTTATAGTGGTAAAGACCCCTAAAGTGTTTCTCAAACACCACATGTGCCTATTTCCACCAAGGCCTTCACTGCTATGTCTCCTATCCTCTGTACTTCTCACTGTCCTTGTAAAGTAAATATTAAAAAAAATATATGACTAGCCACTTCTTAAAAGGGAGCATTGATTGACAAACTCACCATAGCACCGCTCTGCTGATCTGACCTGAACTACTCCAGCAAGAATTTGACAGATGGTGACGTGCGGGAGAAGATCAAGTTCAATGTCAATCCAAATAAGCAGAAAAATATATAAAAACAGCTTTGAACTTAGATCAAAAAGAAACGTGCAGGTACCAATTTCACAAAACAATGTTTCTGGCAATTATGGATGATTATTGATGACAGAGTGTAGGCTTTAATTTTGTTAAATGCTGAAGGCAGGGGTTCGAGAGTAGGGTTTTAACATGTCAGCTTAAAATCTCTAGTTTTTGGGAGAAGCAGACACATCAGGCTCTAGGGTAATGATTTGCATTTTTACCTTAAATTGCAAAGAAAGGCTGGTATTAATTCTTTTTAAGGTTATTATTATAGGTCTTGCCCCTATCAGTGTAGCTGAAAACATCCAAGCAAAACACAAGCCACTCCATGCTGAAGGATTCTCACTTCCGCAGCTGCAGCCTCTGCAACGCTCGACTGATTACCGTTTGTGTTCCAGGTTCTGATTTCTGACAAAATAGCATGTGTACGCACTGCTGTTTGGCGGTTTACTTATATTTCATTCAATAAATGGAGCATAAAATGATGGCTATTAAACTAGAATACCTTCAGTGGTAGAAATCGCACACACAGGCCACTGCTTTATTGGATTTGATTCTTAAATTCTTAAGCAACGGCTGCATGTGCATCCTTTAACAGAAGGGCTTTGAAACGATTTTTTTATCTCTGCTTTTGACAGAACCAGCAAAAGATTCACTGTGAAAATGTAATATCTTAAAGGTTTAATATGTATGAATTGTGTGTTGATTAGAATGTGTTTTGTGATGGGAGTCGTAAGCTAACAGTAGCTAATATAATGTTGTACAGGTCCTTCAGTTTGGATTTCAGTTTAATGTTAGTTTTATAAGCGCGTGAGTAGTTTTAGTTTTAGTATCATTTTGAAGAATTTACTTGTTTTAGTCTTAGAAAAGATGTGTTCAAGTGTGTGTTGTTTGGTAACGTTAGCTAACTCCATTTCTGAGCTAACGTGAGCTAGTGTTTGGTTTTTGATTTCAGTTTAGTTTTACTTACTTTCATGAGTGCATAAGTTTTAGGTTCATTTTCATTTTGAAGAATTCACTATTTTTAGTTTAGATTTTAGTTTTAGTGTGTTATGAGGAAAAGATGTGTTGGAGTCTGTGTTGTGCTGGCGTTATTTAACTCCATTTCTGTAGCTACTGTAGCTAGTGTTGTACACTGTTGTCGCTGTAGAGGACCAGAAGAGAGGCACTGAAGAACTTGGGAGAGATTTTTATGATTTTTGTGAAAAAACTGACCCAAATACATATCAATGTACAGGCTGTTATCATGGACGTAGGTTAGCTAATATCAACAAATGACCGGCTCCCAGGACAAAACACACTCTACACTCACTAATCTGATGTTTAAATTAATATATCGTCAGCCTTTTCTTTAGTCTAAATCTGATAAGCTAGTGCTAATTTCTAGAGAATTTCACTTCTAAAAAAAGAAAGCTAAAAACCACTGGCAAAGTAGTAAATTTAAGTAAAGTAAATGTGAAAAGATACCGTATTAGCCCATATAGTGTATTTTATGGAAATAAACTATTAGAAGTTTTTTTTTTTTTAAATCCAAAATTATATAAAAATACATTAGCGACATTTAGCCAACTCACCACAAGTCATCACAGCACCAAAGCCCACCATGAATATAGGCAACACTGTGAGTATGTTTTGCTGTGTTATGGTGATTTTTTTTTATTAATGTTCATAAAAAATTTTTTTGTCTCTAACTTGGTAGAAAAGTTAAAAAAAGGGAAAGCCTCAGCACTGTGCAGAGTGTGAAACAACTAACGTTGGCAGCAATCTTCATGTAGACATCCGTTATACCTGTCCAACCCAGAAGAACCAGTAGCAAATGATGAGGAAGGAAATTAAAGCAGGCTGATGAAGACTCTTGAGATATGCTCTAAAGATCAAACACAGTGATAAAGACACAGCGCCGTGGCTCAAGATCTGTTCACTGCCACAGCGTTTCAGCTGACGAGGGCCAAGACATGGGGAGACAAATACAATTTATCGTGACAGTTAATCATTTCTGTTAATCTGTGTGTCACGGGCTGCTGATCAGAGCCTTAGAGTTATAAGGGGATTCATTTGGAAGTGTACGGAGACAAAGGCAACGAGATGAATACAAATAGACGGATACAAAAGGATATTATAAAAACTGCTCGCCTGTCATTTTGGTCTCTGACACGTTCTCTCTTTTTTTCTGTCTTTCCATTCCTCTCTTCCAGGTTGGGTGGAGCAGGAGACATATTATTAACATTCAGAAAATGTCAGTTTGAGTGTGTGTCTGTGAGTGAGTGTACCTGGGTGTATGTGTGCTTGTGCAGTCGGAGGTGCTGTGTGTGTGTGTTAGTTGTAATACTGCATGGATCAGTTCACAAATCTGATTATCATAAAAATACTGCTGAAAATAGGCTTTTGATTGTTCTTTGATTTTTTTTTTCTTTTTGTTTTCTCTGAAAACATTTCCAGCAGAAGAATGGTAATGTACACCTCTGTGCCTTATGAAAACTGTTATTAAAATGATGTATCGTGGCCTGTGTGGTCACTGAGGAATACCAAATGTTGTTCCATGTATGAAATGCACCAAATAAAATGTATTCCACAATATGCCTGCCTATTGTTTTAATTATTACTCAGGCAACCCTTCCTTTTGTAGTCCCCTAATTATACAGAATTTAGCCAGTAAATGTATCTTAAACTGTAGCCTATTTTTGGTTAATTAACTAATACAACACACATAACACAATAAATAAAGGCAAATACAGAGAAACTACAGCTGGAATACTTAGAAAAACCTCCACTATTACCCATCAATTCAAATCACATGGGACATATAAGGGTCACATGAATTTTAATTGCATAAGCAATGGATTATTCAATTACAAACCATAGAACCTGGTAATACAATGAAAATGAACAAAGCTTTTACAGTTTCAGCTTACTTACTGAGTTAATTGTACAAATATCTGCAACAATGTACCACGATGGTTACCAGGTGAGTATTAATGTCATGTTTCAACTTAACTACAATTATAACTTGAATTGATGAGTAATAGTGGAGGTGCTGTGAAGAAATGGTTGCTTACCTTCCTTTCTTACAAGTTATTTCTATGACCTAAACTGGTTACAACTAAACGGTGCTTAGTGGAAGTTATTGGCAATAGCTGTGGTTTTTCTCAATATATCAGCTGAAGTTTCTTTGTATTTGCCTACTTATTTACAAGTAGTCATTACCCAGCAGTACATACAACCATATATTTACCTGGTAAATACGTAGGCATTAGGGGACTGTAAAAGAAACTGCTATTGAAGAACTCATTAGAAAGTAGGCAACCAAGTCTTAAAACACCTCCAGTATTACTCATCAATTAAGCTGCCATCGATACCTACCCAGTAACACCCTCCACACGGACAATGTCATGTGACCTATCTATCTATCTATCTATCTATCTATCTATCTATCTATCTATCTATCTATCTATCTATCTATCTATCTATCTA
>JAPQRN010000010.1:18889350-18903435 GCA_037367275.1 Coranthus polyacanthus
TCTATCTGTCTGTCTGTCTGTCTGTCTGTCTGTCTGTCTGTCTGTCTGTCTGTCTGTCTGTCTGTCTGTCTGTCTGTACGTCCGTCCGTCCGTCCGTCCGTCCATCCATCCATCCATGCTTCATTATAGGTTTAACAAGACTTCTTAAATGAAACTTTATGCAGCATTAATATAATACCATGTCATTGGGATCCCAGTGTTGGACTGCTCTTGGGCATCATTAACCCTACTGTGTATGTGTGTATTCTGTTATGTGTGTGTCTGTCTGTCGCTTTAAGTACCAATGCGATACATCTGTTGTTCCTAATGGTGGTGGTTGTCACATTGCTGTGTTTATCAGTGTTACATTAGTCGGTGTCAGTGCTCTATAGGGTGGACTGCATACTAAAAATGGAGGATCTCTGTGATCTGTAGATGCAAATCATCATAATGGAGGGAAATGGCGTCACATACGAAAATATAATACTGTGTAATGACATAGGCAAAAATCTGGTGGATATATTGGGGAATATGTACTGCATGCCAGCTTTTACTGTATATTTATTGCATTATTTCATGGATAGTTCAGTGTTGATTTACCTGGAGTTAAAAACATAGATGGAGAATTACTTTTATTAGAGCAAATTCACCCTCTTATGTTTATTCTATCTGAATATGTCATAAATAATATGACAAATATGTAAATGTACCTGATATAAAATATTTAATTCATGTAATATAGGTGAGAAATACTAAAACATAGTGTGTAAATATTATAAAAAATATGCATTTCTACATATATATAAAACCGGGTGTATTGCTGCTATTTTGAAATAGGTTTCTTTGACTTTAGGAGCAATAAGACAAGATAGACGAAAAGAAAATGAAGGGTTTCTATATATTATCCCATACCGAGCATGAATTGAATTCCACAAGTACTTTTTTTTTGTTTAAAAACCCAAATTATTGTGTTTTCACATTTCTATCCAACACATCACCAATGTTCAGAGAAGTCAAAGAAGGTGTAAACAAAGATAATTGCGTACCACTTTGTAACATTTAGAGTAAAGGGATGGGAATTGCTTCACAGATTTTGTCATACCCTTTCTTGAAATAGTAATTTTATACTTTACAATCTTTTTTCGTAAAATCGCAAGACAGGGCGTCTGATTTATTCACAAAAACTGTGGGACCTTTCACTTTCAGAATGGCCTTCAAGTTATGAGATTGTTGGTCTTTCGCATCACATAAACACCACGACATATTAAACACATTCAGGCGAGACGGTTCACTGTGTCTTTCCTTTTCATCTGCAGGAAGATGGCAACAAGAGATATGAATAAAAACAAAAGAGGGTGTTTTGAGATATGAGTTGAAAATATAAGTAGATGAGTAGCGGAGATCAGGGACAGTTGGAACCCAGGATGGCTGTGACACCTTGAATTACTCCGATCAGAAATAAAGCAGTGATTGTGCTTACTCTGCACACGCTCAGTCAGATAGGCGGCTTATCAGCAAGTGTTTTTTGGGGTACAATTTTCACTTTTCTATCAGATGTCTTTATTTTGATACTGTCTCTGAATCCAAACTAGTGTTATTCGAATCACCATTGTGTGAGCAGCGAATACAAATGACTAACATGTCAAACTAGCAGTCGGGCTGGTTGACATGAGATGGAAACACGGCTGGTGATGCTTTGATGTGATTGCATTTCATTTCATTTTTGCAACCTGTACATATTTCATATAACCACTTAAATACATTGTTTCAGTAGTTGACTCACTGAAGTTTATAATGTAGTAAACGGGCTATTCTAGTGTCAATGGTTTTTGATTTGTTGGCAAAATTGCAACAAGTGTTTGTTTCCCAGGTTTCCCCTAAAATGTATCAGCAAACATAAGCAATTATCCCATATTGACATATGTTGAAATATATGAAACAGATTGACTGTAGCCTATAATATAGTGCGTTGATTACTCATAAAATACTTATTCTTCCTGGACAACTTGGATGCCAGCACATAGTTTCATATAGTGTTCATTTTGTGAGTGTTTTGGTTAAATATGATATGATACGTAGTAAGTAAAAAGGCGGTGTTTAAATATGATTTCACCAACTACTTTAGGTAGCAAAAATACCCTTCATTTCACGTCTTCCTTGTGTAAAATAAAGGCGGAAAAAGTTACAACATGAGAACAAATTCCGGGCTCCTTCCGTTTTCATGGATCACGTAATGGGTTCGTCCTGGACTCATGTCCTACTCCTTCCACCAGGATTCACGAAAACCGTGGCAGTACGTTTTGTTTAATCCGACTGACATTACGAAAGACAAACTCCCGGATCCCGTGAAGCTGTTTGTCTGTCTGCCCGAGTCTGACCTTCCTCAAATAACCTCGTCCAGCTTCAAACCATCGGGCAAAAATAATAACATCCGCCTGCGTCACTTCCTTTCAAAGCTTGTCAAACATGGCGCTGCTCCTAAGGTCAGTACGTCTGTGCTACATTCTCTTTGAGCTTTGTGTGCGCTTTTTAGCACCGACACTTTAAACAGACACATTCACAGCGTATTTACGCTGTGTGTAATGATAACAGGCATTTTCCATCGGTCTGTTTTTTCACCATTTTTCGTTAATGCGTTACGACACAGGCGCTAGCTAGTGTCGGCTAACGGAGCCGCTGAGGTAACATCAGGGAAGCTAACACAGTGGACTTTGGCTCAAGTTCAATTAATAACCACCTGTACACACACGATAATAGTTTGTATTTATTACCTCTAAACCTCGTTGTTAGACTGACGTAGTTAGCTAGTTAGTTAGCTGTTGAACCAAATCGACTGGTCTGAGTTGACAGCTTGTTCTCAGCAAATGTTTGACTCACACACGTTGTCCTTATCAACATATTAGAAAGTAAGAAACAGTGGAGTTATTATTGAACTTAATTAACCATAAACTACTCGCTGCTTTGGATGATAAAAGCAGAACTACTGGCTAGTTTAGTGTAGTGAGTTAAACAGGCAAGTTTGTTTGTGTATGTGTATGTGCTCTCTGTCAGATTAACATGGGTTATCCTGTATTTTTCTCTGTTATAGTTACACATGCAGGTCTTTTAGAAATCGCTTTTTCATTGACCTTTACTTGCTTTTAGGGTCAGTGTAGATTGTGTAATGGAAATATAATGGGCTCACTGTTTGAAAATCGTGACACACAATGTTGCCTGAAATTGTTTATGCTTTATTTCCCTCGTTCCTCCATAACTAAAGTTTCCGTGTAGCCGACCTGTTTGGTTCTCTTCTCCTATCTGTGTCTACAGAGAGAGCAAACTGTGACAGCATGTCAGCTTTTTATTTCTTGTCTTTCTATCTCTGTCATTAGGACGTTGGCCCGTCAGGGTGTCTGTCTCTCCAGACCACAGTACTCTGTCCTCTACAGACAGTAAGTAAAAAAACAAAACAAAAAAACAGACCCAAAGACAAGGTTTTGCTGTTTGTGATGAGAAATATAAATGTTTGCATTCACACTAATATTCCACTATTATTCTGATTTAGACAGGTGTCACGTAAACAGCATCTATTTGAATATTCTGGATTAGGCCTTTTTACGAATGGAGCATTTTCTGACTAAGACATGTAGGGGTCATTCCATGTCATTTCAACAAATGCCCCACGCACTTTCGGTCTCAAAAAATTACCAAAACATTACCAGTTGTACCTTTTTTGTCCAATAGGCTAAATATCACATTTTAGCTCATTTGGATAAGGACTTTTTGAGATATGCCCAATTAAGTGAGAGGGGGGTATGTGTTGATTTTGGGGCAGAAATTGCGGGCCTTAATTTCTCGTCTAATTTCAGATGTCAGTATCTCCAGAACTACATGACCTAGGTCCATCACGATAGACCTTTACGTCCTGTTTCAGAATATATCATATGATTTGTTAAATATAAAAACTGGTAGGCATCCCGGCCCTTCAAAAATGGAAAAAGTAAGTCAGGTTACACACTTGACCATGTTTAGTTCTTGTGATATGGAATTGATCTGTGAATTATACAGGTGAAGGAGTTGTATGATGCATAAAGCTCACATTTATACTCGTCATGTCTAGAAAACTTGTACTATGTTCACTTGATTGGAAGATTATTAATTAATAAATATTAAAGATAGAATGAATAAAAAAAATTGCTAATATCGTGACTAAAAGCAAGTTAAATTGGTCTTATGTTGATGAATTGCACACATTCAGCGAATGGTGAAGTTGCCCCACATTCGGGATGGAAAATAAAAATGAAGGAGTTGCATAAAGAAATAAAATTATATCCCCAGAAAGAAGAGTTTTTGTACTTCAAATAAAAAAAGGGGGATTTTTTCATACATTCCCACATTGAGTTATGGTCGAATCAAAATCTAACCTGAAAGGATTTGTCAGGATTTGACCTCAGGAGACTGTCACACAAAAACCTTTGCATAGATCTTTCAAATAATGAGTGTTTTTACAGCACACCTAGGTATCTCAACACGATGAAAAGCTTAGAAGCCTGGTGCATATACATATATGGTTTTAGAAGAACTAAACATGGTCGAGCATGTAACCCGACTGTTATTTTTTCCATTTTTGAAGGGCTGGGATGCCTACTAGTTTTTTCCAATTCAGTCTCCTTGGCCATGTAGTTCTGGAGATACTGACATCTGAAATTATGTCTCAAACATGTCTCAAAAAGTCCTTATCCAAGTGAGCTAAAATTTGATATTTAGCCTATTGGATGAATACGGTACAACTGGTAAATTTTTCAGAATTTTTGAGACAGAAGTGCGTGTGATTTCCTGAAAATTTGTTGACATGACATGGAATGACCCGTAGGATATGCCCAAATGATTCTGGTTTCATGATGATTGTTTGAACATGTGTTCAGGCCTTCAGAATATGCCCTGAGATATTATAACTGAATCAGACTATGCAAGGCTGCATGTACACAGGGATATTAGTGGAGTATTCCTTTTCATTTGCCATGTTAACAGCTAATTAGTTTGTCTTTTTCAGAATATGGCGAAAACCAGTATATTTTGTGCATTTAAACATAATCAATATTACACTAAAGGAATGTCTTTTCTCTACTGTAAACTAATGCACTTTCTAAAATCTCTTTGTCTGTTTTCCACAGTGCTGCTCCAATGGGAACGACAGCTAAAGAAGAAATGAACAAGTTTTGGGCCAAAAATGCCAGATTAAACCGACCCATGTCTCCTCACCTCACTATCTACCAGTACGTACTGTTCATTACACGCGGTACAGTGAGTAGCATGTGTCAAGTGTGGAAAATAATCTGAAGTAAGAGATGTGAGAATGAAATCATCTGCTCCATATGTGATTTGGAGTTTCAATTTTAGTTTTTCAAGTGTGCTTCAAATCTGCATAATCACATTATCAAAGTGGGAAGTTCTGTTGGTATGAAAGTTAGTTTAGAGATCAAGCAGCCTTTCTATTTATATGTGCTTCTACGACGCAGACGCAGGACATGCCACCATTACCAGAGACTTTCATACCTTAGATACATTTAGTGTAATAAGCACTTTGAAGTTTGCCTTGCAATTTTCACCACTTAGAGTTCGCATCACTACTTGTAAATACAACTAAGAGCACTACAGCTGAGAACTGGTGAGCGGCTCGCCAGCCTTTGGTCACATGCCGTGCTCACACATGCTTGCTTTTCTAGTAAACATTGTCCGTTTTGTTTGTGTTTCAGATGGTCCGTCCCCATGATGATGTCCATCACACACAGAGGAACCGGGGTTGGGCTCAGCGGAGGTTTGTTCTGTATCATCAGCTTGTTTTCTGCCTTAAAGTGCATGAAGTATTGCATATTAAAATGCAAGACTCGATAACAACAGAGCCTCTTCTCTTCTTATTCTAATGGTGAATTAAAGCTATTCTGCTTCAGCTGCCGGCTTTGGTTGACCTTGAAAATCTCTTCAGGCCATTTTAGTCCATCATCATTGATTTCTGCTAAGAGCATTTACTGGAGTTACAAAACAGATGTTGTCCGATACAATTAATACTTAACTGTGAAAATGCATGTCTCGCAATGATCTGCTAACAGCTTTCAGTCATTTGTCTGGTGCAGTGTTGGGAGTATGTTACTGTGGACTGTTGACCCACATAGCAGAAGCCCGGTTCAGTTCTGTTTACATGGGAATGGGTTTAAATAAAAGGTCAGCGCCCACAACCGTCAACACCAATACAGAGACATACCACTCATAGTGTCTCGTCTGTTTTCTTTTTCCTTTATTGCAAATTTTTTGTCAGTAAAGTAAAGCAAATATCCAGTACGGTTCAACCAGAAACAGAGTCAAATGTAAGTAAATAAATGATATAAAACTAAAAAGAAAACAGTATATACATAGAATTCATAGAAAATCAAACACAAAAATAAAATATGCCACTTTTATTATTTTTTTTTCTTTGTATTGTTTTACTTTTCCGTCCAAAACCATATGTAGTTGGAGACGGAGAGGCTTTATTTGCTCTCCCACAACCACTGAAGTACTGGACTCAGACTGTGGTTATGATTGGACGGCAGATCACTCCTAGATACTGGAAGACACCTGCAGGGCCTTCCTTTAAGGACTGGGTGACTGAAGGGACGGTAGCCACATTTTTGAAAAAAATGTCCAACAGAACGCCAGACAAGACTGAGAAATATCTGCTTAAATGGGGCATGTTTATTGAATTTATTAAAAAGTCAATGTGAAGATGGAAATACACTATGAGTGTGAGAGAGATGTTTTTTTTGAACCCTTAAGTGGTTAGTAAATTAAATATTTAAGTCTCTATTATAATGCTATGCAGCCATATTGATTAACATATACTTATCAGTAGGAAAAAGGGAAAAAGTTACTCACAAATAGAGTTAGCTAAGACAAATCTTCCACACCGACCCTTTTTAAAGAGCTGGGGTTTCGCTTTCATTCGATTGGCTTATGGTTAATTGGACCGAGGAAATACATGTTGATATAAGATTTTCAAAAAGGACTCATTGATGGTGTCTGGTCTGGTTAACAGCTGTGTTTCTATTCAAATATTTTATGGACATTTTGAAGTTACCACCTTAGAGCATGTTCATGGAAATGGCAAAATTAGATTTTTGAATTTTGCAAAAAAGTTCTTATGCTTCTTACACTCTTTTTGAAAGAGATTTAATGCACTTAAATGTGCAATATGTAACGTGAAGAAATGTAGTAATAGTTTTTTCCAATATATCAGTGTATCATAATGTACAAACACCGTCCTCGACTGTCTCCGTTGCCTACGTCCACGATAACACTGCGCACAGTTTTTCCACAAAACTCCTTAAGCTCGCTCTGTTCTGTTCCTCTACAGCTGTAGCAGTGAACAACACTAGCTACCATTAGCTCAGAAATGGATTTATCTAGGGTCAACAAGCTCCCACCACAACACAGACTCCAACACAAACTAGCAGAGTAGTAGTAGTAGTAGTAGTAACTAGTTTATTCAAAGCCGTTTCTAGAAACATTTGTATTTCCTTTTTTTCCTTTTCCAAAGTTTGCTTCAAACTCACTTGACATTTGAAGGAAACACGGCTGATGTTACAGACCCTGTACGTCATAGTGCTTGACCTGTTTATTTGAAACTTGGAAATGTAATTTTTTTCCTCCCATACTTCATCCAGTCTTCACTGTCATTCCTCCTGTCTGTGTCCAGCTATCTCAGCTTTCGCTCTGGCCGCGCTGGTATTACCTGGAAATTACCCCCATTATCTGGACTTGATCCATTCGCTGTCCATCGGACCGTATCTCATCGGGCTGGCAAAATTCGGCATCGCCTTCCCCGTCTCGTACCACACTTATAACGGCATCCGCCACTTGGTAAGACTTTAAACAGATTTATAGACATTGCAAATATTTGTTCCATGCTAGAGAATATACGTATGATCCTTTGGTGTTTACTTGTCTTTACTTTGGATAAGTGTCTGATCTTGACTTAGGAATATTAATGTCAGTCGATGTCTGTGCAATTCATAGCTTTTTCAGTTTTGTCATGTTTTTTTATTTTGCTGTCAAAATAGATCTTATATGCCAACATTCATACGCTGATGCAGAATCTTCTCTTTCTCTTTATTTCTTTATTATTATTTAAATCAGTGGTGGGACATGGGAAAGGGCTTTAAAATCCCCGACGTCTACCGCACCGGCTACACAGTTATTGCTCTTTCCGTCATCACCTCCATCGCCGTGTCTTTCCTCTGAGGACATGACGAGAAGAGACGAGCAGACGGGAAAGGAGCGAAAGGGGACGTGGACTGGATGCACTGTGGGAGTTTTATGTATATGTTCTGTTCTGGCCTCTTCTGGCCGCACTTCATCAGAGTATTAAATAAAGGATTATATAATGCTGAATGCAACAAAAAAAAAAAAAAAACCCAATCTGTTGTGATGTGTTGTCTCTTGGACTTAGTCTCTCTCGTTGTCATTACGAGTGGACGTTTAGGTGGGATTTATGACTTGACAAATATTTTAGTGCCAGTTAGGATCAAATCTGTGGATGGAAGAACATTTCAACCACCGTGCTCGCAAAAAGGTTCTGTAAATCAAAATGAATTGTCATAATAATGACTTAACGCAAAAGAATGACTTTATATGTCAAAATAATGACTTAATATCTCTTAATATCTAATGGTGTTTCTTCTATTCTTTGCCAGTCTCTTCATCCAAACCAGAGAGGCTGTTTGTTGTCTTGTGTTTACTGGAATCTGTGTTTGTGGCTGTTAACTGTAGGCTGTCATTCATATTTTACCTTCTCCAGGCCAACAGCTGCTCACATCCATTTTTAAAGTTGTGGAAAAAGCAAGAGGTCTGAAATGCAGCTCGGCAGCCCCGGCGGTGGAAGCTGCGCATGTGAAGAGGCCCCACACCGGCAGCCCGCCTCAGGCCTTCCCTCCCGCTGAGCCAAACCGGAGCCGCTCACTGCACCTGAGCAGCTTTTGTCCTGCAGTGTGAATAAAAGCAAACTGCAGTGTAATGTCAGATCCAACTCTATTAATGTCGGGTACAGGAACAACTGCGTGAGCGCACACGTTGGGAGGGGGGGGGTGACAACAGTACAACAACGTGGGGAGGAGGCTGCACCCATACTGTTCTGCATCAGTACGGCAGAAAATGTGTCTGTTTAGATCAACTCAACGTGTGCTGAACACCACCATTTAGCTCCGACAAAAGTGATTTAGCGGCTCGAAGGGAGAATGTTTGTCAAATTGATTCTTTTTGAGTTTGCTGATGGAGAATTTATCCACTGGTGAAGAAGTGTTCACATCATCTGCTTAGGTAATAGCGCACTGTGAAAATACTCCACCACAAGTGAAAGGACTGCATTCAAAACCTTATTATCACTTCAATTCAGTCTGTGTATAAATTTCCAGTGTCAACTTCACTTACAAATAACACATTCACCGCCCGGCGCTTATGTCTCCACCAACCAGTCAAGTTACAGTTTACATCTGTGTCCAGATTCATAGAATATGTATAATAACGTTGAAGCATTTTTTTCCCCTGATTTTGGCTCCTGCACCTTTAAAGGTATTCCGTTTTATTTTGTTGAAATGGACGTTTTCTGCATATTTCCATTTCACTTACAGACTGTTTTTACAGAGCAGTACGGTTTTGAATGTCACAGAGAAATTCACCTTTGACTTCCTGGACATAAAATGTCACTACTTCATCATTTTATCCTTTCACACGTGTTGAAATTTTGTCATAATTTGCATTTGAATTCTTGTGTTCAGTGAAGTCTCTGTGACCTTTGTTCACCAATATCTTACGCCAGATTTGAAAAAATTCCCTCGAGGTCTTCCTGGGGACATACATCCACACCAATATGTTGTTAAAATGAAAGCATTTCCGTCCACACAAGTGGTTTGGTGAAGATTCAGAAACATGTTTTAGTGTGAACATAGCCTTATCACATTCACACAAGTGACACTGATCTTTGACCTTTTGGATATCAAATATCATCACCTCATCATTCATTTTATCCTAATACACATTTGTGCGATTTTATAACGCATTTTTTTTATGATAACTAGAAAATCCTAAAAAGTCTCACAATGCCTTCAATTTCATACATATTAAGGCCTTAGAAGTCATTCAATAATCTTACATTTGAATGCGTCACGTCTTAATTGCTGTAAACATTTCATCTAATTTCATTTATTCATCTTTTTGTCAACGTGACGGTTGTTTTTACCTACCTTTACTTATGTTGGTAAAATATAGACGAATCTAACTCACTGTAATAATCATAATCCTGCATAAAACCACAGTTTGCTTTAGATTTACCCACAGCGATTGAATAAGAAAACAATGATTTGTCCAAAAATGTAAACTTCAATTTGTTTCAAAATGATTTTTAAAAAAAGTCTTAAAAAGCATTAAAGTGATACCTGTGGACTCACTGGTTTCTTCCCAGAGCTGCATCCTCCGTGTTGTTGGCCTGACATTTCAACATTTAACATTTGTCAACTGGGCATTTTCTGACACTAACATTTCACAGTTGCTCTTCATATGTGACTTGTTAGGCTGAGTGCACCCAGTCTGGCACGATGACCGTTTCATCCTGACTCTAATCTGTGCTACAGGTGCACTTCCAACTGGACTACACATAACACTGGGCTGTAATTTTCTATTGTGACAGACAGAAAAATTGCTCAAACCCTGTGCTGTTAAAGAGTGGACTAGTGAGCAGATCAATGCCCAATGTGGGACATGTTACCAATGCTGAGACGTAGACTTACATTTAGATAGAACATGTTTCTAACTAATAATGTTGATCAAAAACACAAATATATTTTGTCTCCTCAGATCTGCTTCACACTACTTGGCATTTTCTCTTCCTGCTGCTGAAAATAAAAAAAAGATTAAGAAAGTTTTGTACCAATGTTGTTCATTTTGACTGAATCGCAACATTAAATCAGAATGTACAACAACTAAATCAACAAAATGAACACAAGTGACCACAAAGCGAACAAATGAATCAGCAAAATGATCAAAGATAAACAAAAGATGAATGAAATAATCAACAAAATGATCAAAAACAACTAAAATAATCTGCAAAATAGTCAACTCGGTGACCAAAAAATGAACAAAATAATCACTCAAATCAACAAAAAATGAAGAGAATAATCAACACATTGACCAAAAACCAACAAAATAATCAACAAATTGAACACAATTTTAGGACTTTTCAGCTTTGTTGCCCAGTTTAAACATTTGTCAGAGAATTAATCATAACGTAATCAAATGTAATGAGTTACATTAAGCTGATTAAAATAGTTCCATTTTGAACAGAGTCACTAGTTAATCTGTAATCGGTTACTTTTCTAAACGAACACTTGCTTTTCTGTCTAAAAAATCAAACTCAAATTTGTGACACATCTGGATGTTAAACCTGACTTTAATCTGCTTGAACTCATTGATTCCCTTCAGAATCGAAACGGGACACTGTCTCTGTATGTGGGACGTGGGACAGGGGATCAAAATGCAGTGCAGTCGTCCACATAAAGTGGGACACCTGGTCAGACCAGAGTGGACAGACTCGTGGTGACTGAACCTTGTAGAAGCAGTTCTCATTTTATGAACAAAACTGAGGTAATAAAACACGTTGCTGCGGTTTCTCCTGCATCAAACGGTCTGTTTGCCTCACAGGTATTCTTATAATTGCACTGTATCGTGTTCTATTTCATAGAATTGTGTTAAAACATGATATTTTGACGAGATTAGGCACATGGTGATATAGAGACTAGTGACTCCGCGGCTGCAGCACCCCCTACCGGCCGGCTCGAGAACATCCACCAGGGCTGTGGTCCTGATGCTGAGGGATGGTGAGGATGCCGCGCAGGGCTGGGAGGGGGAGTATAAACCCGATTTTGATCGAAAAAAATGTACCTCAGTCTCTGTGGCGCAATGGAATAGCGCGCTGGACTTCTAATCCAGAGGCTCCGGGTTCGAGTCCCGGCAGAGATGTCGCCAGAAAAGGTTCTGGCTTTTTGGATGCGATAGGTGAAATAATAAAAAAAATAGCAACCGTGTATTTCTTTTGATTTAAAAAGACAGGAGATGGAAGAAAGAGGCACAGACGTCTGGAGATGTACATTCATTTAGATGTGACCAAGTGCGCGATGCATTTCACATGTACGAGCCTTTTCAGCGCACAAAGGTCAACGCCTATTTTTTGAAGTTTACAAAGCCTTATTGAATCCCGTGTCTGTCTAATTTCTCACGCTTCTAGTCTCACGGTCTTCACGGAGGCACCGACCGTGGACCCCCCCTCCCCTCCGTCCTCCTCGTCGTCGTCGTCGTCGTCCTCGTGTGACAGTAAACACAGAGACGCGCGCACGCACGCCCGGCCGCGCACGGCTCCAGCACCTGGGGCTGTCCACTCATTTTTTTAAAACCAGACCTAGGCTTTTTCTAATGCAGCGCCAACAAAACACATTTAAAGCCTTTTTTTCCCCGTCCTCATAACAAGTGTTTAATGATGCCAGATGCTGCGCTTCTTTTCTCCCATTTGGTTCGGAGACAGCGGAAGAGATAAAGACTCCGCTTTACTTTGAATCATCTGAGACGTATATAAGTGTGTGTGTGTGTGTGTGTGTGTGTGTGTGTGTGTGTGTGTGTGTGTGTGTGTGTGTGTGTGTGTGTGTGTGTGCGGGCGCAGATTTTGCGAGTGTTTAACTGCAATGTGGCGGTGCAATAAGTGGACAAAGTTGTCATTTTCTTTTTTTTTTTTAAGTGAGTAAAATCCACGTGGGGACCTCTCTGGACAACTTTCAAGGACCCCTGAAGGAGAACTCCACTTTCTTACTTTATGAAAAACCTACATTACTCCGGAAAAAAGCCCAGAGCTGCACTACTTTTTCTCAGCGCGCAAAGCAGCTGCTCGCTTGAAGATCTCTCAAACGCCCCGACTCCTGTAACCCCTCCCTCCTCCTCTTACTCCCCGTGGCTTTTGATAGTTTGTATTTTTCTTTCAAACCTACCACCAGCAGCAGCAGAACCACCTCCTCCACAGCTTTCAGTCACTGATTGGGGGGCTGCTGTCGTGCGGCTGCCGCCATCCATGTTTAACCCCATCATGCCTCCCCACACGCAGACCTAATCCGCCAGTAAAACTAATCCCTAATCCTCTGTGGCAAGTTGAACAACCCTCCCCTCCATCCTCTCCATCCTCTCCCACCTCCTCCTCCTCCTCCTTCTCCTCCTCCTCCTCTCGGATCCCGATTCCCAAACGGGCCTGACGCACGAGACGCCAGAAATGATCCATTTTTATAAACATATATGCAAAACGTGGTCATCCCCAGGAGGCAGATATATTGACATTATGGGAGTGTTACGCAAATTTTGCGCATAAAATTCACAATAAAGCCTCTGTTACGCAGGCGCAGGCGAACTATACAAGTGTCACGATATGAGGAGAGATACACTGAACCTCTCTCATAACTCTCCACAAGACCGAGGACCCAGAAATATCATTACCATATTGCAAATGATCCGGCCTACGGGAAATAGCAGCGGGCCTATCTGCGAGATATGGGTAATGACTCAATATCAACGATAAGACACAGCTAAAGGAACCATGACAATTCATTTCAAATGACCTCTGCTGCCTCATTTGTATATATATATATATATTTTTTTTTTGTAATTTTTGGAGATGTAGGCCTAATCTTATCATGTATTTTGAGAAAGAAAGATATACTCAATATCAGTCCTTCTCGATAAGGTGAATCCAACGGGAATCCTACAGTAATGTGCAGGAGATAGAGCCCCCAAAGCGCGATAAGGTCATATATGCGCTCACTTGGGAGTATTATGTGAATATTACGGTGATTTCTCGGTATTTTCAGATCACAGTTTGTATCAGCTGCATCTCCTTCATGTTGCTCTCAGCCAGTAGGCCCCTGCTCTGGCCCTGTTATCCCTGTGGTACGGGCCAAATCGTATTAAAATCCCCTCCCTCCCACCCCGCCTCTCCCCTTTTGTGCCACGGTGCTTCAATCAACCCAAACGTTTTCAAACCTGCAGGCTTTAATTGGAGTCATGTGT